>JAOXNG010000026.1:70716545-70733775 GCA_028566535.1 Scolopax minor | reverse complement strand
TGTCTTAATTTCTGAACAAGACTATTGTCTTTTCTATGTGTGGTATCTGGCTTGGCTCCCTAGTATGATAAGAGAAAATTAAATATAGACTGTTTTGCATTAATTGTTTTAGTTTTTTCTTATGAAAGTTTCTTGGGCTACAGGAAACTAGGGGAAGTATGAGTTTTTTCTTTGTTTAGCTTCTGATGATTTTGACAGAATAATTAGGAAACTAAATTAGGTTTGTTGCTGTCTCGGGAGCTCTTGTTGCTCAGCAGGGAGCTAGAAGGAAGTACTAACTAGCACTTCCAGGGGATGTGAGAAACACAGGTGACTACACAATAAATGGCTTTATGATTCTTAGGAGAAAGTAACAGTGTAGAGAAGAAATATCTCTATTTTATATCTATATATAGACAGATAGATATTTATACACACACAGAGCAACTGGTTGGGACACAAGAATAGTCTTTGTTTCATGCTGTATACGACTTTTCTAAAGGGAATTCTTTATCTTGGATTATACTGACAAATAGCACAGGCACAGCTTTCCATAATGCAGTGAATGGAATAAGCTTTATGGTGTGAAGTTAAAGACATGTAATGTATCTCCTAACATCACAGACTCATTAATCTATTTGAACTTTCACTTTTTTCCCCTATCCCCGTTGTTGTTCAGAAAGGTATCGATGAAGTACTCCTTTATCTTATTTTGTTAAGCCCCTTTTTTGTTCTTTCCTTAAAATTTCTTGTGTACATGTCCTCTAGAAATTACAGATTAAATTTTAGAGTTTGCAGCTAATAGTTGTGGGTGTAGTGGGGAGAGAAAAGAAGATTCCTCACTAGCAAATATGGTTTTGTCAACATGCAAAATCCAGCTGTGTGCATGTTGTGAACTACCCAGAAAATATCTTGCCCGGGACCTGTGAACTTAATGAATAAACCTCTTCCATCTCCTGTGTTGTCAAATAATAAATGTCCCCTATGTGTTACCATTCCTTGGGCACAGTATGATGCTGCAATCCTAAGAAGTGTAAGTCATCTTTCTTCTGTCACTAACTACCTGCCTGGATATGATCTGAGTATTATGATGTCCCAGAAGGTTTCAAGCTGTAAATATGGCTCTTGTCACACTGGCTACCTATGTGACAGAAGAATAGTAGCAGTTAATTCTGTGGAATATTTCCTGGGGTGGGGGTGTGTGAAAAGACTAAAAATAGTAAACCCATACCTCATTTTAGAAACAAAACTGTTTAAAAAAGAGGGACGTCTTTGTAAAATAGTTCAGTGTGTGCGTGTGTTACAGCAGTGCTAAACATCACTCACAAACCTCAGGGTTCTATTAGTTGTGATAGATATGTCAGTCAAAGATGACTCTTCTCCAGGACTGAAAGGGAATAATGGAATAATTAAAACATCCTGAACTTCAACTCACTGGTAGCTTCCTAAGAGGGAAGAAAGATTTGGTAGAATGTAAAAATGGCTTACATGTACATTTTTTATCACTGCATGTGATTTTTCTACAGCTTAAGAGATGTTATAATCTGTTCAGAAGACAAAGCTTTATAAATTCTTCAAAAACTTGTTAGGTTCAAGTCTTGTTCTTTTTAAAGTTGTTAGTTAAGCCTGTTCCTGGTGTGAACTGTGGTTATGGGATTATTTTTTTTTTAAACTTAAGAACACTTTTCAATGAAACATGTAAGCAAAAATAAGACAAAAAGTACCGTTTCACTTTATGCACCCTGCTTTAAATATTAATAGCTTAGAGTTAAAATCTAAAAGTTTCACAGGCCTTAGAAATGGGCTGCTGACCAAGTTTCTAACAGGGGCTTTCAGACGTGTATTGCAGAATCTTGCCACTCGATGTCACTGTTCTACTTTCTTCTTCGAGGATTTTAACACTCTCCTCGCCTCAGCTCTTGAAATGTTTCCATGCCAGTAACAATACGTGAGCTACTTGGAAGTGGCCTGCAAAATATAAGAAAGGTGGGGACAGGTAAATCCTGGAAGGGGAGGAAAGGAGTTTCCTTCTTGTCCCCTGCCTTGTCCTTGTGCCCCATGTGAAGAATCAGGATGTGTTACTGATTCATCCTGTGGTACGAAGCAAGTCTGTCCCTCCTCCTAACCAAAGCCAAAGTATAGATCTCCCTTCTGAAATTCATAATTTCTCTTCTCTTTTTCCCTGTGACTGGCTGATTGCTGCTAGCCAGGGAAACTGAGACTGGTGCACACGTTCTGCTATTTCTTAGGCTTTAAATAGACTAAAATACTTTTAGTTTAAGTGACTTACCAGCGTACTATGAGAGAAAATATTTAAGCATTAAGACAAACATGAATTAGTAACTAAAGCATTTCTACTTCTGATTAAATTTGAGCATCTATTTCTTAATTAACAGTGTCTGTAAACAAATATGCTCCTAGAGTTTGGCCTATTTAATTAACCTAATCTCATCTAAGGGTGAGAACTGTGCAGAGAAACTGGGTGGGGGGAACAGAGAACTAATAGCTACCAGCTGATTTTTTAATTTATTTTTTTTTTTTTTAGCTTTCATGCTTCAGTGGTATATTTAGTAATTCAATACAAGCCTTGAGCCTTCATTATAGAATTATAACTTAGAGCTTCATAACTTTCTGTGTTGATATTTTCTTCATAGCTGATAGTAGCTTTTTTTTCTGGCTACATTTGTGTTTTATGAATGACTAGTCAGTCAAGAAATATTGACTCTTCTGACACTTTTAATTTTCCATGGTCTTAGTGGAATAAAATGTACGTAATGTTGTTTGATCAGAATAATGTTTGATATACACTTTTGTGATTTGCCAAACTAAATAGAAAGATGTTATTTTGCTTCTGAAGCTTTTTAAGTTAGAGGCCAAAATGCTGTTTTGCAAGATAATGGTTTTTAAGACCCTTCTACAATGAATCTCAACTGCAAGTTCCATGAATGTGAATTCATGGAGCATCCTGGAAGTATCTGTTTCCTTCTAATACAGTCAAGACATATACTTGTACCTGTATCTGCTGAAAGTGATACTGAAACAGACTTCAGTAGAAATAACCATTTTTATTTATCTCTTGGACTATACATATTTATATATCTGACTTGCCAGTTGCTTTTTTCTAATAATTTAATTGCATGTGAAATTTCCTGAGGGTAAGGTTTGTAGTAATAAATGCAAATATTTCTTGTTTGTAAAAAGACCTACATGCCTGGTAGATAATATGAAAAATAGAAATTGAAATAATCACTGTCATAAGGACATATGGTCCTTCAACAGCTTGGATGTGGTCATAAAGTCTTACAAAAGAACATTATAAAATTTAGAGAGTGCCTACCAGTGGAGACGTAGTAACTCACTCTGGACACTTCTGGACCACCCAGCCTGCAAAATGTGACACGTTAGCTTAGTGTCCTACTTTTGTATTTAACAGTGGGAGGTGGCAAAGAGAATGTTTGTGAATAGTTACTGGAGCTTAGAAGTTTACCTCCTCACTAGCACAATTTGTGCAGCTTGAACTAAAGGCATTCACTTCTGTGTTCAGGTCTGAATCATGGAGAATTCTTTTCTGCATTATTTGGTGGTTAAATCTGAGTTTTGAGACTTTTGATAACTTCAAAAACTCATTGTTTCTGGCTGAGGAAAGATTATGAAGTTGGAAGTTTAACTTGGGGACAAGAGGGCAATAAGAATGATGATTTCTCTCATTGTCAGTGTGATAAGATGACAACGATAACAGATGATTTCCAGACATCATCTGGTACAGCTTCACAAGAATACTTTTTCAACACAATTGTCTCTTTAACTAGAGCTGGGGAATAAGTGTACAAACATCACTTAAAATTTAGCTGAACCTTAACTGACAGAGCTGCTCTGCAAAATCTTTGGTGTGGGACCATCTGTGCTTTGCCACTTTGATAGAGAAGCACTGTGCTAGAATTCTTTGAGGAAGAAAGAGTACTTGCATTTGGTAGATTACTTACTAACACTCTTCCTAAGGTTTTAAAAGTCAATCTTGGGAGTGTTTTAACAATTTAAGATTTTAATAATCAAGTAGAATTAGGAGAAACCGTCATGAGCACTATTGCTCACAGATTATTGAACTCAAAACAGAAATCTTGACTCTGAGATCAATGGAAGCTTCCTATAGGCATGGCTTGGCTGGAAACAGACTTTTCCCCTTGGATATTTAATTTCTGATCAAGTTTCTTTCTTCTTTTTCTCCTCACCTAGAGCACCGATTTCCAGTTTAGTAGTTAGGCAAAAATACTTTTGTTGTTGTGTTTTGCTGTTTTTTCTAATCCAGTACCTAGTATTATTGGTAGTGTCTCAGGCTGTCACTGTGTAACAGACACTGTATAATAGATGTGCACTTAAGGGGAGTGACCCTAGGAAGATTTGGAAGATGATCATTAACTTTAACAACAACAGATGAGAAAAAATACTCCAGCTATTTAGCTACAACTTTTATTTTCAGGGTATCCTACTGAAAGAGTAGAAAGAAGGTCAGCAAGGAAGGAAATGGATTAAAACCAGAGTTCCAGCTACTTGCCCACCTAGGTAGGTGTGTAATCATTAGAGCTCTAGGGAAGGAGGAGAAATTCAGTTCCAGTTTAAGATGAATATATCTTGAATCACAAAACTATCTGGCTGTAACAGGCAACCTAGTTTTTACATGGAGAAAGTAATCTTTACTTGCTGCTCTAACAAGGAGATTAGTCACCTCCATCATATGAGATCATTAATCAATACATGAGCAGTATCTCATATCACAAAAGCACATTAGGGCTGACCAAACTGTAAGTTAGTACTGATAAATTATGAGGAACTTTGCATGTTACATAGTGTCTTACTTCATAAAGAAAAAGTGTGTTCAGATCTACAATGAAACTTTGAATTCAAGCAGTAAACAAACACGATTTTGTTACACCCTTTGGAGCTGAGACAAAGTGATACTGTCAGTTCTGCCTTACACGGCCCAAGTCACGTGTTGTTTGTGACTCATTTCATTTCTACAACTGCCTCTATTGTTCTGCAGAGCACAACAGTGTGGAGGGATGTCAGTTGAAAGGCAAGAAACAAGTATTGCATTGTTAGAAGGAAAAAAAATCCATTTTTAAGTCGTTCATGCCTTTGTCTTTTATCATCTCTCTAAAGGCTATGAAACTGTTCTCGGTAAGAGTTACTTGTCTTGTTTCTGGTGTAGATGGAAAATGAAATCCTATACTTTGGCTTTAGTTATAGATGTTCTCATTTGAACTTTATCTTCAGTTAATGGCAACTGCAGGTAGAGCAGCTCTTAAGGGAAGTTGGGCCATGATTAAGTCTGTGTTGTTAGCATCTTCTCTGTTCCCATGAAAACACTCCTAATGGAATGAAATAACACAACGACTGTATGAAAGATGACTTTCCGGCCTAGTGGTTATGATACTTCCACTGGAGAGGAAGAATCACATCTCTTCTTTGACTTCCAGTAGGTATTCTACAGGGTTGTAGGGTGGCTTGCAGGGTTGGAGCAGATGTTGAAGAGAACCTAGTTTATATATTCCTTCAGAATTTATCACATATGTATTTTTCTAAAGAATTTGCCAGAACAGTAGCAATTGCTTGATTCTCACTTGCAGAATTGCTGATTTTGGTTGAATGTAACCAGTGGTAGTTGGTGGGCAAAGGATGGCTAGGTTGGTGTTTGAATAACAAACCTGCCTACCTAATATTTAAAGACTAACAGGATCGGAGCATTGCTAATGTATGAGAGATGCTAAGCTACCACAGCTTTTGCAATGGTGATTGTTTGGTGTAAAGCGAAATGCTTTAAAATGGGAAGTTGTAAAAATGACCACAGTTTGATTAAAAGTAACATTACTCGTACATGAGTTGCTGCAGTCGGGATCTATTTCTGGGAGCTGAAGTGTCAGGTACTGTCTATCATTTACTCCAGTTATTGTTATCTGTCAGGTGTCAGCGGGTGTCTTGGAAATGCTCTTTGTGTCCTGACACAACAAACAGTGATTGCAAAGTGCTGGCTAAGCACTGGGTATCATTTTTGCTTTCCATTACTCATAGGACTGGAGGATTTAAGCTGCTCTATGGAAATGCAGATAAAGAGACACAGTAGGTCTGACTATAAGGATAAAATCCTCTCAGTTTGATTCTTAAAATTTGTTTTAACATAGGAGGACATTTTAATGTCTCAGCATAACCTCTTTTTTTTTTTTTTTTTATGTTTCTGGAGCATGTCCCAGTGTGTTTGATGCTTGTTGTTTTGGCTCGTATAGATGATTTCTTTACATCCAATTTTCTTGAGTAGGTTTCCAAGGTGTCTAATAACTTTTATATAAAAGTGGTTAACACTTTGCCTTCTTAACATATTTATAGATAAATATTTAAAACACCACTGGAAAGTAGTGTTATCCAACTGGAATTTAACAGATATGAGTAAAAGGACAGGCTATTCCTTATATCTTGCATGACTGACACTTGAGAAGGAAGCTGACTGGGTGAAAGAACTGCTAACATCAAGTATACAAACGTTTTCTGTTGGAATAGTCTGTTTTACTAAGACCTGAGGATCTGGGGTCTATTGAATTGCACTACAATGTGCATGTTTTTAATATCTAATGTTACTATAAATTTATATTATTGAATTGCAACATGAAAGTGATGCAAGATAGCTATTTGGCAGGGTGTGTATAACAAGATTTAAGACTAATAAAAAACAAATACCAACAGCTGAATCTTCTCCAAGTTATTGCTGAAAATGCTTTTTGCATTTCTCTTCTGAAAAATCTCCTCTCCTTCTCCAGGGTTATATTTTTGCTGTAGCTGTATACTTGGAAGGACTCAGAATAGCTATCTTAAATATATATAAACACTTTATTTCTTACTGGAAAGGAACCTAAACTTTAAATCTTTTGTGATTTTTCTGAAGCTTTCAAAAATTACATGTTCTCCCAGGCTATGTGTAGCAAGGTGTGTAGTCTCAAAAGAAGCATCCTATGCTTGATGACCTCTTTTGTAGTCACCAAAGGTACATTTTGATTACACTGCAAGATCTTTTCTCGCACAGATAGAATACAGTGTCCTAGGATAGAAGCAAAAAGATGTGAAAGTGTCATGAGACACATATGAAACAGAAAATTTCTCCCCACTCCACCATGTAATCGTAATATATTTTTCTTGTTTGAAAATTGTGCAGGAAATTCCTGTTTCACCTTCTGCTTCAGAATCCTGCAATGTGAACGTAAATATGTGTGGTGATAAGTTTAAAATTTGTTTTTGACACTAGAAAATAGGGCTGTGGAAAAACTACTGAAATCTAGACATGAGGTGGATATGTAAATACCATCTGGTAGGAACAACTCCCTTGGGAAGAGGAAGCACTGTTCAGAGCTACGTGAAAATAAAATTTGGAATAAACATCAGAGCAAGTAACAATGCAGCCGAATGGACGAAGTCCAGATGTGCATTTGAGACACAAATCTCTGAGTAAATTATAATCAGAATATGCAGGCCAAATACATGTGGAATAAAACTTACTACAGTCCTTGTCACTAAATAAAAATGTTTACTTTTCTTTCTATGCATCCACTTATGTTCTTTGTCTTGCTTGCTTCATCTACTATCTTGGTCTTGCAAGATCTGAAGTTACAAGATGTCGTGTTACCATGGAGTTCACCATAAGGCACCTGAAATTATACTTTTAAAAAAAATAAATAGCTAATAATTCTTCTGTGCACTGTTGTGAAATGGTTGAATTCTGGGGTCAATAAATAATTAGAGAGGAGAGAAAGAGGAAGAGGTGGTTTTGTGGTGGGTTTTTTTAGTTGAAATCCTTACTTATCTATTTAAACAATGAGAATAAAATGTATAACATCTTAGTCGTAGGTGGGTATCTACTTGTGATAAGCTGTAGATAATATAGGATCACAGCCTTATACTTTGGCACCAGGTTATAACTCTAATAATTTTCTCCCATAGATAAAATGGGCTGTCAGTATCAAAGGAAGACACTCTGACATGTTTCTTTTCTGCAAGGTGCTACTGAATATTCTGTCCTTTGTATCTCTGGCACTGGAGCAAATCTGTCTGGATCTTTCATATCACAGGAGGCACAGAACCTCTCTTCAGCCTCTTGCCATGGCTTCCCTGGCAGTGGATTTATGTAAATCAATGGCTTGAACCTTCAGGGTTTGTTAATTCCCCCTGAGTGCTGTGCTCCCATAATTGTGAGACTTTGAGACTTTTCCACTTAAAAACAGACAACAACAAAAAAATGCCTACCCAAGTTCAAAATATCAATGAAAGCTGCTACTTTGATATTATGTTGAAAAAAGATAGGAAGAGCAAAAAATATAAGAGCAAGATATCTGATTCCAAATGTAAGCTTAGTGCTTAATATTTTTTCTTTGTTTGTTTATTTTTGTACAAAAAAAAAAAGGAACATTGATTCTATTACCAAAAAAATAGTAGTCCAGGACATAATTTTAAAACAATAAATAAAAAAAAAATTCCCAAGCCTGCAAGGAAGTGTGGGGGTGGAAAAGAGACAAGGGGAAAATATAAACAGTAAAAAAAAGCTCAGTTTAACATAATTCTTGTTGTTTAATAAGCAGGATTACATCATATATCTCTTCTTTTGTGAGTGTATTGCCCCCATTTTTAATGGCTTTTCTCAGAAAGGCCAAGTTGATATTTTAGTTCAAAAATAAATAGAAACTTTTTGCTGAGATTTGACCTAAATATGTTTTAAACTTCTGCCATTTTTCTTCTCCCAAAATCAGAGAGAGAGAGGTTATAACTTCCCACATGTCTTTATCAGAGTAATATGGTCTCTTATTGAGGTAACTGCTTTCTGGAATATTTGTTTGCTTTAACTTTAAACGAAAATGTGATGAAAGCCCATTGACACATTCTGCCTCACTGCTGAGACTGTGTTGCATGAGGAACTTGTGAGGCTTGATCTTCAGTCTTATAATCTACGTAGGGAATAAATTAGGTCCTAGCCTTTTATTTTCATCATGTAAGAGTAATTTGTAAATTCTACCCTACCATATTTTTGATAGTTTCAAAATAGTTATACCAACACCAGCCTTGAACCCCAGTATATATTTGACATCAATACCTTAAGAGGAATACTTCATGTTGTAATTAGTTGTGCTAAATAGCTTAACAAAATATTATGTTACATCTCCAAAACTTCTGCACAAAATTTATTTTAATCGTTCTTCAGTCATCCTTCCCTGCTTGGGAAGGGAACATAATTTCTTTTTTCCCACAGAAGCTGCTGGAAGTGATTTGCCCATGTCAACCAACATCATGCTGTTTTTTAAACCTCACCTTTATTTTTAAGTATTTACTGGAATTTTTTGTCTACCACACCCACTTCAAAATAAATGTGAATCCTACATCTTAGATGCTTTTCTGTGCTCACTGCTTTCTATCAACAGGACAGCTTTTTTTTCAGGTAATGTAACATCAGTTAGCATTAAGAACACTAGCTTGGCATACTTCCAATAAATAATGAACATTCTGCAGAAGCAATTGTCTAGTGATCTCCCTAATCTGCAATAAGTTTTAAATAAAGATAGTTACAATTTCTGAAAAACTTCAACCTAATGACTCTTGTTATTTTGGCTTACATTCTACCTCTTAACATAGTAGATGGGAGAGTACATAGTGAAAACCTATTTGACAAATACTGCAAGGCAGCTTTTGAAAGTCTGGTGGAAGCTGTGGAGACAGGACTCCCTAATGTAGGCTATGTATCTACGGGTAGTGTTCGTTGTTACACAAAGTGCAACTTAAATACCATGACTGTCTAACAAATAGATAATGTTCCTAATAAATCAAGTAGTAAGCCTAGTTATATTAGCAGCCTTGAGGAGGGGAAAGGAAAATTGTCCACTTCAATGAAACTCCAGAGTGTCCTCTGCTGTAATGGTAAAGCAGTTCTGAAGTAAGGCCTTGGAATATTACAAAAAGTTAGGTAATCAGCTACGAGCTCCTCTCAAACAGTTTAATTTTAAAGCTAGATCAGGCTTTTCTAGTTGTCTTGCAAATATTCAGGGATGGGGAATACACAGCATCTCTGGACCCTTGCTTCAGAGCTTAACTGCTTTCATTATTTAAACGTTTTTCCTTTATATCCAACATAATTTCTCTTGCTCCTATTTGTAAATGTCACCTTGACCTTTTGCTACTTGTCTGAGTGACAATCTCATCTTAGATAGTCAGACTGCAACCAGTTTCTCCTCGGCCATCTCTTTTCTAGCCTAAACAAGCTCAATTCCCTCAGCCTCTCCTTGTATATCATGTGCTCCAGCCCCCACACTAGTGACTCATCACAGGACTCGACAGTATTTCAACTGACAAACTATTTGTCCTATGGGCAGGCCCAAATCCAGCAGAGATTATTTCAGATGTAGCTACACCGGTGCCGGGTGGAGAGGAATAACTCATTTTCTTGGCCCATTGGCAGTGCTCTTTCTTTGCAGCCCCGTAAGCACCCAGCCATCATTGCAAGCAAAGGCTCACTACTGATTCTCATTCACCTTGCTTTCCACCAGGACCTTTGTGTTCTCTTTGGATACCAGATCAGTCTGTGCCCAGCCTTCACCTTGTGATGAACTGGGTTTCAGTTTTCCAGGGGCCAGGCTTCTCATTTGTCTTTGAATCTCATGACATCAAGATAGGTCTGGTTCTCAAAGCAGTAACTCTGCTCTCCTCCAGTGTATCAACCACCTCCCCACACTAAGCATGATAAGAAGTCATTTTCTGCCTTGTCTGGATTTATGATAAAAGCCCTTCTAAGCCCAGTACCATCTTCAGTGTGTGCCACTTGTAAGCAGCTGCTAAACCAAACTGCTGGCTGCTCATGCAAGTCATTCAGGCTCTTTCCAAGAGGCAGATAAACTCTAAAAGTGATTTTATTTCTGCAGAGTGTCATACCAGCAAGTTATACTTCTGAAAAGTCTACTTTGACTACAGTCGTTATACTGAATAAGTGAGCTCTCTGTTACTCTGTTCTCTTTCCAGGCCACTTCTTTACATGTTGTCTCTTAGATAAGGTCCACAGTGTGGGGATTTAGGTTTTGTTTTTTAAATAAAACAAAACCCAACTAACAACAACCACATTAAAAAAAAAAAAGCCAAATCCAAAACAAAAACCCAAACCACAAAAACCCAAACCACAAAACCAAACCAAAACACACCACTGTCTGGTACAACTTTGTCAGTCTTTGCATTGTCTGCACACTGTATATTTTTATATTCTTCTCTTACTGCTGTTTGGAAGATTGTTATAAATAATAGCAAAAAAGTCTTTTACTAATTAAAATTAGTTTAATTACATTGTTTAACTAATTTTAACCATTTAATGTTCTGTGTTAAGCTCCTATGGCTCAATTCAGTTGGTTCCCCCAGCCCTCAGAATGACTGTGAAATAAATGTTTTTAAGATATTATATGTTGTTTTTAAAAAAAAAAGATACAGAAACAAAACTTATCAGTGTTTTGGATGAACAGATGACAATTAAAAGGAAGTGATAACTTACAAATTGAAGGGCTTTGTACAAAGATGGTAAAACCCTGGGAGGCAAGAAAGTTCATCAAAATATGAACAGAACAAGAAAGATAATTCTTAAACAAGCATGGGAAGAAAAGGGAAAAAAAAGATGGAAGAACAACAAAATAGTCTCTAAATATTGGTCTTAATTCTGGTTTTGGCTACACTTACTTTCACAGAAACTAGGAGAGCAAAAAATTCCCCTTCTCAAAGGTCACTAAGGAAGATTAGAGATGGAAGTCATGGGAAACAGGAAACTCGGAGAATGTCATAGTATTTTGATATCGGTCTATGAATATCAAAGTGAAAGTATTTATAATCTGTTTAGTTATTCATGAGAAATTCAGTAACCTCTGCAGTATCAACAGTTATGAGGAACACTTTCCAGGGCTTTTGAAGCAAGATAGCAAAACTGTAGTCCATTCTTACTTTTGCCCCATGGCTATAGGTTTAGATTTATTCCATGAGATAATTGTATAATTTACCTGTGTATAAGGGCTGTTTTGTTTGTTGGAGTGTATAGATGAATGGGGATTGGTGGGGTTTTTTGGAGTTTATTTAAGATCAAGTACTCTGTAACACAGCATGATGGTTGAAAACCTGGACCTATTCAAATCAGTGATGAAGCCCTCCTCAATATTCTTCAGTCATGGTTTTAGCCAATAATTATGGAGTTCTTCATTCTTTGTCATATTGCCTATACACATATGAAAACTGGAGCTTGTTTTCAGGAAGGAAGATTGGCTCTCTTGAGTTTAATCCCAACCTGTCTGTCTCCATAAAGTGTGAGAAATCTCTTTCTTCCTACTCCTGTCTGGAGTTTCCTCTCAACAGATGACCTGGACTTCATTCTGCAATATGATGTATGTTTAAAAACTTTGCCACTTTACCTAGGTTTCTAGTGATGGTCACCTAGGAAATGTAAACTGGGAAAACAAGAGCCTGAGGGCAGTAATTTATTTCTTCCACAAAAGGAGGTGGTCCTACAACTGTACCAATGCTATAGCTCCAGCTGAGCAGGAATAATCTTTGAAATGTACATCATAAGCCCATTTGAGTTAGCAGTTACTCTTACATTCTTGGGGAAGAATGAAGCTACATATAAGATCAGACAGCAAAAAAAAAAATTTTAAAAAATATTTGAATGTGCTGCTTGAAATTGAGCTTTGTCTAGTAGGGTTTTGAAAACTTCAAGGATGGAGACTGTAATTTGCTCCAGAGTTTCATCAACCACTTGAAGGAAGAAGTTATTTGTAAATTCAAGCTTGAACATCCCAAACCTCAATTTCTGGTTATGACAGATTGTTCTTACTACAATGTATCTAATGCCTGCAAAAATTCTTAGTGTCTACGCTGGTCAGTACTGATGAGGGAAAATCAAGAAATATAGGTCCTAAATATACAAACTAGATCTTTTGAACTGGGGTTCCCACTACTAAATTTTTTAATAACAGACTTGTAAACATTCTGAAATAAGTTTGTTCTTTTTAATAACATTTGGGGGGGTTGTGTAAAAATAATTATATAATAATTTAATATGTAGAAATTATTTGAGAGATTTAGAATTCTCCTATATTTATTCCTTTACTGCCTTATTTACCAGCACATACTGTGTAGAAGAGGATGGTAAGGATGCTTTTCTGCAAGTTACTGTAGCAGCATTTTGGGTGTCCTCCTTAGTGCCGTGAGAAGTGAATTAGTTCTCTGTATTGAAATGTCAAGGGATATGATCAAATGAAACACACCTGGTATAACTGTTACCTTTGTGCAAACCACACAGGTAACTTAACCAACCAGATTCAGAGTTCTAAATAAATAAGTGAAACCACTTTCAATCTTCAATATTTTATCTAATTCATTATTACTTAGTGGTACATAAGATGGAGCAATGTTCCCCTTATCTTTCTACCAGTCTGAAACTGAACATGCTTTCCTTTGGGTTGGTAAGAAAGAAATTTCCAAGGCAATTGATGATTGAAAGAAGAAAAGATGTCCTCTTCATTTTGTTTACTGATAAGTCATACTACACCTTTACTTAAACATAGGGAAAGCTGTTTTGAATTTCCTCTAATGAGACTGGAGGGTGAACTCCTTTGTAGGAAGAAGTCTCATTAAACTGTATTGGATTGCTCCCGTTTCAGCACCCAGTTTCAGAAGACATGTAATTATTTTTGCTGGTGGTATAAATAGGACGCCAGCACAATGCTCTTGGTGCTGGCAAGAACTGACGCTGCCCTTAAAGCACCACACATGGTCTGAAGAGAGGAAGTGCTGCCCACGCATAAAGGGCAAGGAGGTTAGACGTAACTATTTAGTCAATGAAAAAACAGGGGATCCTCAGAAAAATGTATGAGAACTGCTTCATCCGCAAGCTGTAAACAAACTTATCCTAGCAACAGGAATGCATTAAGAATTGTATTGACATAAACACTGTAACACTTGGGCTTAAAAACTGTGTGCTTAGTAAAAGGTTGGAATGCAGATTGTTTGATGTGCTAAGTAACATGCTAGTACTGTGATGCATCTCCAGAAAAACTGTAGAAAGCAAAAAGGCCTTTTCCTTGAAGTTTCTAAAAATCTTAGGTTGGCGCTAACAATCACACTCAAAGTTGGCTGTGTAAGTCAACTGGGAAATGCATAAGCTTTTGCTAGCCCTCTCTGTAGCAGCTTATAGAACCTTTTCTCACTGCAGCCTTTTATTTCATAAATTAAGCTCATCACAGCAGCAGAAAGGATAATAGCTTAAAAAAAAATATATCAAAAGATTCCGACCATTTAATGGAGCAAATATGCACATGAGTATATATTGTTTTGCTGTGTAGTACTGTTTGATGTATTCCAGTCTACTGGTACTCTATAGATCCATCTTGTACTTTTTTCATTATCTTCTTCCCTACAATTATACTATTTTCTGGAATTATTTTTTTATTGGGAACTATGTTTAAGGTAAATGTGTTAACCTCGACTCTCCAGACTTTGTTAGTTGGACTAAGGCATCTTGTACAAAACTCTGCAATGAAAATATTTTTCAAGGTATTTGTGCTATGCTACAGGATGACATGTTTGATTTTTTTTTTTCTAGTAGGCTTTCTCAAAAATACTTTTGAGTTCAGTTCTGCAATCTCTTTAGTTACACCAAGGTGACTTGGCAGAGGGCTATCCCTGTTCTCTTTTGACAGTCCTTGTTACAAGAAAATCTGAAATAGGCTCCTAATGAGTATTAGTGTTGGTATTTTTCACCCTGCAGTGGTGGTGAGAGTTCTGCTCTTTTCCTGCTGATCAGAAGAACTGACTCCACACAGAAAACTATATATCACCAGAGCAAAAAGCGATAGATACCACACATCATCAGTATTGTATCAAAATATAGAATCCATGGAAGCTCCATGAAGGATGCAAATTGTCTACGTGATGTGTACTTTAGCATGGAAAAGTAAGGAAAATCATCAGATCTTGTATGTTTTTTAGAGATGCATATTGAGCTCTTCTGGAAGGGGTAAAGGATAGAAAATAGTGATGCAAGAAGATTTATATCTTATTTGTGTTAAATGAGACTGAACTATGATTCTGCTCAGATTAGTTTCTGACAGTTGGAGCCTCTGTTTACAACCTGTTGGTAAAATGCACTTTCCAATAATTATAGTACTTTGTGTCTTTCACTGAAGCGTTCATCGGTTTGGTGATGCACAGGTACTGCTAAACACTGGTTGCCGTTCTCCAACAGAATGCCAGTAAATCAAATCAGTGTTTGCAGAAAGATGACATTTCATGAAATTTAATTTCCTTTATCAAAGGACACTTTCCACTTAAAAAAAGCTGCAATTTAATGTGATTAAAGAGCAGCTGTCTAGAGGACTTGTATCCATTACCAACTGTAACAGCTATCAAATAGCAACAGTATAACTGCAGGTTTGGGCCTCTAACGGGAGCAAAGGGGGCTGCAGGTAATTTATTTACTTAAAAGACAATACCTTTGCTGTCTGGCGTCACTTTTCAACAAAGTAATCTATAAAGTAGATGAAAACCAGTTAGACAGTAATTTAATACACACAATGCGTAATCCAGAAGGTGAAATAACATTTCATCTGTACAGTAGATCAATAAAAGAAGGTCTTAAGTAAAATTAGGTCAGAATAATTAAGTTCTAAGATCTACCAGGGTGCAATTACTCCATACAAAGAGTAGAACCAAAGTACTTGGAGAAGTCCAGTACACCTGACACATAGGTTTTGTTCTTACAGCTATAAAAATCAGTCTTAAATGGTGCATGTTTCTGTATCAAATTGAGAAAGGAATTAAGTTAATTAAATAGATAAATAGCCTGTATTCCTTTAGTTGCTTTAATGTGATGGTAAAGGCTATTGAATTAATAAAGCAAGCATATAATTAAAATTGAATTGAAATTATAAATTAGTGCTATATTGCTTTTAAGCTCCTCATTAGCAGGATGGAATTCATGTTTCTATTGACAAAAATAATTCCTAACTAATTATCTTGAACTTTTTTTAAAAATTAAAAAAAAAAAAAAAGGATACTTGTGCTTTGGATAAAATTATTTCTAGCAGCAACATTCTTTACTGTGTGTTCAAAATGTGGAACTTACACTGAAAATTTCGTGTAGACGCATACTCATCACCAAGCCAATAGAGAATCAGTTCTCCTTAGACTGATTACGATACTTTTTTCTTTTTTTTAACCTGTCCTTAAAACCTCCCAAACAAGCTGGAATACTGCAGAGTTTCCACTATGGCTTGTTATACACTCTGCTGTAAAGATGGGGAACATCTCTCTTCTTACTTTTGACATAGTTAAATATTATCCTTCTCTTTCCTCACTGCTCCTCCTTCACCTTCTGCCCTTTGAGTTAAGCAACTGTAAATTCTTTTCATTTCTCTTGAAATAAAATCTTCAAAATTCTACTCTAGATAAGGTCATTACCTGCTATTCAGGTTGTACTCTTGTTTGAACTTTCTAGGATGATGTTTACTCTTTTGGTTTGTCTTTTAAGTGGCTCAGATTCTTGGATGCTGTACCCGTATTGGGACAGTTACAAAAGAAGGTATGGTAGGCACACATACCCTTTGATGACTTGCTGGTTGGGGCACTTGGATGGAGTTGGGAAATGCAGATTGCTTTTGAAGGGAGGGCAGTTGAATTCTGGATGAACACTGGAATTTATACAGAAGATTGCTTGTACCTGTTGTGCAGTAGTTAACGAGAAAGCTATCAAAGCACCAAGAAAAATAGAGTTACTTGAAGCATTTTTTGGAAGAAAAAAACCCCTTTATTTCCACTTTTGCATATTTCAAGTGCTAGTTGGCAAAATTCTCAACCTTGCCATCAATTGAACACCCATGAGTATAGAAGCAAATATAGAGGTATGTAGGGAATTTTTTTATTTTGTTGATTTCTGAGTCTAGATATTATCTAAGGTTTGGTAGAGGTGCTTTTTGTTTCAGTGTCTAAAATGTATCAAATTCCTATTTTTAACTCACTGATTTTGCATTGGTTTTAGATCTAGACATAAATTTTGCTTTGTTTTGCTTTTCATCTGTAAATGAGGTAAGGGAAGTGTTGGATGATTTAATAAGGGCTGATACGCTCGTTTAGACCAGTAATGGAGTTATATTACCATCCTTCTTACAGCTCCACTGAAGTGGTTGCTTGAATGCTAGGATATTTCTTC
>JAOXNG010000026.1:70694304-70711595 GCA_028566535.1 Scolopax minor | reverse complement strand
CCCCATCCCTGGAGGGGTTCAAGGCCAGGCTGGATGGGGCTTTGAACAACCTGGTCTGGTGGGAGGTGTCCCTGCCCGTGGCAGGGGGTTGGAACTAGATGATCTTTAAGGTCCCTCCCTCTAACCATTCTATGATTTTCAAAATTACTGTATGATCCTTTCCCTGGAGTGAATGATACAGAAAATAAGATGCATAATATGAAGAAACTTTTTTTGAGCATCTCCATGCTCCATTTTGGTTTTTTCCATCTTATTTCTGTACGTTGCTTGATTCATGCTTAGGGAGAAAATAATACAATTGCAAATGTTGGAGCCAAAATTACTTGTTAATGCAGGGATTGGTCTGGAAATATCCACCCATCTGATAGCTAATGGAAAGTAGATGTACATAAGCTGCATTTACTCTATTACTTGTTTCAGTGTGGGACTTTTTTTCCCCTGCCTGGTTGTCTGTTAAGTTTTTGAAACAGGCAACCTTTGAAATGCAACGACTGTTTGCACAAAGGAAACCATCCCCTAATGCAAAAAGACTAGTAGCTGGGTAGAACAGCCTGTCATGGTAGCATAGTGTATAGCTAAAGTAAATTTGGGGGAACCCTCCTCTTTTGAAAATAGAAATTTACAATAAAATAGAAGTGAGATGTTCCCGTAGTTGAATACTTCATGCTGAGCCATAACAGGGAAGAAAGCAACAGCAGCAAGAAATCAAATTTTCTTCATACCTGTCTGTTCAGCAAGCAAGCAACCCTTTCCACTCTACTGTCTTTGTTCTGGCATAAGCTTATTTCATATTGATAAGTTTGAAGTCATAATAATGAAGTATTTACATATTAAGGAAATTTTCTTGTGGGGTACATTTCAAATATGCAAGTTATCAAGAGACTGTACATGCTGCTTAAGGTCTAACAATTGCATCCAAAGAAAAATCTGTTCTTGACTTCAGATGGAAAGATTTAGTTTTCTATTATATATGGATGTATATTCACCAAAATTAAGTGAATGGCAAGTTTACAAAATTTCAAACTTTTTTCCTTAATAATCTGTTGGCAATCTGAGCAACTTGCATCCCAAACTTTATGGTTGTGTATTATATAAATGTATAAATCAGTGTGCTTTGACAGATGTGAATGGGGAAATGAATGTGAAATTTAAAGCACATGTAAATATACAAATATATTTAAATTTCTAATTTGTTTTAACAATGCAAACATTAGCATAGTAAAGTGTGAAGCTATGAATTCAGATATCAATATATATATTTCCAAAGAAAATTCTGTGATTAAATTCTGTGTATGACAATTCTGATAAGTGTGTTTATAGAAAGTGAGAATCATTCTTTATTCTTTTGAAATGCAAAGATATCTTTGAAACGCAATACTGTTCATGATCACCTAAGTAAGATGTGCTTTTTAACAGATGGTTAGACAGTGTATCACAATCTGTATTGATGAGTGCAGGAGCAACGAGGTAACTATTCATTATCTATGTAATAATGTATTTATTGTACTCATAGTTTTACCCTTGATTTTATTTATGTTACATATAGCTTCCTTGTGTCAAAAGACTTCTACTGTCTTTTTAGCAATCATTTTTACAGAACCACTCTGGCTAAATTATCTACAGCGTTAATTCTATTTAGATTCCACTAATACTACTGAAAGTTACCAAACTTTATTTGACCTTAATTGAGATTTCTATTGAAATCAGCAAAAGTCACACACTGTAATTGTCTATATCTTGCAAGTGACTGGTATAAACTAAGGTAATATTTTTCAGCCAACTCTCTGCTCCTCTGATCTGACTTTATTCCAGTGAAACAGCTTGATCTCAGGGATATACTGGGAGGTATCAAGGGTATCCTGCGTGACCAGAAGGACTGTTGCTCCAGGAGGGACAAAAGTAATCTTCTGGGGAGTTTCAGAGACCTTTTGGCATCTAAAGGAGTAGTAGAAGCCTAGGTGTAAGTAACTGAATCTCAGGCTCCTTTATCCAGAGATTTTCAGTAAAAAAATGTGCTTGCCAGCACAGCTGCTCTGTTCATAAATCTAGTCTGAGGTGGCTCTGTGCCTCAACCTTGCTTTCCTATTTTAATTTAGGCTTTTAAAAGGGAAGCCTCCATAAGCACCAGTAATGTAAACATGACTTACACACTCTCCTTTTCCCCCTATAATAGCTGTTGACAACAGAACAGCCTTGAATGCTATAGAGGATATATATATATATGAGATTAAGAACTGGTGGTTTGAAACTATTAAATGTAATCTTATAATTTGCTGGATTTCATGCAATTGCCAGTCACGTTATTTATGAGTTCTATCAAACATACAATTAATGGATTTAAAGTCTGACAGAGCTGTAGCGCAGTATGGGTTTACTCCTGGCACTTCACTTTGACTTTTCATTACTCAAGTCTTCCCTCAAAGTTTTTCTGCTGACTCACCTTGGTTCTGGACTTCCATCAGGTTTGGTGGGTGATCCTTTGGACAAGTTGCTGTCAAATGTGATAAAGGCACTTCCCACCTTTAGTAAATTCTCTGGGCAGACTGTCAGATCTTGTTGTTTCTATTTTCCCCTCTCTCACTTGCTGGGTGGGATTTGAGTGCTCTGCCCAGGCTAACACTTACAGACCAGAGAGGCACTCAGCTTGTCATAGTTATTTGTAAACTGGGCTACAAACTAGCACTGATCTACACTTCTACAGAGCCTTAGGCTGAGAAAGACATATGGCTATCAACTTCCTAAATAAATAAATAAATCCACGAGTCGAAAGCTTGGACTAGGACAGCTAGAGCATGTGCAGACATTGTTCAAGATGCTTTAAAGCATAATATCTGGGAAGAACTTCTATAGTTATTGTCAGAATAAGATAGCATTTAAGAAAATCTGAGTTGTCTTTGAAAAGGATGGGAGAAGGATTGTGAGGAGAGTGAAAACAGTTTTGATTCTTGAAATAAATGAGGAAGAAAAATACCACTAAGGTACTGACTGCATCTATTCTTCCTTTTATTTATTTTTTTAATTTGTATTCCTCTTGATGTCAGGACACAGAACTGTTACTTTGACACAAAAGAGAATCATTTTCTATCTTTCTCATGCCAAGAGTCATCAAATACATCTCTGTCAGGTAAATCTAATTTCTGCAGAAAAGCAGCTCCTGTAAGAAGCATCCAATTAGCCTATTTATGTCACTTAGTACTCTGTGCTTCAGTGTTCTCTGACTATAGATTAGTTTCTGTGCTCTAATTCCTGCCCTTAATATTCACCCGCCATAAGCTTGTTTTGCCATGCATTATTTATCAAGTTTAAAAAGTGTTACAACAGGTTTTAACTAGGAAACGGGCAAAAATATTGTGCTTTTAACCTATAGAGCTTACACACTGAAACATGAAAAATGCTCCTAAAAATAATGCAACTTTACAGATACTAGTGTCATGCTGCTTGCCTTTTTTTTCTTTTACCTGTCTATATAGCCAGCTGTTTTTTTCAATATTAAGAATGGAACTAAATTTCTGTAGACTTGAATTTGGAAAATTGGGGTAAAAACCCCTTGCAGTAAATCAAAGAGAACCTTTGCTACCAGAAATGGAATCAAGAAACTAACAGTTAAAGGGACTTTCAGAGATGCTTCTATAGTTTGTTGTGCAAAATACAATCACATCCTCTAACTGATAAATGCAAGTCACTAATACAAATCTGTTACTTAGTCTGTGCTATTATTTGCTAAATAGTGTTCATAGTTTTGATAATATACCTGAAATTCTTTTTATAGTAAAAGGAATTTTAGAAACTTTTACGTTGGGCATTTGGATTGGGTAAAGGAACAGAGGTATGCAGAATCCTTTTGGGGAATACAAGCTTTTATAAGGACATTGGATCAAGCCAATCTCTAATTTTGGAGAGAACACATGAAAACCGCCTGTGTTCAACATGATTTGGAGCTTGTTTAAACTCAGAACTCAATATAGTAACCATGAAAACACAAGGAAACAAGCATGCGGCTTTCCCTCCTATGAATTTCATACATCTGCTACAGGAAGGGAGGCAGAGGTAATCATATAATGTCACCCTTATTAAAGAATATCCTAATGATTGCAGCATTAAAGTAAGGATGTTCCCCTCTCCGTCATTTGAGACAGAAGAATATTAAATATATACAACAACTATATACATATATATATACTATATACAATATATAAATATATACAACTATTAGTACCGCATATTATTTTTTTTCCCCCCAAGTTACATCAGTGTTCATTCTATTGATCAGGCACACAGGTTTAACCTCAACCTGTCTATTCTTAGTGTTCAAATCTACATAAAAAAGAGGAAGGGGTCTTAGCTTTAGGTACTGTGGGAAGCTGGACCCATAGTAGCTCTAATTTTAATGTATTCGCTTTGACTGAAAAATAATTTTGTCATTCTGAATATCTGGCATTTGGGATTTGAGGAAAAATATGCAATTTGGAGACACTGAATAAAGCTTTCTGGTCATTAGTTAAACTTTAAACTCATACACGAATATCTTAGAGCTGATGTAATGCATGAGTTGAGGGAAATTATAAATTGCTGGAGGATATTGTCATAGACTTATCCACACTGTGGTTTAGAAATACATCTAATGTTGACTTTGTAAAGCCAGTTGGTTTCTATGAGTCACTTTTAAGGCACTTCATAATCATATGAAAATGAATTTGAATTTTATTGATTGATTTCTCTGCTTTCTTTACCAAGTAAGTTATTTACTATTACAGATGTTGATATAGTATGCAGCCCCAAAACATCTTATTTTGAGATTATAAAATTAGAATATTTGAATTTCTATGTATTTGATAGTCAAATACCCTTCAAACGAAGCAAGACGTAATGATGATATGCAGTCACACCTTTAAAACAATAAATGAATTAAAAGGTTTGCGTTACTTCATGTACAAAGATGCAAGTATGTTTTGGGCAGAAACACACCTTATTCTACTTTTACCATGAAACATCTGCTTTAAAGGCACGTGAAGCTTCTCTAAATACAGTGTTTAATGCTTCAGCTGTTCAAAATCTAAAGATTTAAAAGATTTAGATATGTAACAATGAAACATAAATGAAAGCAAACTGGTGATGCCTGGAAATGAAAGGCTTTGTGCTTCCCCCATGTCCTGCAGTGCACCCTCCGAATCATTCACTTTCTAAGCATTAACTTGAGTGGGATTTTTTGGTAAAATATATCCTCTTACTATCTTTTTATTATTTTAAACTAAAACAGTAACAACACACTGTTTTCTCTGCAACTCTGCCATAACAAATGCTAGAATTAAAATGGTAGGAGGGAGTCTATACATGAGTCCTGTTGACTGAACCTACTTTATTTCTGGGGTATACCTTTAATTCTACCTACAACTGCCAAACCTGTCACACTAGGTGGCTGTGATACATACAAGGTGTGTAAGGGACCAAATTCTGCTTTCTCTTGTGAGCTCTGTAAGACCTCGTACAGTAGGATGTTTCTGTCTCTGTTTATAACTGTCAGCCTCAAAGTTGTGAAATTCTAAACATTTCTCCACAGGGCATCTAAATAACCCTGTAGGCACAATGGTGAGGAGGGCTCGAGTGATTCAGCACTGAAAAGAAAATTGTTTGCTTTTCAAGCGATTGCACCCTCATGTGCAATGTTTGATACTGTTCTAGATGCAGAAGGGTTAAGCATTTTTCCATGCCTGGAAAGATGGTAAGTGTTGGTTTCAATACTGTTTCCAATTAGGTTTGATAAAGAATTGTATTCAAGAGCAATGGTCAAGGGCAATGGGGAGCTGCTTTAGAAGAAAGAGCAGATGGTGAAGATGACAGATTTATGCTCCAGGTGATTGGTATAATAAGCTAGAGGAAATAATGCAGGAGAAAGCAAAGCATTTAAAACAATGTTCCATGGATATTTTCATTGTGCTTTTTATGCGTGGGCAGTATTATTCTGTGGAACATCTGACATACTGTAGTTCTGAATGTACCTGCACCCGTCCTGGGAGAGAAGCTGTGGCTGACCTGAGTCACTTAAGCATTAACACATGTTATGTACTGAAGTGAGGAATGCAATTCTTACCCTGTTAGTGCTTTTCTATTTGTACATAGCTTAGAGGCCAAGTTGAAAATTCAAGGAATTTTTTTTTAAAGATATTTTGTATCTTCTCTTTTAACTTCTTTCCTTCTAAGATTCCCTGAAAGCATGGTACAGATTGTATCAGAAGTGTTTTAAAATTATTTTCTGAAGCTGATAAGAATTATTTACCTGGTTCACATTCTACTTCTCCCTGCCCTTGGATCTGAGAATTCCTTCCCAGGTGTGCTGATAGGTATTTTGACCATGTACATCTGCTATGCTAAAAAGCATCCAGTAGAGCAGGACTAGATAGATACAAGATTGCTTTAGCTCAGCAATGAGATAAAGGCTGTGGGTTAGGCATTGTCCACACAGTTATGTCTTTTTACTATGTACTTGCAGTTGTGTCTTCATGAAATGTATGCTATATTAAGTGTTCATCATCATCTCATGAGATCAGCATCTGTAGAGACTATATGGCTCTCTACAACTACCTGAAAGGAAGTTGTAGCAAGGTGGGGATTGGTCTCTTCTCCCAAGTAACAAGTGATAGGATAAGAGGAAGTGGCTTCAAGTTGCACCAGTGGAAGTTTAGGACAGATATTAGGAAAAACTTTACAGAAAGGTTCATCAAACATCAGAACAGGCTGCCCAGGGAAGAGATAGGATCACCATCCCTGGAGGTATTAAAAGACGTATAGACATGGTGCTGAGGGACGTGATCTAAGGTGATTTTGGCAGTGTGAGGTTAATGGTAGGATTCCATGATCTTGGAGGTCCCTTTCAACCAAGACAATTCTCAGATGTGAACAATCTCATGCTTCTTTGTCTTCTTGTAGGACTAGAGCTCTGATGTTGCTGCACTTTGGGATATATCATAAAAGGTAGCCAGACCTCTTATGCAGTCCCCAGCCTCTGCAATCACATTCCAACTCCCAGAGTTGGAATATGCCTTTGGTGATTGCAAATGAACTGCTTGAGAAGGTGTATTTGACAGCACATTACCCTCAGGCATCAGCTCTGCAAACAAAAGTCATGCTAGGGAATGATGCATCAGTTTTGTCAGTATTGTGGGCAATTAATCTATCATTGGAGATATAGACCACTCATTTTGGGAGGACTTTTTTTAAAATGCTTTAGAGTCCTTTTTTCTGAGCTCATGAGATGAACAGATGAGTAGAAAGCTGTTGTGCCACATTGCTGAGGTGACCAGCAGCTGCTGCAAAAATTCAGAATAACAAAATTTTCTTTTCTAAAGGTCTGGATAGATCTCACCACAGAATTTCAGAACAATGTGAAATCTCCCCAAGCAATTCTGAAGCACACTTTGCTCAGTGTATGGAGGGTTGCTCAATCTGATGGCAAACAGTGTAAAAAATTTTTTAGGCCAGACATCTCCTGAGGCAGTTGATATGTGACTCTACTTTTAAGACACTACTGTCATCACATGACTGATTAGTCCTCAATCCGATTTTAGTAACCTGTGTTACTTTTAACAGAGTAAAAAACAAGATACTAAAATTTCTGAAATATGGACAATACTGTGTTTCCTTCTTGTTTAGTGTGACAGCAGATAGTCTTCCAGGACAAACACTACAGAAAAATAAGACATTTATTCACTACTCATCAGCAGGCAGATGTTTAGCCAATTCCTGTAAGGCCAGACATCAGCATGCACTACTCCAGAAGAAAAATTCCATAACCATGAATGTCCCCCCTTCCTCCTCCTTTCCCTGAGTTTTTATTTCTGTGTGTGATACCATATTGTATGGAATATCCCTTCGGCCAGTTTGAGTCAGCTGTCCCCTCCCAACTTCTTGTAAACCTCCAGTCTACTTGCTGGGGACAGGGACAGAGCCAGGATAAAAAGAGGAAACCTCAGGGCTGTGCAAGCACTGCTAAGCACAGCCGAAACATTGGTGTGTTATCAACAGGCTTTTAGTTAGAAATGCAAAACACAGCACTATATAGGATGCTGTGAACAAACATAACTCCATCCCATCCCAGTAAGACACAGTATGGGGAGGTTGCTTTTTTTTTTTTCCTTTCTTTTTTATTTCATTTTGGGAATATAAGTAGTTGGGATGCCATGGAGTAATGCTGTTGAGCAGAAGGGCTCAAAGAAGTTACTGGGTTTCCTAATGTCAAAAGTTCAGGGAGTTCTCTGCTTCTTCATATGCAGGAGGCAATAGTGGATATGATGGATATGATTTCTCCTTGACAGGGTAATCCTCTATCATTTAGCTATATGAAGCTGCTGTACTACTCCAAATAAAGATATAAACCATGACTGAGAGTGAGCTACATAGATGTGAATTCTCTGTAGGCAAGAAAAGAAGCACCATGAATTACTCTGTTTAATGGTTTTCCCTTCATCCTTAGGATGTCACGTAGCTATTTCCCAGTGGTGCAAGAGACTAAAAGCAATACCTTGATTTCCATATGCTTTTTGATCTTTTATGAAGTAAATTATGTATATAACCCCTAGAAGACTGAGTTCTGACTGTCTCTTGTAGGTTATAGGTACTGTGCAGGTCAATTTGTCTGCAGCTCCTAATAGCTACTTGGCAAGAATTTTGAGGAAGGGAAGGGAAGGGATTTTGAACAGTCATAGGCAAACTCAGGTTAAAAGTTAAAATATCATTAATTCAGCGTGACTTGAAGCCAGAAGACTTCAAGGGTTGATGACAAGATACTTGTTAAGACATATGGAATGCTGATTAGAGTTTCACAATCCACTGATGATTTTCTAGGTCCTACTGATGTTTTCTGGGTTTTAAGGAGGGTGTCACAATCTATTTTGGAACGATTTACAGAAAACCTCATCCTATAACATGCTCATTATACTTTATGCACCTGGACATCTGAATTTATATCTTTCATGAAATGTGTGAAGTTAAAACTGCAAAATCGGAGACCAATAGATGAACTTCATTCTTTGGGCCATTTGGAGTTCAGTGCAATTAGACCTTGCTGAGTTTTATTAGCAACATACTGCAAGTTCTGTACTTGGGCAGAATATCTTGCAGCTGAAATTTGTAATTAAAAGAGATATAGAAAATAGTATTTGGAGAGATTCTGTGCCATGCCTTTCATGTATTATAAGATGTTAATCCCCAACCCCACTTCATAAATTCCATTTGCATTCTGCTCAAAGAGGATTTTTTGAGTAGATGCAACAAAAATATAGTGCCAGCAGTGATCTGCTTGATGATAAAGAGAAAAGCATGGATAGCCTGTACAGTGTGGTGGTAAATTATTACTGTGAAGTTGCTGTAGAAGGAATGACAGCAGAACAGGTAAGGACAGATGAGAGTGCTTCATGAAGCTATCGCTTAGTTTCAGGCAGAGAACCCCTTAGTGTGCAAAGGGAGAATGTGATTCTATATAAATCCTACAATCTATCTGTACTATTTTTACCACAAGGAATTTGCTGTGGTAGTTTTCAGAGTATAATCTGGAAAAATAAATGAAAGGCATTCACTTAGCAGAAGACCACTTACTTATAATAAAGTCTGTTAAATCAAAAGATAAATAGCTACCAGCTGACACATCCAGGGAAGTGGGTAGTCATGTCCGCTTTGGGCTTTATGGTGCTGCCTCTTGCATAGCAGGGAAGTCTTGGCCCTTAGTCAATTTTTCCTTTTCAGAGTCAGCAGAAGCTGTCTTCATCTTTTCTTCTTTTGCCTAAATTGGTAATATCTGCCCAAACCTCAACCTGCAGTGTGTCTTGCAGCAAACTCTTCTTAATGTGGGTGGATTGTGTGAATGTTTTTAAGGCTAGATTCTCATCCTTGTTCAAATCATTGCTTTTGATTTGGCAGTAAATTAAATCTTGGTTATGACCCCATCCTTTTAGCAGTTCTCTCAAATCTACTCTGATTGTTCTGTTTCATTTCAGGAGCTTACTGAATCTGACTGCTAGACTGTGTGGAAATTTATCTGCGGTTGAGGTTACAAAGTCCAGTTGCAGAGTAATCTGAAGCCTAATGTTTGCTTTTAGAGCAGGTACCCCTCATAGTCTAGACTTGCTGTAGACCAACGTGTAAAGAAGCAGGTGGCATCCAATTATTATGATTACCAAAGAGCAGAGACTACACTGGTGTATAGAATAATCTACAAACAGCAGCACCTACCTATAATATATCCTGTGAGTTTCCTCCTCTTTCAGACACAGAATAACCTCTTAGTGGATATTAGGACCATGTCATATCTGATCTGAGAGTAATCTGGATTGCACATGCTTGACTATTTATGTCTTTGTGTAAATTTAAAATAGTTTAAATCTATTTACGTTGGTTTTCCTGTGTGATTTCATAGATATCACTGTAGGATGTAGTGTCAGAACAACTGAAGGGCTATGTAGTACATGTGGAGAAAGAAAGCTCAAGAAAGCTGAGATCCAATTAGCAACTGTGTCATTGTGTTTGATATGTCGTAATGGTGGGCTATCTCGATTCAGGATGGACTTTTAATATTTTGATTATTTTTTTAAGTTTATATTGTCTTCCTTTTTGTTCTGGGACTCTATCTTTCTTGAGTTCCATTCCCTGCTTTAATAACTTAATGATGACTTATGAATACCTAATTAATTTTGGAATAGTCCCACTATGTTATGTTTTCTTAGATTTTTTTTAGTTAATATTTTTAGATCACTACATCATGCATGATTTTTGTTAGGTAGCAAAGATACATGCTTAGCTCTAATTATCTCTTAACATTTCCAGCCTCCTTTTGTAATTTTTGCCTTTTTTAAACTCTGAATTCCTTTCAATTTGCTAACAATCTTTTGACAACAATGTACTAAAATACATCTGCTCACCACTTTTTTGGCTGTATGACTTTGAGAAGAATAGTTATCAAGAGTAAGCTAAGTAGGAACATTCATAAAATCCAGTCTTGGGAGGTTTTTTTGGTGGTTTCCACTTTTTCCATACTGACCACAAGGGACTCTGACCAGTCAGACTGAAGTCTATTTGGAGCAGCTAGAAAGTGCCTGTACTTTAGTCATACTGACTGGCCACCCACAAATCCTCAACGAAATTCTTTAAACTTCATCCGTTTTTATTGTCTTGAGTCCAACAAATGGAATAGCCTGGATATTAGTCACAGATGTATGTGCTACTTCACAGTGAGTGTAGGCACTGCCCACAGTTTGCTTGTACATGAACTTTTTATACTTCTGTAGTCTAAATGGGGAGGGGGAGAGGGTATTTATATTTATATATAAAATTCATTTGTGAGTGAGCTCATAATCTAGTATTTTTTGATGATGGGCTTTGGAAAGGTTTACTGAAGCAGTTATATTTAGGTATGTTTAACTTTTTGTGAGCATACAGACAAATATTTGCTATAGCTCTATTTCACCTTTCACATACTATAGTATATTAAACCACAAAACCACACTGGCATAGTTAAAGGGTGGATATTTAACATTATGCTCTTCTTGGAATAGGCACGTTTGGGGAGGGTTGAGGGGGATGGCAGTTCTGTGTGTGGTTTTTTGTTTTTATGTTTTGGGTTTCTTTTTTTCCCTGCAACTGTACTTGCCTGGTAGTAACCACTTTTCATCATTAAAATCTTATCACCGGTCACACACCAGAACTCAGATGTTCAATTGCAATGCAAGAAATTACAAAATGGCGTCCTAGTGTTATGGTGGCTTTAAAGATGACATTAAAAACTTTTTATCGTTCAACATAGAAGCTTAGTGGAAAAAAAAAGTTAAAATACACCATTCTGTGATTATTTGTAAAAACATTGGATGCGATTATTGTTCATATAAAATTCTTATAAACAATCTGGAAAAATAGAAGGATTCAGTACCAGTTACCTACATTACTGGTAACCAGCTGCCACTAAAATTGGTGACAGTCTTAATAACTATTTGAAGTTGCCCCAGAGGTGGCTTCAGTTAGGAAACAAAGATGGAACCAAGTATTTCTTTGTTATGTTGTTTTTGTTTTGCAATTTGTGTCTTTACCTCCGGTTTCTTGAGTCAAGTGTCATTACCAGAGGAATCCAAGAGAGATGTGCTTATATTTAGTAAGAGAGACTTTTTTAGACAGCAGTCTTTTCTGAAAGACTTTTGCTGTCACCTCAGAAAGATCCTTATCAGCAACAGTTCATTGGGTTTTGCTTTTGCATCATTTGCATTTTCACTTTTGTGATGACTTATATTGTTTTTGCTACTTTCTTCTGATACACTTATCAAATAATTTCCTTGTCCAATTCTCATGCCCCCTTAAAATACAGCAGTATCTATTGGTAGTCTCCAAGTGTTTGCTTAGGGCAACAGATACAGGAGTTCAATGTGTAAACTCTGATAAGGATGACATGTAATTTGTGTTACAGTTTGACTGTTAATTGTATGCAAAGCAGCAGCCTTTACAGATCTTTCACTGAGAGCCTTTAATTGGAAAAAAGTAAATCCACATCTTTAAGAGTATATCATTTAAGGAGAAGGCAGGTAACTTCTTTTTTGAACTAAGCATTCAGGATGCTTTTGGGTTTTGAATACCTCGTCATAGTAATACGGAGTTAAGCTAACAGTCTTGTTTGGTTTTGTTATGAGACAAAAGTTTTTTCCCAATATCCTGTGTAAAATCTCATCTACTTTGTGCTTTTCCTCTTACAGTTAAATATGTTGAAGTGTAATTAAAATTAACTCCCATCACAAAATCTGTCCGCTGAGGGGTATAACCAAAGTATTTGAAGAACTAAGATTTTGGAAGTATTCATGACTTTTCAACAAATTACAGTCATATCCATTTGCTGCAGACAGAAAACTACCATGACATTTTTTGTTAAATTAGTGCTTTTTGTGTAAGTACAAGTAGGAGTCACCACATCAGCATAAGTTTTTGGGGTTTTTTCATAGGCAAAAAATGTAAGATGAGACAGTTCCATGTTTTAAGTATTACAGGGCTAAGTGTGTGTCTAACAATAAAAGAGTACAAGTTGGCGTTGGTTAGTTTGTTTGGACTTTTTTTTTCAGTGTGTGCATTGCATTTGTAATTGTGTAGAATGGTGGCATTTACATTAAAAATATCGGACAAGCTAATATTACAGTTTTGCAAGGTCTGTTAGATTAAGGTGAACATTTTTTTCTTTTTTGTTTGTTTGGTTTTTGGGTTGGTTTTTTTTGTATGAAAGCAAGATGAATGAATCTATTTTCTTCTTATTTTGAGTCTGTCAAAAATAAGTGATACTTGCTACTCTATTCAATATTATACATTTTATAATCAATTTATTCTCAGTTACAGTGTTGGAATTAATATAGACTTTTAATTTTACACCTAGAGGTGGCTTTATGATGAAATTATGGATGCTCCCTCATTAGAGAAGTTACCTACTTTGGTAGATGTAAATGTTTTATAAAAATAGACAATCCAGAGGCACTTGGATTTACACTTATTTTCTAATTGTCGCTAAAAACCGCAGCTATGTTCAAGTAAAAATTTAATGACATTAGAATTTGTCCAATTGGGGCTGTTTTTATATCTCAAAGATGTGTGATCTCTAATAGTTGGATTTTTCTTGGAAATTATTATGAAATCATACTCAAGCAAAGCTAATTAGCCAAGTTGTTTCTTCTGTGGCTTATTCATACAGCTAGTGGACAGAAGCCCTGCTGGGAAACACCTGTACAGTTGCAATGATAAGACATTACCATAGAATCATAGAATAGATTTATAGAATTGCCTAGGTTGGATGTTTCCTCTTGTCCCATCACCTGGGACTTGGGAGAAGAGATGGACCCCCCCCTGGCTACACCCTCCTTTCAGGGAGTTGGAGAGAGCAAGAAGGTGTCCCCTCAGCCTCCTTTTCTCCAGGCTGAACACCCCCAGCTCCCTCAGCCTCTCCTCCCAAGACTTGTGCTCCAGACTCCTCACCAGCTTCATCGCCCTTCAGGGTCACAGCGGTAGGCAATGGTCCCTGAAACTGAGGAGGCTTCCACCACCACTTTAACGTAAATGGAATCTGAAAGAATCTCTGGGCCCAACTCATGGCTGCTTGGTCCTTTCCCCTCAAACCTGTGTCATCAGCAGCATTTACTGGATGAGTCAAGGTAGGAAAGTGACCTGTCAGGAAATTACCTTTTCTTCCCTGGATTTTTAGAAGGAATTCCCTGAGCCAGGTATCTCTGGGGCTGTAGAAACATTAGCAGCAAGAGGGAAGAGGCACCAGGACCGTACAGTTTGGAGGAGGCCAGGCTGTCTTGGTGGCAGCTAGCTGCCATGGAGCCGTGACCATAGGCTGTGACCTCAATCGAGTAGTAACAGGTGAATTGGGATTTTAATTGAGATCCTTGAAATGGGTTAGAAATGTATATGGGATGCGTTGTGATAAGAACAGTGGAAGCAGAAAGTTCAGCCCTTTCAGATTTAAATCACTGTGTTATGAAGAGTGCTGTCCTCTGGGAAGAAAGTGCCTGGTGCTAAAATACTTTGAGGACTTACCAGTTAGTATTGTCAACTGTCACTGATTTCTACTATTGTTTGAACATAATATTTATGTGGGTTTTGTTAAAAATACACATATATATTTCTTGCTCGGGTAATGTTCCTAATTACTCTTTTGGCAATCCAACATCCTCCTATATATATTGGATGCAACATCATTTACATTGTTTCTGGATTGCTTTTCAAACACAGATCTCAGATACCAACTCCAGAGAATGTAGTTTCATCGATATCTGAAGTTGTGTGTCTTTATATGAAAGTCAGTTGTTTCTTCTAACTTTGTGCTGTCATTTTAAAGCTGCTTCATCCCATGTTCCTGGCCAAAAGTTGTGACTTGGACCATCTTTTTCTCCTTCTCATGATGCTTATAGGGCAGTAATTGGATATTACAGGTGCGACACTTTGCGTTGGAGAAAGCAAAGTCATTAGTGTATAAATATTAAGTTGTTGCTGGCTCTATGAAATCATCCAGAAATTTATTCTTGTAACCCTAGTGCAGGGTTATATGATCTGTACGGCTGCAGGCAGACCAATGCTATTTAGAAACTGCTTTTAATTATGGCCATTAAATGTAATAACTTCCTGAGATACCTTTGTGTCTCTTGCATTTAAACAACTCTCTGCAGAGGTGCTTTTCCTGCCCTGTGGAAAGTTTTCTAGACGATACTTGGAAAGTCAGAGTTAAGTTTTACTTCTTTTAAATTATATTTTTTTTGTATGGCTGCTAAGGTTTTTTTAACTTGACAAATTTCCATTCTAAATTCTTGTTCAAGTCTTCTGGATACTCCTTGGCCTTGCATTTTGAAGCTAGATATAACTAGTTTGTACTGCTAGAAAATTCTTAGAGGAAGCTTGATTAAAGGATTTTGATGCGTTTGTCAAGGTAATAGTTAGATTCATTTCTTTCCTTAGCCTGTGATTTTTGCATTTTAGCATTATGGAGTTGGGAAATCAGCACAAGAGCATTAGCATTCGTCTAAAAACTGGAGTAGTTTTTTTTTCTGGTTGCTTTTAAAGAGATTCCAGTGTTAATTTCCTGAACTGTTTGCAAAGCTGCTGAATATTTTGATTTATTTTGGTTGGTTTGTTTTATATTTATTGCCAAATGGCATGTTGATAGAATACAAAATCATACAACTTAATGTTTCTGGTAATTCTCTTGACATACTCAATCTAAATTACTTTAAAGAACTCTATCTGATTGCCATTTTTGAAAAGCACTGAATAATTACTAAACTGAATTCCAACAATATGCACAGCTTTGATGGAAAGAAGCATAGATAAAGCATATGTTTACATGATTTACACAATAAATGGTTTTCTTATACAGTTTGCAAATAGTGATTATAATTTCATGTTAATAAGATGCAGGAAAATGTGCTGAAGGAATAGTGCTTTGCTGCTTTTGTCACAGTTTCATCAAACTGATTTTGTCAGCACTGGAGCATAACCCTTGCCACATCAGTTTGAGTGCTCATTAGGCAGCCGATTTGTCTGAATCCTCATTAAATTGATTAACTCATTTACTTATGGATGATGACATGTTATGTGGTACAGGAGTGGTGGTTAGAGACTAGAATCAAGACTCATGTTGACTTGCTTAGTCTTCAGTTGTTCATTTATTTCTGCAATAAATTGCTGCAGCGAATTACTCCGCCGTCAGTGATTTACATTTTGCGGAAGCGTGGCATCAGCTGGAGGGTTGAACTTCCACTGTGTAAACTTGCACCTCTGTCAGTAAACTACAGACAGCAATTTAGAAGCTTGCTCTAATTCCTTATTTATTTCACTTGGGTACTAAACTTTATCATAAAGAACCTAAAAGGCTCTCTTGAACATCTGTTTTAATGTAAATTAATTAACGAAAGGGAGACAAGTAGAAAACCTCTTCAGTTAGACATTCAGAAGAGGGAGTTGTTATTAAAAGAGGATACTTCAAGCAGTTTTCTGAAAGCCGGCTCTCAGAAAAATGGTCAAAATAAAATTTGATTTAGATAAAATTCTATGTATGTACATAGAAATTGTATTTTTAAAATCTGTTATGTTGATATGCTTCTAATATTTTAAGGCCCTACCTTGGAAGGGCTGATGTATGCAAGTCATGCTGAAATTTGAGTTTTGGATGCCCATGACAATTTTGGTCTTCATATGTGAAACTAGAAAAGAATGTGTAAGCATGCAGGTTTTAGCAAATAATATTTTTGGTCTAATTCAGTGATTCTGCAGTGAGTGGATGGTGAGCCTATTAACTCGTTTACATATTTTTGAATCAAGATAAAATGTAGCTTGGGATGGCTCAAAAAGTAGTTGCATGCCTCAAGCTTTACGAAGATGAAGAAGCCTGAATTCTTTAGTGGTTGAATTATTTATTTCGGTAAGAATAGGATTTGCTTATTCCAGGGCTGAAAGTATCACAAACACAGACAAAGTATCATGAAGATGTCATGTGCTTTGAAGAAACAAAATCCTTTTTTTATTACTAGGGTGCGATACAAGCCTAGTCATGGGCTGTGGCAGTATCAGAGAAGAATAGTTTGCAAACTATTGCCAGAGATCTTGCTCTCTAAATACAGAACCACAATCAACAGATAGCTATGAGTTGGCTGAAATACAGGAATACAAGAAACAAGGCATTTTCAAAAACCAAAGAAGAGATTGTCAACATGAAACCAGCAGTTATCATAGAATGGTTTGAGTTGGAAGGGACCTTCAAGATCATTGAGTTCCAACCCCCCTGCCCT
>JAOXNG010000026.1:70631673-70644880 GCA_028566535.1 Scolopax minor | reverse complement strand
TATCACAGATGCATTTGATTTTGCGATTCTGAGACTTTGAACCAGTAAAATTGTATGAGATGTGACATTAACTACAAGTATTACTCAATCATTTAATCTAGCAGTTTGAATCTGCATTTTAAACTGCAGCCTGCCTATTTTTTAATTTTTAAATTTTTCTATTAGACTGCATAAGGTAAGGCAAGATATTTGAGCAAAATCACGTAATTGTGAAAATGAAAAAGTCTGAGGTTTAACCCATTCTCTATTTTTTTCCCATTGCTGCTAAATCATCTGCAAACCTGAAATGAGTGGTTTAGAATTTATATTCTCAGCAAACAACTGCATGTGTTATTCAACAACCAAAATTTTTAAATGTTAATTGCATTTCCCAAAGAAGCAGAAGTTTTTCGTGTTGTTTTTAGCCAGGTTTGTGCCAGTGGGTTAAGGCATACATGTGCCTTACACACGTTTTAATTTGGGCCAGGAGAATGCTTTTGAAGTGAGTTTGCTGATTGATGTGATATAAAGCATGATAAGTGACCTGGTGAAAGATGTGAGATAATGAGATTAAGTGTGAATTGCCTGATTTGATAGCTGCATGGCTGATTTGATAGATGCTACAGCAGAGCTACAGAAAGAAAAGCTGTATTTTAGGATTGCCAATAGTCAGGGAATTTTTTCCAGCTATTAGGAAGAAGAAAAGGATGTCAGTGGGTAGCACAGTGCAAGAGGCATGAATTGAAAGACTAGTTATCAGATGTAGTCACATTATTGTATGCTCCCATCACTTGCAATGTGACTGACTCTGTCCTCTACCTCAATCAAATTGAGTGCAAGATACGTGATTATTTTGACTGGACAATGTTAACTACCAACAAATCTTCTGAAGACATTTTTTTAGAAGAGATCAGAGCATTAAAGTTTCCTTTTTAGGTGATTTTGATAAATATTCCCTGGTAGAAGAATATGGATTTCTGACTTGAGATTAAAACTTATCTCCTAAACAAACTAGGCAGTCTCTTGAGATTTTTACAGTTTTTGTTTCAGCTGTCTGAAATGTACCAGATCCAATGTAAAACTAGTGAAGAATAGTTTTCCCCCATAGTTATGCTTTCTAGTTCTTTTACTAATTCCCAGTAGTCTTGTGGTAATGTGTTCATTCTGTTGGCCAGCTGTGCAGCTCTCCATGAATGCATCCTCCTGATATGCATTTCCCAGCATTTTACAATTTAGTGTCCTTTTCTACTTCAACCTAACACTTTTTTGAAAGCAAGACTATATACTGGAGATATAGACAGGGAAAGTAATGCAAACACAATCAAACTCAGTTTGAATATGTGATGAATGAGGAAATAACAAATATTACACAGTGTAAGCACTAAACTGCTCTTAATATGTGTTTGAAATAGGAAAAAAGAGAGAATATCTCTTTTATATTAGGAATTGTTTGTCTCTGACACAATTAGCTTTCTTTTGCTTTTTTTAATGACTGCCTGTAGTAGAAGGGAACTCTTTGTTTCCCTTCTGTACAGCCATTAGTATTAGCTTCAGTGTTTGTTAAGGACAGAATTGTGAGGTAAAATGCACCTGTACAGCAAAAATAAAAAGTATATGATCAGACTAAAACAGAAATAGCTGATTTGTTCCCTCTTGCAACACATTTTTCACCAAAAATGACTTGTGGGATTATTAAACACCAAGTGTTAAGAGAACTGGAAATAGGGATGGTTTTACCCCTGTTATTACCCCAGTTTCTTCAAGCCAAAAGAGAAATTCAGTAGCTAGACATCATTGCTCTCTCCTGATCATCCCAAGGCAGTTGGTGTGGTGGGGGCGTGTTAATAAAAAAAAAAAAATGCAAAGGAAATGTTTGTCTATAATTTGTTTTAAGACTTTCTTTGTTTATTGCTAAGCCTAACATTTGATTCCATGGTATACAGTGCTGGATAAAATTTGAAATGTAATTATGTACTGGACAAAAAAAGCTCTGTTGTGCATAGGATAGTGTAATAGTAAGTATAATCTACAGTGGGTACTTTGTATTTGGGCCATTTATCTCACTTGGATGCTCTCTGATTTAACACCAACTGAGATTCACACCCAGACCACAGTTCCAGCAGGCACAGCAAGTGTGGGCTGTGACTTAACCCAGTAATGCACAAGGAGGCTCCGTATCGAGAGGAATCTATGGCATCTATTTGATTACATTGTTGGTCATTCTCCGCCTGAGTGGTTCCCATTACCCCATGACAAATGGTGAGATTTGTCTTCTCTACCATGACCAAGGCATAAAATCTTCTACCTTTCTCTGGTAGTCCCCATGTTGTGTGCACATGTATTACGTGGCAGTGGTTTTGATCATTTTTGGCAGTGTGTGGAACAGTTGCTTTGTGATTATATCACTTCACGTGTTCTATAGGGAACTAAGATAAGCATTCATTTGTTCTAGTTCAGTCTATCCTGCAGAAATGATCTCCATCTGTTTATTATTTTTAAAATGCAGTATGAGAATTTCTAGAAATAATTAGTGTAGAAGCTTTTTATTAAAAACAATATATAATATTTATCATATAATCTCGAGTAAACACCCTACTTTTTTGCGTTATTGTTCAGAGAATCTAACCACAATTTAGCAGACTGGGAGAAAAGTTACTGACAATAACATCAGTCCAAGCATGAATAAATCAAAACAGAAAAGTCATCTTATTTATTCTCAATCAAATGCAGGGTTGGTGTTAGGTTTTGGGAATTCCTTGAATTCCAGTACCTCAATAAATCTTGAGAGTATAGACTGGAGGCAAAATGAGCATTTTTTTAATAAGCATATTTTCAATAGCTAGTGAAGTCATATTAAATAAACATTTAATTATGATTTTTCAATTAAAGGTTTCCTATAGAATAAAATAGTAGGTTAGTTCAGATTGGACTATATGATCTTTTAGGAGTGCTTTGATTACTTCTTCCAGATATTTAGAGAGTTGTCTTGGCAGTTGCTGGATCCTTCCACATTTCCTTGGTTTCACTGCATCTCAGAGAAGATGCTCCCTAACCTAGTGATGGAGATATTTCTGATGGGTTGTATCTAATGTCAAATGAAGCACCTCACCGGGGACAGGATATGGCCATTCATATGGGGAGGCAATAGCAGCACAAAGGCTGGGCATTTTGGCAGGGAGACGGAAAAATTATTCTTGTCACTTGGTGAATTTGTTGGATATGACGATTGCTCTATAACCTTTTGATAAACAGTAAAACGTTTTCATGACTATGAGAAAATAAACTGGTAGAAGGACAGAGAAAAATTTATAATGAAGAAAGAGGTGTTAACATTTTACTTAAAGTGCTTCATGTGAGACAGAGCTCCTGCAATTAGTCTTTGCTAAATTACGCTGCGTTTACTAACTGGAAAGATAACACTTTTTCCTTGAAAGAAAAATTCAAAAGATTTGATAATTAGCTCTCAGAATAGTCCATTGGTTATTTTACAGCTGTGGAAGAAAACAGTAGAGACCTTATTTATTGACCTAGCTATCTGATAAATCAGGAAGAGATCAGTGTCACGGAATCTTTTTGAACAGACCACCTCCTGACACTGGGAAAGATCCAAAGGAGGTCAAAACCCTCGGCTTCCTGTCTCAAAGAGGAAAAGGAGGAAAAAAAAATCTGATAAACATAAAGCTACACAGTGCTGCTTTGGAAATATCTAGAGATGAAGGGAGCAGGGGAAGAATATTTAAAAACAAAAAATCTTGTTAAGTGTAGAAAGACAGTACATGCATTCAATGATATCAAGAAAACTCTGATTTAGACTTTTTCTGGTTTGATTAAACTGTCAGAGCTGGGCCTGAAACATGAGAACCAGTAATGAAACATCCCCCAACAGACACAATCATAGCAACAGTCAGTCATTACCCACTAACCAGAGCATGAAATACACTTCTCAATGTTACCACTCCAGGGATGGATCAGAGAAGCAGGGTTAAAAACAGAGGGGAGTTTAGCTCAATAGCCAGCACTGTTGCTTAGGTCAAGTCCTGCTTTAGCCTTTGGAAAAATGCTTATCCTGCCTATAATTTTCACATCCTTATAATGGCATTAATATAATTTTCCCTTGTTACATGTAATGTGGGTTAACTGTACTAAAGATGCACTGAAATGCTGTATTAATAGGGTCTATGCAATTGCCTGAGATACATAGGTGGAAGCTCCTCAGAAGCCTTAGAAGCTATCTCTCAGAGCTGCAATTTTGCTCCTGCTTGTTACTCTCCCTTCCATTCTGTATTCAAACTCACAGTTTGCTCCCAGTGAGGATGTCTCCCATTTTTGCAGCACCAATGCTCTAAATTCAGCTTTAGATGAAATTTAGCAGTCCCATGTGAAATAAGTTGTGGGTGTGCTCTTACTCATTTTCACATGCTTTCTGTCTCTCTGAGGTCTCCATACAGCAATTTGAGGAAATTGTGACACTTTCACCACTGCCTTTTACTGTCATTCTTCTCTTTAAGCAAGTTTTCTTTTCAGCTCTCTATTGACCTATCTTCTTTTCAAGAATAGCATAAAAGCTCAGCCTATTTGAAGGTATATCAATATGACTATTGAACCTAATCACATATTTAGAGATATTTATCTTCCTAACCATAAATATCTGCTGAGAAAGTGAGCCCTGGTGAAGAGAAAAATAAACACTCACAATGAACAGGCTTATCCTGGGCATGGTTTCCCTGGGTGACACATACAACAGGAGGATGTGAATCAGTTTGGAGAAATCCTTATTTTGTTGCTAGCAAACTCTCAATTTAAAGGGCTTCAGATTTGAACTATGGTCATCTAGTAATCTGAGCCTTATAATAAGATCTATTATTTCATTTTTTAAATGAAGAAAAGCTAAATCATATTTTGTTCAAGTTAATAAACGCGCTTCCTTACTGAAACAGACATATTGGCATTTATGTGTCACGTTGATATCAGTCAGATTTAACTCAAATAATGATAGAATTTCAGTTCATAAATATTTTATGGGAATTCTGGAATGATTATGCATTTATCTTTTTCCCCACATGCAGAAGGCCATGGTTGATAACAATAACATTTATTTTAATATTGAATTTCTACACAGAAATACTTTTACATTCCAAATGTCTTGTTCTTCAAATGGAGCAATCGTTGGTCCAGCACCCCTCTCTATAATGTCCTGTGTTCTCGATGCTGCTCTTCCTTAGGGAGGCCAGCTGGTGGTGACCCTAAATCCACTACAGCTCGCCTTGGCACTGACTGTAGCCTAAGTCAGGTTCCTTCCCCAGGCGTGTATTTCTGCTATGCATTTCTGAGACTGTAGTTTTACTCATTTTGGCCTCACTTGTGAATCGGTAGCCAGAGTTTTCATGCAATGTTTCTTTCTTCCCCTGAGCTGATTTTGTCATGGTGTATCTTGTGTTAAGCCAATAATAGTTGGTGTATACTACAGATAAAAAATCAAGCTAAATAACCTGATATTAAATACATATATATGCATAAACTGGTGTAGGGTTGGTAATTCTTCAATTCTGCTGGGATAATGTAGTCATATCTCATGAGATAATGCTCGATTAAATTAGAAAAAAAAAAAAAAAGCCTGGAGTACGCTGAAATGCTCTCAAGCTAGTTATCTCAAGTTCTCTAATAGAAACATTTTGATTGTATGAGGACATAGGCTAATCTGTGCCAGCTGTTCTGTAGTTAACTATTCCAAAAGTCTCATTCTTCTTTCTCAAATAACATTTTTTTTCTCTGTAGACATATTTCATGCAATCGCTATGCCGACCTTTAAAGATGTTTTACGTTTTTGTCACAAGATGTGGTGACAGCATTTATTTCATTTAATACCAGGAAACGCCACATCAAAAATGTTTTTTAACATTGTAGCAAAGCATCTTGTTATTTATATCTTTATGAAGGGTAAATAACTATACAGCTTTATGGTTATTATAGGAATATAGGGAAAACTTTATGACAGAGTAATGTTACTGTTTCATTATACAGAACTATTGTTTTTAAAGAAGTTAGTAAAGTTTCAATCAAGAATGCATCCTTTCCTTTAAGTCCTCACCACATTTACTCACTAACTGGAGGTGGTGGCTATTGCTTACCTTATGCGTGCACCTAGAAGTAATAGCTATAGAAACAGTGTTGCCCTACTTTTTTATACAGCTTTCTAAAATAAAACTAATAGACGATGTTTTCCTAGACATTATATAGTCCAAAACGTGCAGTGCTATTTTTGTTTAGTGTGTTTACTTAACATGCATTTGTAAGGCTAAATAAGCTGGACTTGAGCAATTTTGCAGTTGCGATTCCAGCTAACAGGTTGTACTGCTCAAACTGGATTTGTGTGAAAACAAGGCAACACTTCTAACTAGGGGGCATGGGGTATAAAGGCATATATGTTTGAAAAAAAGATCTGTTTAAGAAACATCCTATTACTAAAAGTCACTGTGGAACACTGTGAGAATCTCCTAAGATTCACATTTCTGAAGCGTGAATCACTATAAACCAGTCAGATTTTAGTCCTGAAAAGCAAAAAAGATAAAGTCAAAAATGGAGAGTGCCATTTCAGCTTGTTACCAACAAAACATTTTCTGACAAAGGAAAATAAGGTAAAAAAATACATAAATGCTTCCATTTATGGCAGATTTTGAAACAAATGTTTCTACTCCTTTTTGTGACAGTTTTATACCTTTTGCTTGAGGACATGCTATTGTTACTGCATCATGGCTTCATGATTCATTAAACTTCTTTTCTGTATATGTAAGCAGACACTTTGTGACATACCACCAGCTGCCTATTGCATAGTTGCAATGAGGAATGAGTCACCTGGAAAAGAAGCCAGCCCTGCTGAAATTGAAGTTTGCACTTTTGTTTTTTTAACGAAAGTTTAATAACTAAAATGGCATTTGCTTGTTCATTTTTAGGGATTGAAAAACGTAGAATGGTCAGACATTTTCATACACATATAAGTGCAAAAGATTATCCAGGATTTGAGATTTATGGATTTATATAAGCATAAGTGTTTGGTTAGGTGATTTAACTTCTAAAGTGTACTTCACTGCAGATATGTAGATTGGAAACACTAATGCATATAGTTGGCTTCATTATAGTAATGCTTCATTATTCTTTGGTAATTCAGTTTACCAGCACTCACTGAATCTTGATATTTTCCCTGATACTGTCCCCATTGTTAATACATAGCTTACACCAATCTCAATTTAATTCACTAAATCATATTTGGAGACTAGTCTCATTTATTTGAGTAACACTAATTGTGAAGAAGTGGCAAGCAAATTAATTTATTCTGTTAACTTGAAGGGTTGAACTACTGAAAAAGCAGTTCAAACAGAAGCCAAGAATTTGTGAAAATCAGGTCAGGTTAATTGCTGGTCTTTTAAGTCTAGCTTCACAGTTACAGGAAAAAATTGATCTTTATGGCATCCTGCCATTTCTTACACTTTAATCTTATAAGTTTAATTAGGGTATCATAATGTTGACTTAAATAATTAAAGGCCCAGTAGGCACAATCCTTAATACTATTGGTAAACTCAAGAATTACAATAGTTTGACAGCTTTCGTTCAGCACCAGTCTCTAAATACATTAAATTTCTTTAGCACCGTCATTGTTATTTAATGGTAACACTGCATAGGCCCACCAACAAGCTCTAACAGATCCAAAAATATAACATTATGAATTCTTGGAGTTTATATTTGGATTTCAAAGACCTGGCAGTGGCCTTCCTATGATGCTTATTAACAGTAGAGAAAATATTTTTGTGTCTTTCAATTATATCAGTTCTAGCATCTACTATAATCTCTCCCAACCTTTTGTAGTTATAGACTACAGTATTTTTGTATTATTTGAAACTTAAGTAGTGGTTAAGTGGCTCTTAGAACATCACAGATGTTTCTTTCTTCTTGGATCTGGAGACTGTAAGGCCACCTTTGATCTTAGGCTCAGTGTTATTAGACAACTATTGCCATTGCCTGAATTATGACCTGAATGTGACTTATCTCATTGTTTTAGTTTGTCTCTACTGTTTCATTACCACTTCTGTAAGCCTCTTCTGCATCCTTGCATTAATATCCAATAGGACAGGAAGGCATGGTTCATTATCATGAGACATTAATCAGATACTTTCTCCAGGCTCTTCTACTATTAATCCAATCGTATTGAGCATGGATTACATGTAATCCTGCTTGCACAACTTGATGAACTAGCCTCTGAGGACTGTTCAAGTGCAATTCAAGAGTTTCCTATTATCCAGAGACTAAATTAACCCTTGTCCTCTCTGATCTGATCTGGAAGTCTTGGGATATTTGGGTTATTTTTCTTTTCTTTTTTTTTTTTTAACGGAAATTCTACCTCAAAGTAGGGTGACATCATTGAAAAATTTACCTAGTTTAGGCAATTGTTTCTACTTATTTCACAAACTGTGTTCCATCTGCTGCCACAGATGTGTCATAGCAGGCGTTGACTTAATTCTTACTGTGCCTTAGTGGTTATAAACAGATGCTTCATACAACTTGGTTATTGAAGTTTTTGCAACTTTATAAGTCTTTGTTGTTTTCTTGTGTCTATTTTTATGCCCTTTTTGGATCAAAGATGCAAACCCAGGTTTGATATACCCATGGTTGATTTTCTATTCCCTTGCTTCATCAATATATGCTTATTGGTCCTTACATTTCTGAGTACTACTGATTTTTTCCTCATAGCTCAATCATTAATAAATGAGCACTTCTGAAAATCGTGTCCTGGAAATTTTGAGAGATAATTATATGCTTCATGAGAAATGTATATTTTGCAGAAACTCGCTTTAATATTTCAAGCTGAAGAACTGCAAGGAAACTTCATTGTGCAATCCTCAGTCTTTACATCTGTGATCTCCTCCTTAAAAATGAGAACACTGTCATGCAATTCACTTGAGCGTAGGGAAGTTGAATTAGAGAGCCATGATTTGTGATCATTGTCTCTTAATCTTGGAGTTTCTTGAAATCTACATTACTCCTAGCCCAACACAAGATTACATGGATAGTTAATGATACATTTAGTGATCTAAGGCCAATAGAATTCACAGAAGCTGTTTATGTCAGATAGGCCTGTTTCAGTAGAAGTTGGTGAAGATTTTTCCACTGGCCCAAAGCAGGATGAATTAAGCAATGGCCAAGCTAACTATTCTGAAAATGCTTGAATGAATTATGAAATTTGCTTTAGTTCTCTTGAACATGAAGTGTTGATATGGCTTTCATGCTCTTAAAAACTGGAAATCAAACCATGCTGAGTTTTCCAAAGAGATGCAATTACATCTTGATTTTGCATTACATTGCAATTACATTTTCCCTGCACCATACCTAAGCTAACAGCTTTATTGACTCAAAATGGTAATGTTCAATATTTTTACAACATTCCTCACTATTTGCTGTTTATATCTGAATTCTTTTATACTTCATTGATCACATGAAAATTCATGCATAAATGAAAACCCTAAACACTGAATTTCCTATTTTATTTTTTTTCCTATCCTGAATGCTACTTTCTTCAAGGCCCTTTGTATCCTGTCTTCTTGGCATACATCTGCTTTTTTGCAATGCAGCTTGTTCATTGTTAGCAACATCCTGCTTGAGTGTTTATAGCGGCCTGTTTGTCCAGTTAAAATCCCCCAGAAGTGTGATGCCAAGATCATAGTAAGGTGCTGACTGACAATATTGTTGTTTTGTTCATGCTGGAGCAACTTCAAGTTTCTTATTCTTCCCTCTCATGTGTTTCTTCTTTCTTACTCATAATGAGCTTTCTTTTCCTGCATATTTTTTTTTTTTTTGTCTGACTCTCTGGCTCATTTTATGGCCAGAGTTTTTTTTACATTTTCATTCAAAATTATTTTTTTCAAATTAAAACCGTACTACAAATTTTCAAATGTTATGTTTATTTTCAAATTTTTTTTGCAACATGATCTGAGAATTTTGTGATATTTCTAGCTGTAATTTCTGGATCTCTCTAGTTAATGATATCCTGACTTCCAGCAAGAAATACAGATTCAGGTGGGGGAAAAAATTGATAATTAAAACTCTATTACAAGGAGATTATTAAAATATTTTTCAATTGTTTTATAAGAATGAAAGAATGAAATCATACCCACCCCAATAAGTGTTTTGGGGAAGAGTTTGGAATTGAATCCCAGTTTGTTGAATGCTACTTAAAATATCTGATCAAATTCTGAAATGTTTGTCTTTTTTATTTTATCTCCTCTTTGAGACAAGTCTTGAAATCAAAATCCCTGTTTAGTAAAGCTACACTTAGAACTACCATTAACTTCTGTATCCATTTTCTTCCCTATATATATGTGTGTATATATATATATAAATTATGGTTTTATATCTACGTATCTCCTGTATAGCTGTGAACATATTTGCAAAGTAGGTATGTTGGGAGTTAGTCAAAGGTAGGACTTGTAACCAACCTCACCTTCCAATCAAAAAATTGTAGATTACTGGGTCCTTTGTGAACAGATACACCGACACAGGCTGACCTCAATTTTAGCAGTGCATCCTTTCTGAGAGACGGGGAATTCTCCCCTCCCATTCTTGACTGTCAGAGCTGAACCCTAATGCTGTTACCTGCTGTAGCTTTGCTGAAACTCTCAGGAACAAAAATGAAAAGGAAAATGCTGTGGCTGCAGTCCAGTCTCAGCTGGACTCAAGTCCAGCCAGTGCATTGCTCCCCTGGCAGTAGGGGTTCAGGTTCCAGCACAGACTGTCATTTACTGCTTATTTACTCCTTATTATTGTCTTGGCTAACAGAGTAAAAGCAGCCTGTGTTTTATAAGATAAATGTGTTATGAATTTGGGTATGATACACAACAGTCTGTCCCATCAATATTTGTGTTTTGTTTCCTTTAATATTTTTTCCCACCTCAGTATATCCATATGAAATGTTTTCAGACTTTATAGGAAGAAAGATGAAGATTTTTGAGCAGCTGATTCCTTCTGCATCTGAGACTTTTAAAATTCTTTCATTGTAAAAGAACATTGGAAGTAGAAAAATAAGCAGTGGGAAAGAATAAAACCTAAGTCTGATTTTCCATCTAATAGTTGTGCATACAATTTGGAATAATATATTTTTGTTATTGCTGATAGAGGAAGTGAAAATCTTCAGACAGTCCTGGTGTAGGTCACACAATACTCATCATAGCTGAGTTATGAAATGATGTGAAAGCAAATTGCTTCGTGCTATCCCCATGGAATGCTATTGGTGCTGAATTCTCACTTTAGTTTCAATAAATTATGGGTGCTTTTAAAAAGAATATACACTAATATTTAGTTTTTAAGCTATTTGTCTTAGTTCCTAAAGAGGATTAGTTATCATATAACGCAATATAATTCATTTGCCAGTGGATGTGGCTCCAGGGTGACTGGCAAACATACCCTGTATGGGTAAGGCTGTATACAAAAACACCAATACCTATCCAACAGCAGTACAAATGTGAGTGGAATACAGTAAAGACTTAAATCATTGAGCAAGACATCCTGAGCATACTGTGCCTTTCCTAAAGATGCACTTTTTTACATAAGTTTCACCTGTAGTAAAGGCAGAGGGTTTTTGTAAGTTGTTCTTCAGGAAGAGAGCCCAGAAGAGACTTGAAAGGAGAAGTGAGGATGGCCAGAGATAAAGAAACCAGTCCCTGCCATTGCAGTGGGGAGAGGAAGGAATAAGCCTGAATAGGAGACTAGGGGGGAACATATCAGCATCTCCAGGGACAAAAAAAGTCTGTCATGCAGAGCAAAAAATTGGCAAAAATAAGAATTAATGAGTTCAAGCTAGAAAAAGATTGAGATACTGCATTAGAATTAGGTTTTTCATGCTAGGGAAGGTAGGACTGGAATAAAACCTCCTTTGCTTGGGGCAATTTTGGAGGTTTGTAAGAGGAGCTGGAGAACCATCTATCAAGAATGACAGTCCTGTCATTCAGATGGAGACAGATGACATGACATTTCAAGATTTCTTCCAGTTGTATTTTTTATGATTCTATGACTTTCTCTGTATTTTTTATGATTCTATGACTTTCTCTGTATTTTTTATGATTCTATGACTTTCTCTTGTTAGCTCATTAATAAATGTGTATATAAATGTGTAATATTTAATATTGTGTAATATTTAAAGCAGTTAGTATTGATGGTTTCAGATTAAAATAGTCACTAGACTTAAGAAACTGAACTGTTGAAAAAAATCAGTGAGTGCTTAAAAACGAGTATACAAATTGTATTCATTAAAATGTTTATGGAAAATTGCTTTAGCACTTATGTGGGACAACTTTGGGTCTGCTCTAAGGATTTTTTGGATAGAAATGTGAAAGGAAAATGAGTATTTAAAGTGGATGACGGACAGATCTAAGTAGCAAACTTTTTTATGGAAGACTGAATTCAAGGACTCAGAAAAGGTAGTTTCAGAAGAATGAGGTTTTCAGAGTAACTTTGTCTTTTGGTTGTGTGTTATATGGATTTTGTCCTTTGATGTGAAGGCATAGTCACCCCTAAAGGCTAGTTTAGAGGCCAGTGTGTGTGTCTGAGCAAGACCTCATTGCTCGGCACTGTGCACAGATCAATCCCATTAAGTAACATTAATAGAATAATTCCAGTGCACATAAACATATTTCAAAGGCATACATGAAATAGCTGAATATATTTATACAGAAAAGCGGAATTCCTTGTCTGAACCACAGACTTTTGCAAAATTCCAAAATTCCAAAGTCAACCACTTACCACATGATCAGACAGTTAGCTTTGATGAATTTCAGACAACAATATGCAGAAGACAGATGTTATTAAGGGGTGTCTGAAGTAAATAAGGGGATTTTTGGTAGTTTTTACCTAGTTTGAGCCATTATCAGCTCTTCAGAATCTCGGAGAAGCTGACATGACAGCAGCATTTCTGTTATTTAATCTAGGAAATATTTTAGGTGTAAAATCTTGTGTGTGTCTTATAAAGGGAGATCCAGATTCTGTAATTTCTCAAAATCCCCAATTGCCATTTGTTACTACTTACTAAGAATTTAAAGTGAAAGAGAGTGTGTTCTCCAAAGACTTTTTGAGCTATATGGATTATTTTTTCATGTAGTTGAAAAGGGGCCGGTATCTTACTCTCTCGCTGGCCCTGTTGCCATGCGCTGGAATATTTTCAAAATATTAGATATGTGGAAAAAAAAAG
>JAOXNG010000026.1:70571605-70586697 GCA_028566535.1 Scolopax minor | reverse complement strand
TGGTGTCACAAAGACACTCCGCAGCGAAGACTCTTGGACTTTGCATCACTTCCCTGGGCCCTTTTAGGAGATAAAGCTCCTGGGTTTTTTTCCAATGATAAAGAAACTAATTTTTTCTTGTTACATGTTTTTACACTTCTTTTTTCTGTCTTTGGGGGGAGAAAAAGAGTTGTTTTCATATAAGTAAATATTTTAATCTTTCCTACTTTTTCTTTTGAAATCAATTATCTTGAAAGAAACAGAAGTTGTTCTATGAACTGAAAAGCAGGCTTTCTTACTTTTTCAACCCAAAGACATCTTTTTGTTTTACTCCCCTATATGTCACCCACAAATTTGACAAGTGTTTAAAGGTTAGTACAGTACATATGCAGAGAACATTCAAAAGAACTAATTTCATTTTCTCTCTTTCTCTTGGGTGACCAGGAGAAGTATTGATTTAGTAAGGTCACGATGACCAGGAGAAATATTGATTTAGTAAGGTCACGGTACAAACACGGTTTGGTGTTTTTTAAGATCGTAATCCCTACCTGTATATGTTGAAGAATAAACAAACTGAGATTCCAAGAATACAGTCAAATAAGCAAACCAGATCCAGAGGGTATATGTTAGTGTTTATTCCTCTTCTTTTTACCTACTTCTCCTACCCAACACAAAGCAACTCTTTTTGTGTGTGCTTCAACTCCTTGCCATTTGTCTTCTCCTTGTGAAAGCACATGGGGTGGTTTATGTTTATCTATTTTGCTTTGTATTTTAGTAAACCAAGAAGAAACATGGTAATTATCACATCTAGTTGACTTAGTGTTAACTTACTGAAATTTGGCACTTAGTGTCCCGTGATCAGTCCTGATACCTTCCAAATCAGATGCACTTTTTTCAATAATAACATCCCACTGACTCTCCCAAGCCTGTCACTGATTCTATCTGGCATGCTACCTCCCTCCTCTCTACATCATCAGTATTGCTATTATCTGACTCTTCAGCTTCTATGTTGTTTTATGATATTCTGCAGAAAGTAAAGTTTTTGTGATCATAGAAGAGGTGTAGCTTTTGTAGCAACATATTATTCTATGCCCGTATAAAGCTCAAGATCAAGAGCCACCCGGGGATCTGCTTTTGATCCTTTCCCGCCTGGTCCAACAGATGTAATATCACAGTGACTGAATTTATGTGAGACTGTGAACATAAACATTTGTGCCAAAACATACGTATCAAGTTTTAAAAATTAGTTTCTTGGGGTTTGCTTTTCTATTTTGAGAGAGAAAGGACTCAGTTGCAGCAGCCTGCTGCTGATAAGGGGAAGAGTAACCAGCTGGGATTTGAGAGCAAATTGACACAGGTTGAGAGTGTGAGTAGCTGTCAGTAGTTGCTGCCCTCATAATAGGTGCCAATAAGTTGTTGCAATGCACTACACCTGGTTTTCTTTTTCAGAACATAAAGCTGAACACAGTGAAGTCATCCTCAAATAGCATAAATAGCAATCCTTTTTAAATATAATATTCAAGAAATTCCAATACGATTTTATTGCTTCTAACCTCTGTGAGATCCGAATCCAGAAGACTAACATTGGTGGAATTCTAAAACGTAGATAGCAATCAAACTATTTGGGCTGACTCACCAGAAAGATCATTAGAATCAGGTTGCCTATTTACATATTTGATCATTTGTATTGCCAGTCTTTTGTTAAGTCATGAACATGCAGCTTCAGCATTATGATGAACTGGTGCTTGCAGAATTGAGAAGAGCTTCCTGATTTTCTTGTTTGCACCTTTCGTAATTAATAAGAGTGACTTGATTTTCTTGGGATGAAGGGCAAAAAGCTCCTTTGTTTTCTTTGAGGTGGCTAGGGAAAGACAGGAATGGTATGATTCTGTGGTTTTTAATTTCCCTTTCTACTCTGCAAGTAAGTGCGCAAAGGTATGTGGTAATTTAGTCACCATGGAACAAATTTTAGTTTCTATCATCACATGATTGGAAATTTTTTTTTTATTTACATGAATATAAATGGACTTATTCTAAGGTTGTAGGTTTTATATATAAAGAGATGAGAAAAGACTGAAATCGCTGGGATACCTGTCAGCCATGTAGAAGCGTTTTCCACACTTAAGGACTTGAAGGAAAAATCACATTTGTAGACATTACATGATGTTGAAACAAATGGGAAACATGAGACTTTAATTATCTTTTACTGCTGCCTTATAGAGCTGGGTGCCCTCTGGTTCCCAAGTAGTTCAGCTTTGCCAATGTTTCAGGGTTTATTGATGTGTTTGTTATTGTAAAAGGTTTTATAAGATAAACATTAGCTAAACAAATTACTTCTGAGCTTGGGAAAATGCTCTCTATGTGTAAATGAACCCTAATAGAACCTCTGGTGATTGATGGAAAGCATGAGCACTCTTGAGGCTGCTCCAGTCCTAGAGGTAGTGTGTCACATCTCAGCTTTGGTGATCACATTAAAGGGAAGAGATACATATGTTTAGTAAAACTGGACGAAGCACAGATTTTGTTATTACCAAAAGCTGTATAAATGTTCCTTAACATTAAACTAAAATTTAACTGACCTCTCATTCAGGTACTCTATGTTCACTGCAATAATTAAAAAGCAGTTCAAGTGGAAACATGGTTTCTTATCTAGAGAACTCTTGGGAAGCATCAAACCCAAGTTTATTTCACACTTTTTAAAATTTATTTTTCAGAGTTAAGTCTTGATATGCAAATAAGGTGCTAATTAAAAAAAAAAATCATAGGTATGTTTCAGGAAATATGTGATGTAACACTTGGGATACTTAGGAGCTTGCATCTAACTGCTCTGAAGACTTTAGCATCCCTAAAAAGAAAGGAATTAATTAATTCTGTGTTATGGCCAAATTCTACTTAATGATCTGGACAAGTTGTGGACAGGCTGTTGTTTTATCTGTCACATAAACCATCTGTATGTGGTCCTGACAGACTTCAGAGCACTGGGAGCTTACCCTGATCTATGGAAAGTCCATAATAACACCAAACAGAGCACAGGACAGTTATCCTGCACCTTTGTTTTGCACTTCCAATCCAGCAAGAGTCACACTCTGCCAACTGAATGACGAAGACGCATGAAGTTACCAGACCACCCCAAGTGCAGGCTCTTGGCAAGTTCCTCATGGAAGGAGAACTGCCAACCATCCAGCACTAACTAGAAGGGGTCTCTGTGTATGACCTCAGTGGCATAAAGAGGCTCGAGCAAACAGAAATATCTAGTCAGAAAAACAAAGTAGTTGGGGAGAGGCAAACAACTGACTGGAGGAGAACATACGCAGGCAAGCATATAGCTTTGTACTTCCACTAGAACTAAATCCATAGCATTCTCATAAATTTAGTCAGAGACCTCTGAATGTGACATTAATTTCTTTTAAAATTTGAGTTAATTCATGCAGCTTTACTGTTGGGTGGATTTTAATTGCCTTCTGCTCTACTTCTAGTAATTGCAATTTTTAGTATAATGAAGGACCACAAAGAAAGACCTTGCTAAATTCCCCTTCTAAAGCTGGTCAGTACTAAAAGTTGACGGTTTTACTTTTCCTCCTTCCTTGTCCGGTGAAAAAGAAAATATCAAAATTGTAAAAACTGAGGTTAATTGAAAACTTACTTTAAAAATTCAAGTTTAAAAAATACAAGATTAATAAATAATGTTTTGTAAATAATTCTGAATTATAAACTAATGATTCTTGTTTTTTCTTCTACATTATTGCTATTATTTTAGTTCAATGCAAATACAAAAAGACTGTGCTACTTTAAATTAATTACTATTTCCAAAAGAGTTTTCCACATGCTTATTCTCTTCATCTGATTCATTAATAGGAAAGGCTTTGATTTTAAAAAATGAAAATTTTCTTATAGAGATATATATTCAATATTGTGTTGTAATGAGGATATAACTGAGGAAACTTTTTGGTTATAGACTGCAGTTTTTCCCCAGTTTCAAACCATCTGAATGATAGTGGATTTTTTTTTTCCTGTAAACTAACCTGGTGAATTTAAACTACTGTTTATCCAAATTAAGAAAACTGGAGCATACCTTCTACATAAGATACAATGTCTATTTAAAGGTTTCAGATGAACTGACACTGTTTGAGAAATTACATGATACTTAAAATTTGTTTTTTATTTGAGTGTTGCTGACCTCAGTTTTCAGGTACAAAATTGCTCTTGTTTAGTGGATTAGAGAGTTCTCTGTCATTTGTTTCATTAGTCCTTACTGAGTAACTGTATATTGTGTTGATATTATCTTCTTTCTGGAAGCTTGGTAGATCACGCCTCTTTAGAGGATTTTAGACTTTTGTGTGTTTTGATTATAAAAGAAATAGAAAGAAGATGACAGATCTATATTTCTATATACATATTTGATTCTGGTCCTAAAAATCAAAGATCCAATTTAAATACTAAATTTAACATTCATTTTTATGTTTGCAAGCTTTGGAGGTCGGCCTCTTTTCTGCTCCTAGTAAAATACAAAGCTTCCAGTATTTTAGAATGGGAACATGGATTTGGTCTTATAGCAAACCATTTAAGTGAAAACCACAATTCTTACTTATGCTGTTTTGCATAAAAGAAGTATCCACTAGGTTGAGAATTTAGAACATGATTTTATAATGCAGGAATAAAAAGTGATGATAATAAAAGCTCTTCTAAAAATAAGATAGGGGATTTATAACAGCTTGTGCTCAGCAATTGTTAGTCACCTGCTCATGATTATGATGAAGGGCAGATTTTCCCTTTCTAGTCAAATCCCAGAATGATTATGTTTGTGCTGGAGCATTTCCTTCATCCTGGACAGTAATAGATATTATCTCCACAGACAAAATTGTAGAAATGTTTGCAAACCAAAATGTACTAGATCATGAGTAAGGGAATTTCACAGCGTGTCTATTCAAATACACATCTGCAAAAAGGCTGAATATCTAACAGCCTTCTATGATGGAAAGCCTTTGTAGAATATCCATCATGGCTCTATGTCAGCATTGAAAATGTGATTCAGATAATGCCAAATGCACTTTATTTCTATAATAAAACCAACCAAAAAAAACCAACCAAAAAAATCCAACCAAACAAAACCCACCCTGAAGTTTTATTCTGCGGGTAAAGTGTATCTTGTTTGCAAAATTGAAACATATACTCACTCCAATTGGTTTATTAGATACTACAAAGATAAATAGGTGTCACTAGATCCTTATTTCAGAAACTTTATGTTATATGCACCTCTAGAGTAACTTTGCTCGTTTATACAAACCCTTGCCATCTGTTGTAGCCCTTTGCAGAAGAAATGAGGAAAGGCTGAGAGACCTGAAGAAGGCTGAGAGGGGATCTCCCTCATCAGTGCTTACTGGTATCTAAAGGGCAGGTGTCAAGAGAATGGTGCTAGACTCTTCTCAGTTGTGCCTGGTGACAGGGCAATGGGCACAAACTGAAACACAGGAAATTCCATCCCAACATGAGAAAAACTTCTTTACTTTGAAAGTGCCAGAGCACTGGAACAGGCTGTCCAGAGAGGTTGTGGAGTCAGTGTTCATGTTTTGTGAGTGCAAGGAAACAAAAAGATAATGAGTTTAATTTTACTTATAATGGCTTTGTCTGCAGGTTTGGAAGCAGTATTAAAAATATATAGCTTTGCACTAGAGTTAAGAGAGACCCAAGCTGTGCTCAGGTCAGACTGGATGTGCCTCAGCTGTTTTCCAATGCCAGTCTTGCAGCTCAGCATCCTCTCACCGCTGCTCCCAAATGGACTCTGGCTTCTTTGCAGATAGTGCCTCCTCCTCCTCTCAGCACTGAAACACTACACACATCTACTGATTCTAACACTTCCAATTAGGAAAGCTACAGAGCTATTTTTTTTAGCACAACTCAGAGAATGAAATATGTGAATTTTGACTCTGCAATGGAATGAAGCTAATTTGGGGATTGGGGAGGGATTTTTTTCTTTCCTTTCTCTTTTCATAGAGAAGAACTGCAAATGCCCATTTGAAATTATGGGATATTTTACGTATTTACTTCTCTTTCCTGTTAAAATATTCTTTAAAGCTTAGGAAAAAAAAGTAGATATTTTCAGTTTGGTCAAACAAAACTTTTTTGTGCAAAAATTTTATATTTAAGTTTTGATTTATCAGAATTTTCCACCACTTTTTCTTGCTAGATGACAGCTTATCCACCTAACTTCCAATGAAATTCAAAGGAATGGTTCTTTAACTCAGTGTCACTGTCAATGATTTCTATCTGAGCAAAGCAACTGCGACTTTAAAGAAAAATGTCCAATATAGTATTTTACATACACTTTACAATCATATTTGCATGCATAATATTTTTAGAGGTTCTCAGTTGCAATACATTAAGAATGCAGACAAAAATTTTCAATATGACATTTCAAGTAAGTTTTTCATAGATTAAAAATAGCATTCTCTAATTTAAAAGAAAATTCCGAGTATGTTTCAGCAATGATCTGATAGGCAAGTCATGTTAGATTACCTGACTAGAGGGATTTCCTTTGGGTCTTTGGGGTTTTGTTTTCTGTGACTAAGACCACATACTACTAAAAATATAGATACAAGCCCATATTTATGGGGAGGTTGAAATCTTTGAAGGGGCTGCAAAAAGGGTGTGTGCCTGCTTTTTTTTTTTTTTTTTTTAATCATGTGACCCAATCATGTGGAAATTGTTAGTCCAGTTCTTTACTTCTGTGAGAAGAGTGAGAAATAATATGAAGTTACAGTGAACCCATCTGGCCAAGCAGGAAAATCCGGTTTAATTGCTCCTTTGCCAGAAATGTTAAATCACTTCCTGAGACTGCAATTCATTCGGAACATATGGAACTCGTTGGAAGAAGGTCTCCAGTGAATTCAAGACTGTACTGGAGATGAGAGCATTTCTCATAAGTAACAATCATGTTTTCCCACTGGGCAGCATGTAAGCAGCATGTGTAGCTGTATTAACAAAAATCTAAACCAATAGTAGGCTGAGTTTGTGTTGAAGATTCACTCGTGGTTTACTTTATCTTAAATTTTCAAGAAATGTTACCTGCATTTAGCAATTTTTTTTTTTCCTGGGCTTTTAGACAGCAACGGAGTATTCTGACAGAATTTTTAGCTCATTTTACATCCTGATTCAGCAGAATTACACCCTATTTAGGAAGCAGACATATTTGAAAGAATCGCCCAAGGCATCTTTGTACTTTGTGGCTCAAGAGGGTAGGTTTTGGGGTTTTTTTTTTTAATCAGGAACTTTACATTTACTATATATTTTAATGAAATAGGGAGATTTACATGTTTTCTGTAAACTAAGCAAATCTAAACCTTTGACTAAAAATATGTGATGTGTGTATATATATATATATATATATACAAGTTCTATTTATTTAAATTGTAAAAGAATTAATGAGTAAGACCTACTTGGTTTAGACATTATTTTTTCATAACCATTATAATGGATTCAGAATTTGTAAATATGCCACAGTATCATGTTCCGAGTCAAATAACCATGTTGCAGTTTTTATAATGAGAAGGATATTGATATTCTTTGGAAAAACATACTTTGTCTTCTGTTATAAAGATTTTACTTTCATTAGAGATAATTTTTTTCTCTTTTTTTTTTTTTAAACTTGGATTCACATGCATTTGAGAAAATATTTTGTTACTGGAAAATATTATACTTTTTTTCTTGTGCAGTTAATCAGTAAGACCAAATCAGAGAAAATTAATTCTTCTAATTTTAAGATTGCCATAAATGGTGCCATGTTTTGCTGAAGAAGTGGGATAACTGATAGAAAGGAAGAAAAGTGAAGCAATAAAAAAAAAAAAGTCTGTCTTTAGATAATGCACTATGAAGGGCCTGGGGAAGAGAGAAATGATAGTAGCAGGTAGTTACCACTGTATGCAGTCCTTCTCCTAATTATTCTAGGAGACCTTGTATAATTTGTGGAGCTATCATTTTGAATTTGTTTTGTTATCTGAATACTTCAGTAGAATCTTTTTTTTTCCTTGCAGCAGACTTGATTTTAGAATTCTTACTTTCAGTAGATTGCATTACCTACATCAGTCTCTCTAGCATCAATCTTAATGCTAGAGATTGAGATTCTTGCAGGAATATAGGAAATAGTTTTATTTCCAAACCTCACTCTATGTTGTCTGGAACTTATAGTGCCTCTTCACCCTAGTTAACAGAAGTACTAATTTTGTGACTTACATGTCTGCCCTGAGGTATTACGCTTCTTTGTGTTTCCAACTACAACTTTTCGCTTGGGCTAAACCTGCTAAACAACTCTAACACCCTTTAGGGCTAGCATCTAACAGCTTTACTAAAATAAGATGTTTGGTTCTAAATCAACATGTTTTAGTGATCATGAATTAGAAATATTGTCTATTTCCAGGAAATAACTTAAAGTGTCAAATGGCAAGATTAACAAAGATTTAAAATCTGATATGCATGCCACTATGAATAATGAAGGGAGCTGATTCAGAGGTGTTCATTCAGGTCAAAGGCACTACCAGTGACTCACTGTTAGTGAGTTATATATATACATATAATCACAGTTATAGAGAATATGATTAAAATTCATTTAAGTCTGCCATAAAGCCACCAGAGAAATTATCTTCTGTACTTTTCACTCCGTCATATACCCATTGAGTCCTGTAACTGAATCACAGTTGTTCGCTGTTCATCTTGGCCTTGCATTTGAGACCTTACAAAGGCTGTCCTCACCTAACTGTTGTCTCTTTTCCATGACACACTGTATGATGATGTTCACAGTTTGTTGCCACATCTCCAGTTAACTCAGTGTTGTCTTCTAAGCTTTTCTTAAGGGAGCCATCATGCCTTCTTTAGGGGTTTTTTATAGCTAGCAAAGCCTAGCATTAAATGTGATAATAACCTGTCTCACTCTTTCCTTCATCTCTCCAACAGTTCCTTTTGATTTACACTAATATTTCCTCTTTTTTTTCTTCTTCTTCTTTTTGGTTTTCTTTTCCTGGTTGTTTGCTTGTTTCTCACTTTCTCTTCTTTACAAAGTTTTCTCTTTCAAAATGTTATTCTTGGACAAATGATAATAGTGAATCTGAGGCGTTCTTTCTTTTCTTATCTTTCTTAGCTGGTGTAAACACTGAGGTATGGGAAAGACAAGAAGTTATATACGTTTTTTCAAATTTCTATGCTTAAAATTATTTTTAAAAAATCTGTACATGATACACTTTTTCTGTCTTTGCAATGGATACCTTGATTCATTCTGTGATTTTTGTTTCCTTGGCATGTTAATTTTCTTCAGTCTATGGAAGTTAATAGCATTAACTTCATTGCTTTACTGGAACAGAGGGTGTTCCTTCCAAACAAATAATATGTCTGTACAAAGTGAGGGAAATGCTTTTCAAGCAAGGACCCATTGTTTTGAATAATATTAGCTTGATGGTATGACATTTTTGCATGTCAAACTCAAGCAATAGATATTTAACTAGTCAGAATACAGGTAGAACAGAAAGAATTACAAAAGGATTCTTATGGCTATTACCACTCCACTATGGCTATTGACACTTCCAAGGTGTTTCTTGGAACATATCTTAGACAATATATATTTTTTTTAAGTATGTACAAAAATATAATTCAGGAAATGCTAAAAAATACTATTTTATACAGCAAGACAAATCAAATCCTGAGATGAATTTTTCAAAGTCTACTTCAGGAACTCTGTGTAAAGTCTGAAACTGTTCTGTGATTTCTGTCCCTCACTCGCCCCTTTTTTTTTTTATTATTTTCTGTGAAATCTGCAGCAGGAAAATCTGCTGAGCAAAAGGTAGACTGACTGGAGTGACAAAGATGCAAAAATGATACCTTAACTTACATGACAGTTCTGTATCCATTGCATACCAAATCTGACTTCTCCTCCAGCCTTCTTACTTTATCATATCTGCACATCCTTTCATTCTGTTTATACGTGTGCCATATTAATTGCATATATACATTCAGAAAGTTGTGCTGCATTATTCTGAAATAAAAGCATAATATGAAAGATTTTTACATCCATTTAAAAAAATAAATCAAGTCCAAAAACAATTATAGCCCATATAAAAACACTTCTATTACTTGTCTCTAAAAAATTATATAAAAAGTGGTATGTTATAGGACAACATAGATTTCTAGCCCAAGTCGTAACTATATGGAATCAATGGCAGAATTCTACGAACTCTACTTGAGTTCTGTAGAAGGAAGATTTGTCATTTTAGTTCATCTTCAGCCACTCGGTTTTTCTCTTTATTCCTTCAGAATTTAGTAATTTCCCAGTGGAATTTTGCAGGCATGTGTTCTAGGATGATTATTTCAAAATGCAATCATTGGAATATCTAATTAACTCCATCTACTCCCTTCTCTCATAGTCTTTTTTTTTTTTTTTAACTTTAAATGGTTTCATAGTAGATTATAAACCGCTGAAATGGGAACTGTATGTTTCTCTCCAGAGTGCTTAACTCAGTTCTTTCCAGACCTTCATGACAGTCATATAATCTACTTTAAGATTTTATAATGTTTCCCTAATATTCTTTTTTTTTTTTTAATAGTGGTATCATTTATTTTTTTTCTTTCAGGCTATGCCAGTTATTTCAGAGAAAGAGAAGGCTGGTGAGTAAATATTTACTTGTTTTCTCATTTCCTTGTATTTGTTTTGTGGAATACAGGGTTACTTAACTAAGTGACAAAAGACAAGCTTCAGCTGCAGGGTTTCAAGTGTGTAGGGTTACAGACCTGAGAAATGCCTTTGTAAAGGTTGATTATTTCCTGAACAGGGTATTTTATTTTTTTGAGAAGCAGTCCAGCTTTCTGTGATATTAATAAAGGTGTTTGAAACTATCCTACAAAGTATCCAGTTGAATGATAGCTGCCCATTATATGTTGGTCTTTCTCTAGATACTAACTTGTTACTTGGTGTTAAAATCTGTTTTAATTTATTTGATGTCTCAATTAAAAAAACAAGGATGTCAATGAGTTTGTTGAAGTCAGTGGAATGTGATGACTTAGTGGGAACATAACTGAAATTTCCTGCCATACTTAAAAGACAGACAGTAATCTGGAATATTCTGCTGGAGATGATAATTTTTATTTTGGTGAAGTACTTTCAGAATATTGAGTGATTGCTTTTCTATTCTTTTCTGTTGTATGTGTTCTCTGAACACCATATGTGCTTTGGTGTTGGTATGTGAAATCTATTAGTGATTGTAAATGGGTGTATTGCTGTGATAAACAGCATTATAGATCTCTAGAATCTGTTGGTTTCTTAGTCACTTATTTTAATTGGTAGTTTGCTACTGTATTTGAAATATAGCTTGAAAAATACCTGTAAATATCTAAATGCCACCTGGTATTCTGATTTATGTCTAATTTTTATTGGTCGTATGTTCTTGTGTTATCTTGGTTTGGATTATTTATTTTCTTTTGCTTATTAAGGGAGATGAATAGCTTAAAAATAGTTTTTGAGAGAAAAGTAACAGCACTAATCAGTACTGTAAAAGCTATGGAGCTGTCTGGTCAGGTTGTTGTTATTTTGGCTGTTGAACTTCACAAGTAATTCCCAAACCATGACTTGCATTTTATAAGCATTTTCTTTATAGATTTCACAGGTGGTATTATTTGGTATTTCTTTTTTTGAGGCAGATTGTATTTGGCTACATTAATTAAATTATGTCCAAACATGCAAACTGATTATAACTGGCCCTACTATTTGGAGCTAATTTCAAGTTCTTTGTCAAGGAACCATGCAATATTCTAGGTTTCTGTACATCTTTAGCTATTACGTACCATCCAAGACTAAAAGCTATCTGAAACTCATTAAAAAAATCTTCAGGGCATAGAGACCCCACTTTTATACTCAAGGAATAGAGCTGCAAGAAGTGTTTGCTATAGGTAACAGCTTGTAAAATCAGAAATAAAACTTAAAGTTCTTTGCTTATGTCTTCAGTGTCAAAACTACCTACCATGTCAGTGTTGCTGATGGTATGAAATAAATGGGGTTTTTTGGCATACGCTTTATAACCTGTACATATGCATATGAATACATCTCTCTCTTCTTTCTTCCTCCTCAGACTTCAATGTTATGGTTTGTTTTGGTTTGGTTTTTTTTGTGGACAGTACTATATTAAATATTACAAATACTAGGTGGAGTTAGTAGATTGAGTTTACTGATGTTTCCCAGTACATGAGCACAAGTTAAACTGGGAACAGAAATGTGGCTTTTGTTTAACTCTTTGCAGCCCAGAAGCTCATAAGGTTATGATGGTTTTTTTGAAATATTTAGCACGTGTTAGGGAGATGATTATTTAAATCAGGTCTATCAACTGAAGTCACTTGGTTCTAGGGGCAGTTAGTGCAATTTTTTTCAAATGCCATTGGATCTTGATTCAGACATTCAGGTTTCATGTTTTGCAATTTAACTAGCCTTTGTTTGCTCATTGTTGCTTATGGTTGACCAGATGAATGACAAATACACAAGTAAGGTGTAAAAGCCTTCACAAAATTATAGCAAGTTTGCATGTCAGCTGTAAGAGGGGGAAAAAAACAAATGCTAATTTTGATATTTATTTGGAAATACCAATAATCTAACTCTTTACAATGTATATCATTACAGACTAAAATATATTACAAAATATTACAGAACAAAAAGAAGTAGCTGTTTATTTTACTACTAAGGATGATGATAACACAGTAGGTAAAGAGATTGGATAGTATTGTATTAAAATAGGATTTAAAATACACTCAAAGCATCTATCCAAACATCTTCTCTCACTTTGACAATTTGAAGTGATTTCTTGTAGCTCACTCTTTCCTACTTCATACAATTTAGTTTCATCTAGGATTGGAATGAGAAATACAAGACAGTAGAAAGGCTGTTATTTCAATGCTTCTGGTTTAGAAATTCTATATACATAACTAAGAACCCGTTTCTACACGACTTTCTATTCTGTAGACTCCAGATATTTTGATACTTTCAAACACTTCTCCTGTAGACAACCAAACCTTAAGTGGACCAAGCTGCTTAAGCAGCTTAGAAGTTAACACATTACTGATTATGTTTATAGCAGTTGTTAATCCTTGAAATTAAATATTTTCTCACTTTTATGTAATTTCCAAAACACAGTAAATTTTGACTACATCAAATACAAATTTTCAGATGGAATACTCTAAAAAAAAAAAAAACTAAAAACCCACCCACACTATTTTTAGATTTAGTGCAAAGCCAAACATAATCTGAAAACATGGCTACTTTTGTCGATTAATAACTCGAGAGTTGCATAACCATTTTTAGAGTGGAAATTGCAGTAAAACCCACAATTGCAGAGAGTCCTTTTGGCAAAAATCTATAAATTATCAGTGTACTGAGTAGAACATCAGTCATGCCTAACTGTGTACATTATTGCTTCAAGTTGTGTGAATCAGGGCATTGCAAATGATGTACTGTGGCATCAGCTATTTCTGAGAAATGGATTTTTAAGACCTCTCAATATTGTTGACATTTCTAGCATTGGTGGAAAAAAGAAATCTTTCAAAAGAGCTTTTTTTAAGGTAGAAGTTAAGATCAAGCAACATGCACAGTCAGGGAAAATGATGGCTTAAACCAAGAGATGATTAAGCACCTAAATCAGGAATATAGGCCAGCAAAGGACTGGGTTTTTAGATGTCTGTCTGCATTTTTGAGAAATTTGTGTATTCCCAGGCCTTTACTGAACTTGATGACTACTATGATTTTTATTCTCAAATTCTGTCTATGAACTATTCAGAAATTTGAAGGATGGAGGGTCCATCTTACTTGTCAGTAGTGAAGGTGTCTGTGTCAGAGTGGTTTGGCTTTATTTATAGACTAAAAATAATCAACTTATGAACCTTTCTGTAGTTTACCTGGCTATATGTCAGCATTTGGTTTAGCGATGTGAATCGCACATGAGACTTCATGAATGGTATTGGTTAAATCTCCACTCTCTGAAGGGTCAAGATAGCTCCTAACGTAGATACAAATATTCAGTGTAGTAAATCCACAGCGAGGTTCCTAATTCATGGCTAACTTCAGTTTCTGGAGCAAACAAGATCAAAATCAAGATCAACATTACACCTTCAAAACAAAGGTGAAATGACTATAAGTCAATATTAGAAGTATTGCCTAAGTCTCTTTGTGGACCTACTTCATGATTTCACAATCTATTCTCAAATATTTGTACGTAATGGTGAACTTAAAAACATTGCTACAACAAAACCAGCAGGAGAGATAGAGTGAATATCCACATCTGGTCAGGGACTAGCACGGCTTATTTCTCTTGAGGTGATGAAACTATGTGCTATCCCATAAACAGGGCAGAAGGTTTAGTCTAGCTCTAAATAAATATTAACATCATTGGTTCATAATGGTCAGCATTATAATAAATAAATTTTTCCTGTGCATAAAACAACTGCCCTGTGGTATTTTGCTTGAACAGACACATTTAGGAAAGTTGCTACTCTAAAAATAAAATAAATTTATGTCATTGAATACTACACTTATTAAGAACAAACTTGAATCAGTTAAAAAGCACAGAACGCATGATGATATAAAAAAGCAAGTGACACAACTCACCTGTAGCAGTAAAATTTTCCTAGCAGAATAGCAAGTGAACATGTTTTTAAGAGCTTTCATAACTCTATAAAAATATTCCCTCTTGCTTTAAAGGCATACTATGGAAGAAGTGCACAACCACTTTGGGTAAATCCCAGTACCCCCTAACTAATATGTTAGAGAGATTTACTTTAGCACAAACAGAAGTTCCAGCCTTTGACATGGAGTAGAACAGATTTGATAGCCCATTCCTCATCTATGTTTTGGTGACTAGCAAGCAAAGAGGGTAAAGTATTAAGTACAGCCAGAGAAAGCAGCCTCATTGGATCTCTGGCCAATGTAAAGTGTTTGAAAGCTCCCTGGTGTTAGTATCACAATATGGGCCTACCAGTGAACAAGCCTCATTATTTTTTTTCTCTAGTTTTCTGGTAAAGATACCATTTAATAAAGTACAGGCTCAATATTCTCTGGTGTTAATTCCCTGGTTGCCTTTGATTCACAAAGAAGACAAATA
>JAOXNG010000026.1:70546754-70571505 GCA_028566535.1 Scolopax minor | reverse complement strand
CATTAGGAAGATATTTTTTGCCCTATTAAATCAAAACTGTAGTCTAGCTAAATGTTTGTTCTGGGTCTGATGGCATCTAGTTATGAGATTCTTCAAAGGAATGTGCCGGGAAGTTTGTAACAAACAGTGCTAGAATAAATTCTCCAGGAAATTTTGTTTCTAAACTTAGACTTAACTTTGGGTATCCCTTGACTTGGGATGTTGCATTTTCTGGGTTAATTTCTTTCTTTTTTTTTTTTTTTTTTCTTTTAATCTTTATGATCTGAACAACATCAGAATAGAAGCAAACACTGAAATTTCATTATCAAACTTCATCTGGAAAGAAGTAATCCCACACAACAGAACAGGCTGGTGGTAAACTGGCTAGAAAGCAGCTTTGCAGAAAAAAATACATGGGGTCCCTGTGTAGAATATGAATCAGGAGTGTTCTCTTGCAGCAGAGGTCAACTTCATCCCAGGCCAGATTAGAAGATGATGATGTGCAGAGATGCGCAGAGAAAGGATGAGAGGCAAAGGAAAAATGTAGGAACACAGGAAAATTTTGAGGCTCAAACACCAAAACAGGTTGTCCACAGAGGCTGTGGAGTCTCTGTACTTGGAGATACTCAGAACTTCAGTGTTCAGACCCCCTCAGTAACCTGCTGGAGCTGCACCTACTTTGAGTAGGGGTTTGGACCAGATGACCTCTGGAGGTCCAACCTACATGATTTGTTGATGCTGTGATGAAGAACAGGGAAAGAGAGTAATTAAAGTGATTTAGGTCAAAGGAGCTCATTTGTCCTCATTTGGTGAAAACAGATACTTTTGTACAAGCTGCCTCTTTCTAAATTCCTTTTTTATAGATTATCCCTTATTATTTTAAAGGGTCTTCCATTGTCCTAACACCAAGATGTCAAACTAAGACTTCCACAAATATACTTTTCTTGAAAACTGTGGTACACGTTCAGAGTATGTCTGAAATCAAAAAATGCATAAAATGTTTAAGAAACGCAAAGTTATTAATTAATCATTCACACAAGTGGTTTTGTGGCTACAGTTTGCAAGAAACAAGTCCAGTACTGCAACATGGGGTTTTATAAATATTAATAGACCCAAAAATTGCAGCTGAGCTGCCTGTAAAGATTACTGGGTAATTTTTTTACTTTATTGTTCTATTTTATATATATTATTTCTTTGTAAAAATAAAGCTTTTTTGAAATATTTCACAAATGTAATAATGCAGCAGTTTGAACAAGTGAGACTCCCTGTTTTGTTTTTTTTTTTAACTCTACTATCACCACACCTGCAGTCATTTTTACTAGTGAGTTCAGCCACTTTGTTATTTACAGACCAGTAAGTAGTGGTGTATTCAGAGAGCACTGAAAAAAAGTTACTTTTAAAATAGTTCTAGGTAAAGTATATTTGACATTTAACATCTGTTATGTCCAGATGTGATGGAGATGCTCCACCAACTTTGAAGGGTAATTGTATTTTTAAAATTTATTTTTAATATTTTATTTTTGGAATATATGTTTTATTCATTAGAGTTTTTTGCATTAGTCACAAATGAATTGGTACAATAACATAGGCAGAACATTGGCTGGGTTGATACTATTTGCATATTGTAGATACTTTTCATTTCTTTAATATTATGACAGAGGGAATCTTCCAAGAATTTTTGGCACGTTTCCTGTGTTGCCAAATGCTGCAGTTGTATTTTAGTTCATGGATTGAAGTTGATTTCAAATATAACATCCTCAGATTCATAATGGCAAATTTAAATTCCCCATTATTTTTAAACTTTTAGCATTATCTTGACTAGGATATTGAAATTAAGCTGTTGGTTTTGAAGGACAGTTATATAAATATATATTGTGGTCACAAATCTTTTAAAACCTATTTTATTTTACAGTATTTTGAGAGTTTCTTAATGGAACGTTTTGTACCTCCAAGAGGATGCTTCAAATTCGCTTTTCTATTTTTTCTTTTATATTAAAATTTGGTAGCCCTATACATATGGGATTATGTTAATGTAATACCATTTGTTCACACAGGAGTTTTAGTGCTCATACATAAATATCACCTCAGGAGAGCTGTGACTTTCTTCTGCTATTCGTCGCCTTCTCTCCCATTACAATGTAGACAGTATGTTGTTTGAATATGCATGTAAGGTTTTTTGTGACACCTCATAAAAATATCCAGTTGATTGGTTTTTCTATTTTTAATTCTTTTTCTTTTAAATACATACAGGCATCTTTGATATGAGGTCTCAAAATTCAGCAGTTTTAAGTAATGTGTTGAACATAGTTTAGTGGCCACTCTCCAGCTAGGAGGTAACAGCATTTTACTTTTTATACTCACTAATGTGAAGTCCTTGCAATAAGAAGAGAGAAAAATATTTATTTTGGGGACATTTTAAAGGGTAAAAGATAAAATGATTTAACATTTCAAGCACCTTTGCGTGCCAGAAACTTGTGACTATGTAGGGGAAAAAATTTGAAAACATGTATCGCCAGCGTAAGTTTGGAAAAATAACAAGGCAATTGTAAGTGAGCCAAGATAAAATGGACAAGTAATGGCCAGCATTGGTTTGTTAAGAAGAAATTATGTCTGATCAATCTAATTTTCTTCTCACTATTCTATGTGAGAGAGATTCTCACTGCAATGAGATTTTTTTTTTAATATATTGTCTTATATCTTTTTGTAAATATGGAATGGAAATCCACTCTGCTTACCAAGATTACTCTCATGTCCTTTGCAAGTTTTAGGCTTCACTTTTCTTTACAGATTAGTGGAAGGAAGTGAATGGGTTTGGATTATGTGGGTGGAGGTGTGAACCTCAGGACCACTAAACACAGTTAGAGAAGCATCCTCTGCTCAATAATTGTGCTGGTGTTCTGTGAAAAATTCACAATGTTAAATAGCTTTTAAAATATCTGATTTCATAGTTGAGCAGTTTCACAGTAGGCTGCAGCATAAAGGAGCAGAAACATATGTTCAAGATGTTTTTAAAGAATTTTTTTTCATACTGTGTATGTTACTGGTGAGCCTTTAATGAATGAAAAATTGAATTAAAGACTCAGAATATAAAACACACTGCGAAGATGTAGTGGATAGTTACTGAAATTGTGAAAATTAAAGATTGAGAGAAACATTTGCTTTTTGCTTTGGAATAGCAACCTCTCATACAGGAAAAATGATATGTGGTATGGGCTTTCCCTGCATTAGCCAAAAAGATTTTCAGAAGATGTAATTTTCTACAGCCTATGACTTGGTTCAGTCTTTGTTATGCTGCCTTTAGGAACTAAAATACAATAAATATATACACAATAGAAGTGCATACAAGCATGTTGATTTACACCCATTGTACTCTATTATGGATAAAGGAGACTTCTGCTCAAAAGACATCATTTGCAATATGTAAAATAAAGCCTGAAAAATTGAATGTGTTTAATGTTATAAATAAACTGAGTAATTGTAGACAAAAATACACAAACAGTAAATACTGACTGCCAGAAAGGTGAAGCAGGATCTGCAGTAAACACTGGATTTCCCAAGCATGGGGCTAGGTTCTGTCACAGCATGGTTACAGCAAATTCTGCTCATAGTAGTAAAACACACTAGATAAAGTTTGTACCGAAAGGGGCTCAGAGTTGAAGTCATTTTTTTAACTACTGAACTGCATGAGCTATTTTGCCCCACATCACATGTTAATTTTTCCAAAGTTTCTGAGGTTCTGAAAGATGTCTGTTGATAGAGCTTTCATTGTTGTGTAGAAAATGGGCCTCAGCACTTCAGCACTTCAGTCCTGCAGCCCTAATACCTAAAAGGGAAGAGTTTAAAGGATGCATGCATTTAAGTGTTAGAAAGTTCATTTTGCTGGGTTCAGGCATGTATGTATGGCAAGCAGCCTGATTAGGATTCTGTGTATTGTGCAAAAATTTCAGTTCTAGGAATAGGAGGGTTTCCTTGTTGCACTGCTACAATCCTCCTCTTTTGAATATGTTGTCTGCTGCTTCTTTGCTCCCATGCTCTTTTTTTTTTACTCCCTATTCCAGCCTGTTTCTTATTTTCTGTGACATGAGAGTAGAATGAAATTCATATATGCATCTAATAACAGCATACTCTTCAGAACACTGTTTACTGAGCTTCCAAAAAGAGATACTTGATTCAGTTTCACCTTGGGGAGTGAGAGAATGAGAGTTGTATTTCAAAGTATTAATTGGAAAGCCTGAGATTTTAAGATTAATGTCTCCTCAGACCAGTCAAAAAACTAGCGTGTTTAATAATATTGCATCAAACAGGTTAAAATAGGAAAAGGAAGGGGTTAAAGGGTGTAGAGGTGAATGACATGCTCAAGTTGTTTGCATTAATTCAATTTAGTATTACATTTTAACTAATTATAATATGCTCACATTTTAGAACACCCCCACACAGATTCTAAACTGAGACTCAGCATATTCTGGTTTGTACCATATATTTAATCTTGCTTTTCACTATAAAGTTAGTTATCAATTGCAAGGTGGTTCATTAGCATTTATATTACTCAGCCCAAAATGTAATCTCTTATTTACTGGACAACAGAAACATAGTCCCTGACCTAAAATAGCTCAAAGCAAACATGAACAAGTTGTTCATCTTTCCTTTTTTGGCTGTAACAAGAATAACAAGGGAATGATGATAACCAGTTAATCAAGTTAATTCTAGTTCAATTGTGTTCAGACTGAGTTCATGGTAAAGATTTGTGTTGATTCAGATGAAATATAAACTAGTTTGCTTGGTCCTAATGGATACTGACATGTAATCATTAGGCTATGGGTTTCCAAAGTAGTGATGTTATTGTTGATTTGGAAATCAGGTGATGGGCTTTCTTTTTCATTGTCCAGAAATAGCTTCTGAAAAGCTGAGGTGCCCAGAGCCAAATTTTTAAATATAATGTTGGCTATGTTTTCATAGCTATTTAGGTACCTGAAGATGAAATATGTCATCTGCTAGTCGTACACCAATTTCCAGCAAAGGTTACCTTTGGGCAGTGCACATGACACAGAATGTGCACATGGCACAGAATTACAAAGGCACCTAGTCATTTCTGAAAAATTTAATAAGCTCTTCTTTATTTCTTTGGGTTCCTAGACAACATTCAAAACATCTGTAAGATCATTTTATGCTCCTCTGTTCATATTTGAAAATAGGGCTTGGACTGCTAAGTTGTTTGAGTTGTTGAAGATGAACCAAAGAGCTAAATTATTTTAAATCATCTTTAATATGAAGAACTTAGAGCACTTAAGGCAGTACAGCAGGATAACTTTTCTCTTTTTGCATCAGTTAAAAAAGAAGGCTAAGAAATTGTTTCAGTCCCAGATCACCTGGGATATGGGCTTTACTCCACAAAGCTAGCACAGGGGTTTGTTGTTTATGTATTTTAGGTACTTACATGAACACTTTAAACTCCTGTCTCATTAGAATAAGAAGCTCCTTTTCACAAATCCTTAGGGAAAAGAAAGGGCTCTTTGATGTTTGATGAGGAGTCATGCTTATTTACATTCCTCTTAGGACATGCTGAAAACTCAGGTGAGAGATACCCAAAAGCATGCTTTGGATTAGGCACACCTGGAGGCAAAGTCTCTTCCTAATGTGGAACCGTCCTTGGCAGCACAATGACAGGGCTGTATATGTAACTGCAGCTCACAGGTTGCTGAGACTGCATGTTTTATTTCTTGTTCAAGTTGTTGACTTGTTCTCTGAATTCCTCTTGGTGTGTAGCAAGTCATGCTTGAGAGAATTCCTGTATCTGCTCATAGCACATGCGGCCTGAGCAACTAGATCTTCTATTGTCTATAAACTCAAAGATCTTAACCATATCTGACAAAAGGTGTTTTCATTATCTTGAAGATTTTTAAATACCTTGTAGTATCAAGATAGGTGTAGTATCAATTCTAGCCATTGTCTGAATTCTCCTCTCCGAATACTCCTATAAAATTAGATTGCTTTTGCATGTATTGAGACATGGAAATCAAATCAAATGTTGATTCTTCAGCATATGGTAGATATTATTCATCTTCAAAATGTACCAATGTTCAGTTCTTATATGCCAAGTCAGTTAGTTGTCTCATGCGATAGCTTTACTAACATCTTCTATCAATTGATTTTGGCTATTGATGAATCTTTTCTTAGGAAAGAATCAGGTAACTAGATGAAATCATTGCTTAATTCATAAGTATCAAAATAAAGAAGGAACTGAAAAGTTTATTGGTAGACACAACTGCCAAATGCCTATAAATGCTTATAGCTGCAAGGAGTTATTTCTGCAGGTAATCATTCCAGTCACATGAGTTTGGACTAAGCTTGTAAATAAAACTTTGCTAAATCCAAGTCTAAAATGATTTCTCTGAAAGTTGATGAGTGAATAGGCTCTTTAGTTCAATTGGTGGGTATTAATTTAAAGCCTAGAGTGGCTTTGAATTGAATCTACAGTGTATTCAATTGTATCTTACATGTACTTTAGCCTAAAAGAAGAGGAGATATTTGGTAACCAATTTCAGAGCTAGTCAGGTACATCATATCTCAGCAGCTGCCTATAAGCAGAATAGAAAGGCAAAGATAAAGTAACCAGAGATTTTAATACATACAAAAATAGAGGCTTGAAATTAGAGAAGAGCAGTTGAAATAACTGTTAAAAAGCAAGGAAGAAAATCAGTAAAATAAGTCATTGCTTCCTCCAGGCAGGTTGTCTAATTTACAATGTTATTCTGGAATCAGTGTTTCTCCATGTTACAAAGAAGAAAAGGAAAGACTGTGACTTTTGGCAAGAATTTGTTATCTATCAATTGACTTAAATAGAGTACTGTTTGCAGAACAAAGCCCATGCCTACTCTAGAAAGACGTTGCTCTTGTAGTTACTATGGGAGGCTTTCAAAGCAGGGATGAAAGTCCTGCATGTTCACGGAGTGCCAAGGACTTATTTTTGTGGTGTAGCTCATGAGAACTCTTGGAGCAGTGTAACTTTTTTTTCGTGTCAGCACAAGTGAGTATTCATCAGGGCTCTATATCACATTGATAACTGATTTATCAGCTCTGGCAAAACTCTAAAGTGTATATCAGGTTAATCAGTTTTATCGGGTAGAACTTCATCATTATCAGGGTGCTTGTGGTTGAAAAATGACTGCAAAGTTGGAAGAGATACATGGGAATAATCTCTAGTTTTCCTAAAATTTCTTTCATCCATTTAGAGGAAGATCTCAGACTTGTACTTTTTTAGGATCATCCTTACAACTAAAGTTGGACTCAATGTTTTTGAAGCCTGATCCAGACTAGCATTTGTAGGAAAAATGCCTTTTAGCAGCCACTCAATTGGCTATTGCAGGATGACACAATACCAATGGGTCAAGTAGAAGACAGTGTTTCTGGCACATGAGTTAGAGTAGGATTCACTGCTAGCTTGGAAGCAGTACTGGCTTTTTCAGTCAGGGATTTAATATCCGCCATTTCTTCCAACAATAAAAGTTTTAGCACCTTATCCTTTTTTTTGTCTCCCAGTACAATAGCTGTCCATGTTTGATTACTCTGTGTTGATAACCATTTGATGTTTATGTGCAATTGCTTGTCTGTGCCTGTAAAAGAATGAGAGGACATCCAATAAAGGTGGTAAATCAGAACAGAGGGATGCATGTCTCCACACAATCTATAACTGAACTATGGAGCTCCTTCCCTCAGTATATTGCTGATGCAAAAGTTTTACACAGGTTTAGAAAACATCTAGACAAACTAATAATACAGAAACTGATTAGTATATACCTTTCTTGAATTAAATTAATGACAATCCTACCACTGATTTTCATAAGATTTACCCAAATCATAACCCAGTGTGCCAATTCAAAACTTTCCCAGGGTGTCAAATTAACATTGCTATATTTCCAGTGGATAAGTCACTATCCAAATATTGAATTAGTTTTTAATGTGTCAGAAATGGGGGTTTTTGTAGTAAAAATGTATTGAATATTCTGCCCTAATATTCACAGTGAATATAATTTTACTACATGAGTATTTCTTAGATTTTGTAATAGGCATGTATTTCTTCCAGGTAACAGTACCAACTACCCACCATCAAATTAAGAACACTATATAACTTGCGCAGCAACAGCAAAAGTCCTCTACGTGTTAGGAATCTTTCTAGCAATAATTAGAAGGATCTTAAAATTTGTAGAAGTCAATCAATGATCAGAATGTAGTAAGTCAAGGAAATTGTTTAGCTGAATAAAGAGCAAAAGAAAAAAGGTATCAGCATCTCTTATAAGAATATAAAAACACAAACAAAACCAAAGTCCATACTAAAAACTGTGAAGATATATATACACACATAGGTTTCAGTTGTAATCAAGATTTGATTTTTAATGATGAATTGGCCATTGAAAAACTAAGCAAGAAAGGTTCCAGCCTAAGACGTTGCTACATGTATTAACTTCTGTGGTACATTTAAAGGGCGTTTCCAGAGAGACAATGGATGTCGCATTAGACAAACTAAGAGAAATAAGAAACAGACATATTTTCATAAAGCAAATCTAGATAAAAGTCTTCAGCAAAGTAAATTGCATTTAGTTATACTAAAAGACTGAGAGATAAGAAATGAGCCATACTTTTTGTTTTCCCTAGAATAATCATTATAGCTTAAGTAAGTTAAGCTAACTCTACTGATCCATAGAAAGAATTCCACATCTGGAAAATCTTTGCTACATCTGTGTTGGGGTTTCATGCTTTTTGGTGCTTTGTTCACCAGTTCCCATGATTCTAATTTAAGCCTCTCTCTTATTTTCTTAAGTGCATTCCAGTTCAGCTATAGATGTAGTGATCATTTCATTTCCTGAGATCTGTTATTTAAGCTTCCTTACCTGTTTTCCTTAAACAAAGCAAAATAAACCCTTAAAAATAAAGCAACATACAAAGACAAACTAAGTGTCTTTGTAGTATTCTGCAGTATGGACAATCATTTTAATAGACTGAAGTGAGATGGAGAATTTTGATTGTCAAAGACAACAGCCAAGTAAATGTGTCATTATTCTAGACTTCCAGCTGTGTTCACCAAGCAACAGCAAGCACATTGCTACTAGGTGAGACACGCTCCAGCATCAAAACTCCCTAATTACCATCTACCATGCAGTAACAGCACTGCTTAAAACCTGAATTGTATTGGGCAAACCCATGCAGACAACCTGAAAGGACTTGGTTCTTGTATTCCCTTGTGGTTATTCCCTATCTAGTGCTACACAATGGCTTACAAGTGCTCTTTCCCTCTCCATTAAGAAATCTAGGAGATAGACTTAGAAATCCAATGATGACAAAGACGAAATACCACAACCAAAAAACCTGGGAATTTCCACTCGTAAAAGAGCTATGGGCTGAGTCACATAGGTTTCTTTCATTTGTGCTGTCAGAGAGAGGTATAGGGTGAGTGATGATCAGACTTGGGAGTGCACACATCCAGCAGCAGGTCACCAAGGACAGAAGGGCACCTCATGCGAAGACTTAGTCACTCAGCAGCACCTGCACAAGTAAACCAGGCAGGACACAGGCTCGAGTACTGACATGCAGTTAGCACTCTTGTTTAACTATTGTCATGCTTCCTGCTGTGGTTTTGGCCCATAGCACCTGGTACTTTTCTAGACAAGACCCATGAATACTTTGGGAGACAGCACGGGCCAGGGAGTGTTTGAAACCAGCAATAGCAGGAGATTCGTATTTATTCTCATTGTGAGGTCCTGATCAAAAAGACCAATCAGATGAATTTGACTTCTTTTTTCTACCATTAACTTCTCCAGGTTTAGTCCTTGCTTTGAGGATTCAAATGCAAATTTATGAGCAAATCATTTTCTCACTGGAAACACCTCTTGCTTTCCAGATAAGGCTTGGGAAGGGCAATACCTCTTGCAATGCATGGAAAATATGCCCCAGTGAGAGTCTAGCAAAAGCATTGAACCACCTTTCACCTAACACCACTTTCACCTCTCCACTTTTGCACCATCTGACAAACTATCTTCAAGATTTTACATTTGAACATTTACTGAAAAGGACATCCTAGAAATTAATTCTTTTGGCTACAGACAAATGGGCCCAGTGGTTCTATATTTTAATTTTTTAGCTATCCTTCTAACAGTAATTAGTTCAGGAGGGAGAAAAAAGGGAAAAAAAAAAGCGAGCCAGAAAATTAACTGTCCTGCTTCTCTTTTGCATACCTGAGAGTGGGATGCAAATGCTGCTTTTACACTTCCTCAGATTGCAGGGTCAGATAATCCCTGGCATAACTGTAGAGAAGAGGTGTGTCAGACAGTGCCCTGGCAGGCATAATGAGTGTCCCAGCCTACCCTCCCTGGAGAGCAGCTCCCTGTAGTAGGGGTTGCTGCCCCAGCACTCCCCCTCCTCTGGGACTGGTCTTCAGAATGGGCAGAGTGATGCCAAAACACATTCAGGGCTTGCTCTTCATGTATCAGTACCAGTTGTGTTTTGGGTAGCATGCTGAGTTATTAGTAGGGGTAAGTGGAAGTCACTGTAGCCATAATTATAGCCTGAATACCAAATTATTATCTGCATGAGTGCTCACTCTGTTAGCAACTGAACTACAAATTGATAAAACCAGACAAACCCTCACATCTGGGTGACAGAGAATGAAGATGCTCAGAAGCAGGGTTCCAGGTTATTTTGTGAGAAAACCAGCTCTCTTCAACATCCCAGCCCTCTCAGCACGGAGCAAGCATTGCCCTTACACACGTCCTCACACAGCAGGAGTCAGGATTTGCTTTAATTCCTAATGAACCTTTGAACAGCAGATCTCACTGATAAGGAGCAGCAGATTTCATTGATTCAGTCAAGTCACAGCCAAGTGAACTCAAAGGCTTAATACCTTCCTAAGCCTGCAGCAATTAGACACTTATCCATTAATAAAACAGTCATTAAAGAAATAAGAAAAGTGTCATATTCTGTGAGCAATGCTGTTTATGCTGTAAGTAGCTCAAATTTTGGGGTACATTTTTATCATAGAATTAGGATATCCTCTTTCTTCACGTAGTCCTCCCTTAAAATTTTTAAAGCATTTCCATTTTCAACAATTTAAGGAATTACACAGACTGTAACAAGAGAAATTCCCTGGTCATTGTGCCAAAAAAATTAATTTGTTAAATACTGGTGTTTTGCTACAGAATCTTTTTAATTATTGGAGAACATAACTGTTGTAAATCATAGTAAGAATTAAGGTACACAGTGATTTAATTCATAAAGTATTAATGGCCTTCATGTTTCATCAATTAAAAGATGAAATTCCTTGAGCAAAAAAGGCTAATATATATTAACTGAAAAAAAAATCCCTATGTTAAAGCAGAAAACAAGTATCAACTGGCCCTACATATCTAAAACTGAGGGATAAAATACACTTCAGAGGAGTAGTTATCACCAAACCAAAATTTACAAACTGCCAAAATTTAAATTAAGGGTTATTCTTAAAGAGCATTAAATAGATTAAGGTAAGAAAATCAGAGAGCTATCATTCTTCTCTCCTGTGATGTTATAAAATCACTATACCATTATGACAAAAATATAATCATATCTGTAATACCTAATTATAGTTAACTCATTTTGAAGGTGCAATACAATTTTTTTTTCTTTGCTTCATTACCTGCTCTGGGTCTCTTGAGAGAGCCACTGCATAACTTGCAGACTGAAGTCAGCAAATTGCTTTACATCTAACCCTGAATGGACACTCCATAGCTTAGACTGCAGTGCTGTGTGTTGAGAGCAGCACAAAGTCATGAGGAAGTGGACCAATCCTTTATAGGTCACCAATTCATTTGTAAAGAGACTTGGTTAAATTTCCCTTCTAATTTTTACTGAGCATTGTAGATCCTCCTGGATTTAATACCCATATGACTTCTATTAAAAATAGGAAATCCAAACCCAATTTCAACAGCATTTATGAGGGCTGAGCTGGATTCCACTCCACTGTGCCCTCCAACTCTGCTTTTCTCTCCAAGCCCTTTTGTCTTCACTGCCCTATCCCAAACATCTCCTGAGTGTGTTTTCTGGGATTTCCCAAAGAACCCTGTATAACTTCAAGCCTTCAGGTACAGAACTGACCCCAACTAGCTTGCCAGACCTCTGGATGTGAACTCATAACTTCTTTCTAAACAACAGTTTAATTCTTCTAAAGCAACTACAGTTTTATGTAAACCAACCAGTTTTGCATAGTAAGGTGGGGTATTTTTTAATAATGTTCTTTATTGTTTAATTACACAGCAAACAAAAATAACAAATCTAGCATTCTTTTCATTGCATCAGTTTCCTCACTCTTGTGGTATATACTTCTGGCTTAATTCTGGTCGTCTTGAATAGCTTAGGATCTTATTGTAGGTCATGTTATGTCACTTGAATGAGGGAGTCTTTCCAGCTCATTTTCCAGAGCGTTTTCCTATTCACTAGTGCAATCAACAAAAAGTGATGACTCGGTCTATGATAAACTGTCAAACTAAATTAATCTCTACCATCTTCTGCTAAAGCTTTCTTGACACCCATTCAACAATTCATTTCCTTCACAGTTCCTCTTTGATAAGTTTCCATTCCTTCAAACCTTTTCATCACAAGTAGAACAGAAATCTATTTCTCTTGGTGCTCTTTGTCACGAACTATCTATACCACGAGAGCTGACCAAAAAGCAAAGTTGGAGTCTAAACCAGAGCCAGGAATGAAACTTCCTTATTTAGTAGCACCTACAAGGACTCGCAAGCCACGTGCACATTCCTCTGTTAGCGTATATACCAGCCAATACTTACACTACTTCTTGTAATGTGTATGTCTTAGCTCAGTATGACTGTATCCCTTGCCTTCCTTTCCTGTATGTTTTTAAGGCATTTTTTCATTGTTCTTTTAAAGTGTTCGTTCAACATACAACCAAGTGACCATGATTAATTATTTCATATTTCACAAGGAAAAGTTACTCAATTGCAGAACAAAGCAGACCTTCAATGGGAATTGAATGCTTCCACCACATTATTGCTGTGGCTATATTTCATTTTTCATCTCTTGGCATTACAGTGGTCAGCTACAGTATGCTCAGACACCTGTATAAAGCCCACCTACCTGAAATGTTAGGGATTCGTATCTCTCTGGCAAAAGTTGTAGTAATAGTTTAGCTGTGGATCTCGATGTGGATTTCTCTTCAAATGCATGCTGTCAATTTTTAAGCGTGATCTATAGCCTGGCTTAAAGTTCAGACAATAATTCCTGGTTTTCATTAAGCATGAATCTGCTGTGCTTGCAAAATATATATCCTTCTTCATGTATTCTGTGGGCCAGCTTGTGATTCACCTTTGCGCAGAAAGAATGAAAGTTGTAATTGCCTGAAAGAGAGCTTTGTGTTGAAGGTGAGTCACAGTGTTTCTTCCCCAACCGTGTTTCACTGCCTTCTAAGTTCAGGAATTCAAGCATTTGCTGTAACTGGAGCACTGACATGATTCACACTAAGTCTATCTATTTTCTAACCCATGTTGTTTTAGTGAGCTGGCTTTCTGGAAGCTGTGTGAACAGTTGCCCTGGTACCAAACGAGAACAGTTTGGTGCAATAAGGGACACAGACAAAGAAAAAGCTATCAAGAAAAGAAATAAGATATTTCCTGTAGCAGTTTTCAGCCGCTGTTGTCTTAGGAAATAAATGCCTTAAAGAGGCTGCACAAGATGCAGACAAGCATAGAGAATTTGGCATAGAAAATGTATTTAAATACTAAGAAGATGTAATCCCAACTAATTTTGAAGGACTTGAAGTAGCCACACAGCTACTCAAAAGCTACTACAATGGTTTCTGGTATTTAACAGCAACTATGGACTCCCTTTGGAGATTCAAGGCTGTTACGGGCTGCCCATTTGCAGGCTAAACACCCCCCCTTCTACCCTTGTGTTTTCTCTGCTGGCGTGGTCATGAGGCATGTGTATGAGCCATCCTCATCTGGACTCCCCTATGACTCGCCCCAGTTCTGCCTTTTGTGACTCCCCCACCTGCTACAGTGTCTATTGCATTAGTCTCCTCATCTGTTCCTGCTGAACTGCATTTTCTGTGGATCTTTTAGCATTCCCAAAATTGTGTCACACTTTCACAATGCAACCCCTGTCTTTACGTAGACTGTTGATACATAACCATGCTCTAGCCCTTCCTCTTCTTGCAAAGTGCTACTGTTCCGAACAGAGGTCCCCACCGTTAATATCTTTTATTTCCTGCCAGGAGAATAAAGATTCTGTAACCTCCGTGCAGAGAGCACTCTGCTGGGAACTGTAAAAGCAGTGTGTATTTACAGTAACACTAGACACCGTTTCAGAACAAGTCAGCATTTTTTTGCCCAACAGGAATCCAGCACATTAGTTCTCAGGCAAGGAGGAGCAGAATGGACCTAAGGTCAGCATGTGCTTGCTGCTAATGCAACAGATGTTGTGAACATACATGACTCCAGTTGCCCTCCTACACATGTTTCTCTGAGAGCAGCCCTTTCACTGAAATCCACGTAAAGTTCAGTTCTTTGTTTCAAGTTCTAGTTTCACGCTTATGTAGCCTTTTTTTTACTTAACTGTGTGGATGCATACATACACCATTTAGGCTTTAAAAGGTCCAGTCATGAAAATGTAACTAAAATAACATTCTCTGTTTTCATCCCTGCTTTAGACTGTACATTGCCCTTATTTCAGAGCAAAGAAGGTATATTGAGAGTGATGTATGGTCTTATAGGTAAATTACTTTGCCAATACATCTACAGAGGATAATCTGATTCCCCTGCCTTCATGTAACACAGGAATTCCCCCCATATATGGCGTACAGGAAGAAAGAGAAATTATACCTTTGTCTGTCAATACAAAATTATGAGGTAAAAGTCCAATGATGATGTTTGAGCATCTTCCATCTGTTAGTAGCTTTGTTGTTTCATGGTCTTAAATGCTCACGTTGTGTGGTGTTCCATTTCTTCCTCAAGGTGAGAACTGATCTAAAGACTTGTGTGCTCATGACATGAGTATTGTGGAGATTCTGCTCTGGATCAAGACAGATCAGGACCGTTGTTATTCTGCGTATGTCGTATCGGTCATATGAAAGAAGTGACAGAACTAGGGCCGGCACAGCCCGTTTCTATTTATCAGAGGACCAAGAGGAAGTAGATGCCAAGTAGAAGTTGTGCAAATATAATAAATTGGTAAAGTTGGTATTGAATTTGTGCAGAATAGATGTGAGGCCTACCCTTTCCTAAAAATTTTACAGTAGTGGTTTAGCATGGCAGCACCACTGTGCTTCAGCCCTTTATTTATGATGTCTTCAAGCTTTTGCCACTGCCCATCAGGCAGAGCTAACCCAGCCCTGCTGAAATACCCTCCATGCAAAGGGTGTCTTGGAGGCATTAATTTAAAGTGGAACTTTCAGCATTTGTAAGATTTAGATTCACTGCTTCCAATGAATATTAATAATAAGAAAATAACCAAAGAAAAGGTACTAGAAATGGAAACATGATGAGCTGTTTTTCCAGAGTTTGCAGATGATAAGAGTAGGTTTTTTGTGTGCACCCGAATGGTCTGAGTTTGGGAAAGAGACTTTTTGACAGAGTAGCTTGATGGAGGCCCTTCCAGCTCTCTCCTCAGTGCTGTGGATGGACTGTCAGTTATGACAGTTGCAGGCATTTTGACAAGAGCTCTGATACCACGGTAAATGTTCTGCGTTAGAAATATCCCAGATAAGCTATTCAGAAAACCTGCCTGGAAGAATGAGATTCACCATGTGTAACCTCTCAGTTGAGATCTATCGAGTTTAGCACTCGGGGAACTCACTAGCATACGTGTGTGGTTGTCACTTCTAACCTTTCCTGTCTCTCCCTCCTCCCTTGGTATTTCCTTCATCTTCTCCTTTTCTGATGTATTTCTGCACTCGACCCAAAGGAATACAGGCTTGTATTGATAGCTTGTGTATCTGAAGATCAAGCCTCAGTTGTGAGGCTGAAGCTTTGATATGACAAGTTCTATCTCTGAATAGCAGGTCCTTTATCACCAGGGAAGAGGTTGCAGGTTATCAAGGGGTTGTGAAACTTTTTGAGCAAAGCAAACCTGCTTTCAGCTCTTTCCAAAGAGGGTACGGATTATGATACTGCTATATGCTTCCTCTAGTACTATATTCTGCTCATTTGTCATATTAAATCTTGCTATGCCAATTTTGATCTTGCTAACTTCTATGATTAAATATGTACTATAATGAGGACTTGCGCCATTGCTGAGACACCAAGCCTCACATAGTTTGTTTTGTCCTTACATAAGCTCCACAGATTAATTAGTCCTAGTTTGGAGGAAAAACACAGACAAACACAACACTCTCTTCGATGTCAGGTCAGTGTTTTGAAACCTTGTACCACCTTAAACGTTTCCACTCTTTTCTTGGTGTGCTCACACTTTAAATACTTGTAGGCTGTTATCATTACTCTCCCCTTGCATTATTAGCTGTCATTTGGCTAAGCAGAACATGTTTTAATCTTTCGTCGTAAATCAAGCTCTCGAGCCCCTTAATCATTTACGTTGCTGTTATCTGAATTCCTTCAAAACTTGTTGACATCTTCGTGGTACTGGAGAGGCTACAACTACATGCTGCATTCGGGAAGGGATTCATCGTGCCAAACAGAGTATATATCTGGTTATTCTTTATGGAAATACTGAGAATGCAAACAATAGTTGATTTTCTGTTATATAGGAGAGCAAAATGGCTAATATGATTAAAACATCAGGAATAGTAAAGAAGAAATGCCATATATTTTACCACACTTTTCAGTCAAACATTTGAGACATATATTCTTTCACCATTACTACAACACTTTAATAAATATACCTTTAAAATATTACATTAACCTGTCAATCTCACCTGTGAGATTCTTTGTTTGATTCCTCAACTTCTTTGGGGAGTGTTTTATTCCCTTCTTACAATTATGATATTTTTCTTAGGAATTTCTGCCTCATCTACTTATAAATTTAAAATAAGTTCTCCAATATTTAACCAGCTTTTTAATTGTTTCCATCACCCCTTCCATTATGAAGTACTTAAAGAAACACTTTAAGTACCTACTTACTTGCTTCTAGAGGTACATAAAGATTTGTAAGGAATTTTTCCATGTCTTCCTGCTTCTATTTTAGATATTCAAATTTTTTCAAGGCCTAATTTTGATTATTCCAGAACCATTAATATCTTGCAATGGCCTTGAGTGCAAGACTCATATTTCCTATTTTCTTTAAGAACTTCATAAATTCGGTACTGTAATGATGTATCTGAAAACTTTAAGTTCACAGAAAATAACCAAAATTTTAAGTTCTCCTGTGTAACCCACACCGTCATCTCAGTATCTTCTTAACAACAAATAACTACAGTACTTTCAGACTGAAGAGGATCAGATCAGATAATGTTAATTTCAGACTCAGTTCATTTGGGAGTACCACCATATATCTCTTTTTAGAATAATTACTTGACAGTAAAACAGTATTAGGTCAAATACAGAGCTATAGCAAAACACAGGTCAGCGTTTCAGCCCCACAAGCACAACGTAAGGTTCACATTTTCACCTTGCTCTAGAGTCTGTGAAGAACAAAGTTGTCTGAATAGATAATAATGAAATATCCTCCTAAAATAAATCAGGGGAACATGCCAGCTAATGGCTAGTCTCAAGACCTAAAAGTTGGGCTAAGTAGTCCTGCATCCTCTCAGCCCCCTGGTCCCAAAATCAGCTAGTCCAAGGTCACAGTTCTTCCCCAGGCAGCCCCCAATAGCAGTGTCATAACCTGACTCTGAGTGAAGGTTTTCCACGCAGTGCAGTGATGCTCCAGAAGGCAAATATGCCATGTCTAAAAATCACACTCCAGCAGGGACAGCAGAGTGCATGCAGAAGCAATTTTGGCTGATTAGCTGTGAAGTAAATTAAGTAAAGATATGAAGCAATCCAATTCCTAGAATAGCAAACCAGTGCGTCTCATTAAAACCTCATTTAATAGTGTTGCTAACTTAACGGAGTAAATATGAAACATTAATATCTAATAATAACTTTAGCTTGGGAGTTTTAGATTTCCTTTATAAGTTTTTAAAGTATGCTGTGTACATTCATTATTCACAAAGGCTTTATTATGGATAACAGAATGTATCTTTCAGTTGATATGATGAGTGCTTTAATCTTCAGGATAATTATGCTTGACACTCCCCATAAAGCTTTAACTTTTATCTGTGATACATTAAGCTTAGAAAAGGTGAAGTGAAACATTAGATTCTTTATCTCTGAAGGGTTAGGCATTAGAACTTGTAATCTGCAGTTACTGCAAGACTTCAATGGAAATAACGAAAGCCAGAAGAAAGACATCCTACAAACCAGCATGCGATACTTAATGGTGTACCAGGCTCTCCTTTTATTTAAAAAAATAATAATAATATCTATATGTAATTGTAGACAATATTCTGAAACAAATCTGCAGTAGCAAAGACTCCAAGAATGCCTGCATTTCTGTCCAGAGCAAAGACAATTGTTTGACATGATGTTTACTCCATTCCATGAGAGCAGTATCTGAGAAAAGTACTCACCAGTTATGCAATAGCCAAATTTTAGTTGCCAAATGGAGGCATGCAATTACAAGTATAGTAGATAAGAGTTACACTTGCTCTCTCTTCTCCTTGTATCTCTCCCTCTGAGATAAAAGCTGAGTATACAAATTTCCTTCCCAATACCAGTGCAACTCTCTCATTCCTTATTGCCTTTGATGAGGGACCAACCAGCTTCCTCCCTTCATGAAATGAAGCAGTGGGGTCAGTAAAAGCAGCCCAGGTGAGGGTGGGTTCGCTTCTTCATGCGGCCTTCTGGGCTGTTGGCCACTAACATCCAATGAGCTGCTGTGAAATAGAGTTTCTCAGAGGCTTGTCAATGGCTGCAACAAATGGACTTTCAGAAAGATGAAAAAATTACTATGTCTACGAAAGAGCAAATTCCCATACCAAATCATACCCAAGTATTTAAGGACAACATCAGGAAAATAATGTATCCTTTTGTTCATATACCTCAATTTAAAGCTGGATTTAAAATAGATGCAGAAATAAAGCACCTCAAAGAAGTTATGTCACAGACCGCTACAGGAAAAATGGTTAATCATAGAATCATATTGTAGAATGGTTTGGGTTGGAAGAGACCTTAGAGATCATCTAGTTCCAACACCCCTGTCCTGTGCAGGCACACCTGGATGATACCAGAAACTGAAAACAGGAGTCTGAGAAAGTTAGGTGGTATTAAAAATAAATCCCCCACCTGATTATACAAATAAGCATTTGCACAAAAGTGGAGCAAGGATAAGTTGTCACTCACAAACTGTTCAGCTGTGCTTTCATTAGTGAAATCTTGACATCTACTGAGGATCTGTTCCAATAACTATCAGGAAGTTTAGATTCAGTTTGGATCCTACTTCCTGTGTCATACTTCCTATGAAAATTGCATTTTTTTCTCCTGTTTTCTCTGCCACTGAAGCCACAAACCAGCAATTCAGGCAGGGTTACATCCTGCTTGTCTTCACCATGACAAATAAACCTTCTGTAGGGATTGTGTTTCACAGTCCCTGCAATGGCAGCAGCAGGGATGAGAAGGGAGGAAGACAGCTCAGCCTCTTTGCATCACTTAATAAAACACATATTACAGAGGGCAGTGCTAATGAAGACAACTTACATGAGCCTCCTAAACCTCTTAAATCTTCTCAGGAATGAGCTTTTTCCATTTTAGCCTGCAAGCACTGAGGCTTTTTCTTTGGTTTAAAATTTCTTGTTGCTCTTTGATCTCTCTGTTCAGAACGATTGCGGTCTGTACTCTGAATTATCTCCTGGCTCACCCACTGTCTTAGATGAGTCCAGCTCCTGTCACACTACCCACATTCCCATTCTACTCACTGCTATGTACACAGACACCAGCCAACCATCCCTAGATTATTTTAAACTCATGTTTACAAGAAAATGAGTTTTATTCACAATCAATGGCAATGTTGGTGTTTGAAGACAAGCTCAAAGACTCCATTGCTTTAACGTCTTATTTGCACTGTGCCATTTTGTATGAAGGATGTCTTAAGAGCAATACCTTTAACCCAAGGAACTTGCCATCTTAGTATGACAAGGTAGACACAAATAGAAGAAAGTGAGAGTGGAGGAGAGAAAAAACAAAAGGCATATAAGGAAAATTGTTAATTATGAAATAAGATTATAGAGACAGAGTTTGAATAGGGAGTAATGATAGGAGATTATTTGTTCGGGAAGCGTTGGGTTGTTTGGTAGCTTTTGTTTTTTGGTGGGATTTGCAATTTTCTATTATTGCAGTTTTGCATCAAGCCACATTTGCATTTCCATTGGAAGGAAAGAAGTACTTCAGGCAATGTATCTTATTCTGTGAAATTTTATTCATCCTGCCCTAATCCCACTAATGGGACTACTCAGGGTGTGATGTATTACTCAGCTGACAAAAAGATATCTCAGTGCGGGTTGTTTGCATGTCAGGTCACTGTGAAGGAAGAAGAAACAATGATGTTTAATACTACTTTGCTATGGTAAAGCATAACAGATAAGTAATGGTAAAAAACTAATCGCAGTTCACAGGCTATTGCCATCAACTATTCTGTATGAAAGAGGTATAACTGAGAAAGGTCTACAGCTCAGGTTTGTTATTTGGAAGTGTTTGGACACCCCTATAGATTAATACTCCCATTAACTTCTCTAGGCAGGTGCATCACATATGGCTAAACAGAATGAAGCATTAACACTTCCTTTCTCATTAGAATTTTAAACTATGGCACCAGTGCGCACTAATGTATCATTTTTTTTCATTAGCATGCAGTATTTCAGGAAACAGCAGCAGGGACAAGACTGGATTTTCTAATAATGTAAGGATAGCTTATAACTAATTTCATTAAAAAACAGGCTAATATGGAAGAATGTACGATTGAAAGTAGAAATGTATCTTCTTTCATGTTACTACTTATTATTTTGCATTTATGGCTGTGATTAGAAATGTTTTCTGCTTTTCCGTGTTGGTTTATTTATTATTTTTATAGCACACAGTGATAGCAAAACAGCAGTTCAAAAACAGCCAGATAAGCTTACACTTTGAAGTGCACAGAACTCTAATTAAGCTATGAGGCTATTTGCAAAGCAGGGACATAATCACACTATGAAGTTTGCAAAGTATTGTTAGCGTTTATTTGGGATCGTATTCAATTTGAAACTCATAAATGTAGGTTGATATTTTGACAAGATCCTCTCAGTGTTTCACCCAAAGAAGTCTTCAATGTTTAGGCATTGAAAAGCCCATGAAAGCAACAACAGTTGTTGTGGCCTTCATCAGGTTCAGCTGCTAGGGAAAGTGGATTTTGATCATTTTCTTTTCAACTACTTAAAATAGCTTGTTACAAAATACAGATCTGGGCCACGGCATGAGGTCATAAAGCTTGCCCTTGCAAGCTTTTGTACAGAGGCAATGGCTGTCACCTGGAGAGGGGAGGCTTGTCTTTGGGGCTTCCCCACGCCTCTGCTACCATGGGGAAGCAGTGTAGAGGGAGCAGGCAGTGCACTCTTCCCATCCATGGAGGAAACTCAGAAAATTTTGTCTGTTGGTTACCTGGTCTGCTGTCTCTCCTCCAGACTGAATCCATTCAGCTCCTAGGTTGTTCAAAAGTTCTCCAGGGTGTTGACATGTGTCACAGGGCACTTTTCTGAGAGCAAAATACAGTGGGTTTAGACCCTATGGAAACGTGGGGAAGACTCTCAACCTGTTCCACACTTTCTACCCTGCCTGCCTTCTGACTCTGTATATCTGGACTTTCACTCCTAGAGCAAGAAATTAGAAAAATAGTGTCCTTCTGAATTTTCTATTCTCAACTTCGAACAAAAAGCAAACCTTGTCATGGAAGGATTTTTTGATTAAAGTATCCCTTTTGAAATACCACACTGTTACAAACCTATCCCCCTTCCTCCCACGATGGGAGGGAAGAAATGATGATGACAGAGAGTGGTTGCCACTGTAAGACCAAGTCTTTCCACCTGCAGCCTGCTCCCAGGGATGCTCCCTAAAGAGGCAGGGGAAAGCTGAGTGCTGGAAAGTAGTCCATGGGACAGTCAATTTGTCCAGACGCCTATTTGCTGAATGAAATTTCTGATATTTTTATCTTATCTGACTGATGAACAGAGGCTTTTTTAAAAAATCAAATCAAATTGAGTAAATATGTGGATTTGTCATATCAACAATTTTGTTGGGATTTTTCAAGCTTCTATTGAAACCATAGAATTTCTCTAAATTTTAGGAATTTCTCTAAATCTTTATGGTCTGCTCTGACTGGAGGCTGCTTCTTGTCTACAGATCTGATGTGTATCGGATCTCTCAAATACTGCAGATGTTGCAGTACCAGATTTTCTTTTGGAAGGCAACACACGTCAAAGTCAAAATTCAGAGGGCTCCTTTGCCAGTCTGGTCTCCTAGATAGCATCTGGAGACATCTGCTGAGAGACGAAACAATGACACATGTGCCCAGCAGGCGATTTTTATTAAGACCTAAAATTTTCATTCTGAATCACTCTTTTCTTTTGTGATACTTCCGGAGAGTTATGGCATTACCATTCTGTTTCTGTAACAAGGGGAAAGCTGGCTGCATGCATCAGACCAGGCGAGCTATGTAGACCACCCAGAGAAGATGGTCTGAATGTTATGGCCATACTCTGTTGCAGCCTGGACGGAAGTCACAGCAAAGCTGGCAGCACGTTTTAAAAACGATGTGTCTCTGCCTGGCTATGCATATTTTGGATGCATGCATCCTTCCAGACTCAGGGGGCCAGAATCACATAGATGAACCAGAGATAAACATAAGAATTTGCACATTCGTAAACACTCAGAAGGGAAGTTGATGCCTTTTGAGCAAGCCTGAAGAGAGTGAGGCTTGCATAACTGTTTACTTCCTAGGAGCTGGATGTTGCCAGAACTAAAAATGAGATCACCATTCCCGTCCATCCTAGTACCTGACGCATTCTCTCTGCTCTTTGCCTTAAAGAGGAAAAAGGATCTTTAATGTTATCTTTGCAGACTGAAGTATGGACAGACCCACTAGAGGACAGAAAACAGATATGTTTGGCAAGCTTAGATCCTTCAGCTTGAAATGCTGAGGAGCGGTAAGGTTATAAGGAATTAGCATCTGCCTTCTGCCCTTGGCTGGGTTCAGAATGATGTGTTTAAGAACGATGAGCAGCACTTTACAAGTAAGGACATCCAGCCTCGAGAGGCCAGTTGGAGAGGCACAGCTTTGCTTGTTGTTAACAAGACATTTCTAAAAATATTTCTGAAAGGAGAAGTGGGAGAAGTCGGCGGTCGTAGCCCAGAGGCAGGCTAGGTCTGGGGAAGGGGGAAGGAAGATTCCGTCCTGGGAGCAGCAATGGTGGGGCCCGTGGTGGTTGGTGGGAATGTGGGGAGGGCAGGGCTCAGCCTGGTTCTCCCAGCAGGCTGGGCGGGCAGGTAGGGATCTGGGCCCTATAAATATTTGCCTCTGGAATTCCGCACAGGCCTTTCCCTGGGCATGCGTGCTGCTCCACACGTGTGCATGGCCGCCTCTTTCCTGAGGGTGTACTGTCACCTTTCTGCCCGAACACTGCCTGCTGCATTCCTCTCTTGTCAGCAGCAGGCCCCTCTCCTTCAGATTCCTCTCATATTATTTTTAGTCTGGCACACTTCTTTGTTGACCCAGCCAGTTTACCTTCTGACCGTAACCATTTCTTTGGGCTTTTTCTCATCTCAGCCTTTGGACAGGAAATACTGAATCCAGTCAATAATTCTGTGAGATAGTTGGAATATTGTCTGTTGTGTGACTGTGACCACCATGAGTGCTATTCAGATATGAAACCTGTGCCTGCTGGTGGCCTTCCCTAAGTTTCCAGACACAGTAAAGACAAGAGATAGAGCTGCATCATAAATTTTACTTAGATACTGGTTGGAGGGTTAGGACTTCACTTATATTTGCATGCATTTTGCTGTAGTACCTGTATACAGCTAACTGAATTACAGCTGTAACACACAGAAGGATGCATAGGCAATTTCCTACCTAAAGAAGGTATTTGTTTTCAAGAGATTCTCCAGTACGTTTTCAAATAGAGCAGCAAAATATTTTGCCATTTTCTTTGAAAACATTTTATTTGCCAGTTCATAAATCTCAGCATTAAAACCTTTTTCCTTTAATGCCATTCCCAGTGTTCCAGTTTAACTGTTTGGTTTAACAGAAATTGAAGTAATACCATATTTCAACATCTGGGAGAAGAAATATCCCCCAGCAAGCGTCTGTCCCTTGGAGATAGTGCTTGCCTTCATTGCTCAGCATTTCTAACCAGTGGACTTGTGTGGCCAAGTTGGTACACCAGTACCAACTGGGACCTTCCTCCTTTGACCTTTTCGGGGTGTTTTGGTTGTTTGGTTGTTTCTGGGTGTTTCTGGGTGTTCGGTTAGCAGCTGAGGTTTTATGGTAGGATCATATGGGGTTGGATGGGACTTCTGGAGATCATGTAATCCAACCCACCCACCAGAGCAGGAAATTTGCTCCTGAGCAGAAAACTTGCTCAGGAAATTGTCCAGGGGGCTTTGAATGTCTCCAGAGAAGGAGACTCCATCGCCTCTCTGGGCAGCCTCTGCCAGGGCTCTTCTCATGTTTAGGTGGAACTTCTTATACTCAAGTTTGTGCCCATTTCCTCTTGTCCTGT
>JAOXNG010000026.1:70474194-70488444 GCA_028566535.1 Scolopax minor | reverse complement strand
TGGGATTTCTAAAGATGTTCCTCTGAAAACCACCCCAGATGAAATATCTTATGAAAATCCATTTTTTTGCTTTCATTCATTTCTCAGTTACAAAAGTTACTTTTTCTGAGAATTAAGAAGTTTTCAAGCAACACTTTTTCTTCTGATTTCCCAGGGGGTCAATGTAAATCACCACCTTCCACCTGTCTCACCCACATACCTTCAGGAGTTTGCTGACACTATAATCAAGAATGAAACTAACTGTAACATTATTGATCGTTTCTCAGACAGCGTCAACATTAATATTCAGTGAGATAAATTAGGATTTAACTCCACAGCTAACTGGCTACTAAAGCTAGTGTAGATTTGCTTAGGTTTATTATTTGGGCAAAGTTTATTCTGAAACACAAGTTGCTGCCTTGCATGCAACTGTGGATGCGAATTGCCAGATCAGTGTACCTCAGACCTTCAAGGCATTCTACTCCATTCCAATTTAAATAATTTATTTGTTGTTAAATTAAAGAATCATCAACTATTCATCTAACTTTCACAGGGGAAAGTAGTTTCCATCAAGAAACTCTGTTGAGCAGTATCTGGGTAAACTATTTCTGAATCATATCCCCTCTTTTTTTTTAATTTACAAAACCAAAAAGCCTGTATAAATCCCAAAGCACATTTTACTGAAGATACTTGCAGTACAGGCAGTGAGACTGATTTCTCACAAAAGCACAATCAGCTCTGCTCCTGAAGAATGGGAAGACAAACATGTAACATCAAGAGGGAGAATAACAAATGACAGATTTGGATCCTTGAGTGTCACCTCAGATTTTGCTAAATATAAGCATAGGGCTTTTATAAGGAATAAGAAAACAATTATTTGGTGTTAAATATAGACAGATATTCATGATGAGTCACCTTGCTGATACTATTAGACCTCCAAAGCCTCAAGGCATTAACTAGAGGTCTCCTGCCTATCCATAAAACATTATGTCACCACAGTAGGAAAAATCCATGATCTACATCACCCATCTACTCCCAGTGTATCCTCTGCTTCATGGTGGTACCACAGAGGTATTGCACGTAACTTGAGTCTACAGTCTGGCATATCTATTCTTTGACAGTCCATTTGCTTTGGGAAAAATCCATGTTTGCGTCTTTAGTTTTGATGTAGGGAAACAAGCTGGGACACCACCAGCTTTATGCTGGGCTGTTTCACTGCTACTGGTATTTTCTATCTCATGGTATATCATCCCCATGGGATGCAGTCTGGGGACAGGATCATCAGGTAAGCACTGGATGGTTAACAATACAAAGGTGTTCCTTCCATATGTTCTTACTATGTGTATAGATAGGTTTGAGGTTGAGACTTAACAAACTAAAAGAAATACCTATCTATATAAAATCTACTTTCCTCTGTATAAACTGTTGAGACAGCTCAGATCAGCTCTTATACCATTATTATTTCTTAGATCTGAAGAGGTAACCCAGACTTGAGGCATTTTTAGATGATGTGTCAGTCACGTTGGACCTACTTAACTTTTGCCTCCTTCTGTAGCTCAATGAGCCTTTGGTTTGAGCTTTGCATTACATTGTGCAAGTTTATTAGCTTGTAGGGAGGGTGCGATGGGAGTGCTGGGATTGGGAGTAGCAATGGTTAATGTTTGCCCTTCAGTATGTTCTCAAAGGTCACTCTAACCAAGTCATTTCTGAGGGACGAGAAGGTTAAAGTCATCTTCTGTTTCCCAGTCTTTGGAGGAGGATTCGTTTCTCACTCTGGAATCTGTCAACATGACCTCCTTCAGAGGATTTGACTAACTGCTTTCTCTGCCCCAAATAATCCTCCAAGACCACCCTGTGTTAATCAGGCCAGATAAATAACCCACGTGCCTAATTATTTCCTAAGGGTTTCTTAAGACACTTGACATCTTGTTCTTCTTCGTTTTTAAGAAGGGTCACAGATGAATGGGAGAAGACCATATTTAATCTATAAAAAGAATTGTTCTTTGGCAAGAAAACTGCCATATGAAGCTTTAGTTTTCTGCTTAAACAAAGTTAGTTTTCAACTTTATATTGCGGTATTTTCTACGTTTCTTTCTTAATCCTCCTGCATATGCTCAAAATGCCAAAACTATTTAGGAATAAATTATGATTTACAATGTAAACCAGGAGTTGTGGTGGCTCTTATGTGTCCTACAACATGCTTTCCCACAGTCTTCAACAAATCCAGAAGCAATGCAGCTGACTTTGGGCAATTAGAAACATAAGTAATAGTGTGAAAATAAGCAGTAATCCATTACAGGCAGTATAGGGAAAGTGCTTGATGGAGACATGGGGAATATCCTTTATTCCTGTATCAAATCCTGAAATGGTGCTGCTTTTGATGCTTTTCTGAGCATAACAGTTGCTCCGAGTCCTCTTGATAGAGGAGAGGACCTCTTGCCAGTCAGGACATGCTCTGAGGGGGGTGGTTGTGCTGCCTTTGCCATGGGGCACTGCTCTTCCTTGTGCTCTGCCAGACACCTGGGATGCTCCCTGTGCTTGGGATGGGACTCACAGCACAACTGGACTTAGAGAAAGCAGCAGTCTCATTTTAAATATTTTCTGGGGTAAAAGTAATGAGGTGAACTGTGAAACTGATCACCCTTATTCCTAAAAAAACAATCTTGTTGGATTTTAGAGACGCATGGATCCATGTTGGGAAGGGCTTTATTCCTCTGAAATTCATGGAGGCTCCCACTGATTTCAGCAAGTGTTGGCTCAGTCACTAGACATTTTAAATGCTTTCGTCATGCTGTTCCTCCTCTTAAGTTTTGAGCTGAAAAACTTTTGAAGTGATTTCGATGTGCTGAGGACTATGAAAAGGAGATTCAAAGTAATTAGATTTTGGTTCACAAAAGCAGTATTGTGTTTCCTGTGCGAGCCAAGAGGATTGGTGAGCAATTCAAGCTGCCGTATTGTGTAACCTGGTACTTTTAGTAGGGAGGGACATTACATACAGCCAACCTACACATTTGTGGATGCTTTGGAAACCAGTTCTGTATATATATTTTTTCACATCTTATTTTTCATTATTCAACTTTCATTAAGGAGATAAACAAACTTAAAAACCCACCAGTGGAAGTAAGCCATTTGCTCTTTCCAAAAGATCTGCTGGGAAGAAAAAAAAAAACCCTGTGTTCAAGCTTCCTGATTTTTTTCAGAGAAAATATCAATATATGATCTTAAACATCTGTTTCCTTACTTCTTCGTCTGTTCCCACACAAATTCCAAACATACTCTGTTGCTTCTCCCAGTGTCCTGTGGTTTATACATAACATCAGCAGCATAGTTACTGTCTTGCTTCAAGGCTCCAGAACTTGAAAAAGCCATTCCCATGTTTAACCCAAAGCCAGCGAAACACAAGGAGAGTGTTTCTTTGGTCATCATCACATAGTTGAGAAATGTTTGAGTAAAAACCCCCACCAGCACCTCTTTCTAGGGTTTTTATGAATAGAAAGCAATATATATATTGATGTTGTATATGATTTCTTTCAAGAACTTGTGGGCGTTTTTTCACTCAGAAGGTTTTTGGTAAGAAATATTGTCTTAAAATTGTATGTGTATCCATATCTGCTTAAATTAACTGTTGGGGCATGCAGCATTAAGTGGAGATCACAACATGTATTGTTTGACTGTGGAAGGTAGTTTGAAGCACGATGAGATTGCTGCCATTGCAAAATGTATGTTACGCTTTAGAGGGCAAAAGGAGAAGAGAGACCCTCTTGGGAAGGTGGTTACTTTTGGCTTCCTTCAAGCTCGATGTCAGTTCAAGAGCGGTGTCTTTTATTCTCTCGGATTGCCTGGTTCATCCAGAAATGAGTCCTTCATGGGCTGAATGTGTCAGACTGGTATTTTAGGATAGCAGTATAAGATTGGATCGGTCTCTTAGAATAAGAAGAGATTCCAACTGTGTTAGAAATTTGGCAAGAGCTTTTAATGGGATTTTCAGAATTCTCTAGCTTTTAGTGGTTGAATGTTTGTTGACAAACTCACCAAGTTTTGGTGTTTGTTTTAAGGGCATTATCCTTATAAAATGCTGTTCTTCATTAATCACATTTTTTCTTTAGTCCTTGTTCTGTGCTGCTTTCTTGAAAGGACTAAGTTAATAACACTGCCTAAGGAATATTTAACTATATAGGGTTGAGAAAAACCAGACTTATGAAAAGGAATTTAATTATTTTCAAGATACAGTCGCATATCTTCAAAGTAAAAACCATCTGAGGCCATGGACACATAGCAGGCTAACTCTTAGGAAGTCATACTGTCCCAGCTTTAAAGGGCTGCAGGCATATGACATTACACAGAACTGATTTATCATTTTTGGTGCCTGCCCTGCTCATTTGTAGACAGCTGCCATAGTGCTGGGTTTTCACCCCCCTCCCCGGTTTGTCTCAGATTTCACATCCGTGTTTATGTATCTAGAGATGGAGTGGTTGGAATAGCGGGATCAAGTCTAGCTTTGGGACCACAGTTCACATGTCAGGGATGTAATTCAAGCACTTGGAAAAATGATTGCTTGTACTTCGGCAGTGGAATTCTATCCAGAGAAGAATATTTCTCATATATACCACAGCTGGTCTTAAAAAACATGATCCTAAATGATCTCAAGCTTCTTAATAGTTCACAACAGTGTTTTGGAGTTGAACTCAAATTTTGTGAGGCACCAGAAATTTCAGAGGAACATGTATGGTAACAGGCAATTTCTGATCTAGATGCAAAAAAAGAGGACAAACTTGTGAGTATACAAGCCCTTTTGCAGCCATTAAACTGGAGGAACATCAGTCCTGGATGGGGAAGAATCCTTTTTTGTTGTTCCATCTGTGCCTCAGAAAAACACAGGTAATTTTACGCATTGCAGTGAGGAGCTGTCGAGTTCCTCTGTAGCGTTCATGGTGAGAAATCTGACTCTGCATCCCATGGCAGAGATTCTCTCCTCCAAGCTAATTTAGGAAGGTTATTTTGTATTCAATTTTTACGATTTTTTTTTTTGTCTGAGAAAGGAAAATAGCGAATTTCTAAATTAAAATGAGCTGGTCAAAAAATAAAGACCAAGAAGAACCGTAACCAAACTGGCTGTTAGGTACAGCATTGGGTGGACCTTCAGCAGTGAAGCCCATTTTTTTGCTGAAATTTGATTTTAACAGCATTGATTTGACCAGTCTTACAACAGAGTTTTACAATCTGATCTCTTAACGGAGGCAAAAGGTGGGAGGAGTGGAACTGACGTGTGGAGGTGCTAATATGGCTATAAAGGTGTCTGAGTTGAGGCAAGAGGAAACCATCTGCTTGGAAGAACCGTTCGTATGATGTTTAGCACTTAGGTGAAAATGGAGCCCATACGTGACTGTACAAAGATCCATTTGCTTTGTACCTTGTCCTGAAGACCCTGAAAGAGCGGGTGCTTAAGTTGCATGTTATTTCATAGAAGCAAAAAACAAGGAAGAGCAAGAAAATGAAACTAATAAACCCTTCTAATTTTTTACAAGATCTTAGTGCTCCTAACTAGGCTGTTGTGATTATTTTTTTCTCAAAGGGCATTATTGCGGCTTCAAAACCTGTGGGTTTTATTTTCTATAGGAAGGAAGATGTCATCTAACAAAAGGCTATAGACATCTTAGAGTTGTCCCTTCTGCAATTGCTGTATCACCAAGATGTGAATTGAGATATTTTTGCTCTAATGTTTCAAACCTACAAACTTGCAGGGCCAGGAACCAGGATTAACCAAAGTTAAACAAAAAGGAAGTTAGAAGTTTCCATTTTCACTTACCAGGTCAGGGAAGAATTGGGTTGTCCTAACCCCCCAGGAAGTGGGTAAATAAGGACTAATGGTTCCCAACCATACACAAAAGGAACTCACCCTTGATTTTAACATGGAGGCCTGCTTTGTGAAACAGACTAACAAATAAAGCTGCTTCCAATAAAAATTTCCTGTTTCCTCTTTAACACATTTGCCTGCTGTTTGCTTACACGACACCAAGAATAAAGACTTCATTGTAATTCCTTTTTTTTCTTTTTAATTTTGTTTTGGGTCGGGTTTTTTTTCTTTTTTTTTTCTTTTTTCTTTCTTTCTAAGAGAATTTCTTGTATATCAGGACATGTAGAAATAATAGCACAATTTCTTTCTTGCGTACAAGAACCTCCTGCTGCTGGGGGAGGGCACAGGACGCACATCTGAAAAGCCGCACATACATTTCTTGCCTGGAATGTGTACTGAATTGTAGCTTATTGTAAAGGTTTTTAGCGGGCGAGGATGTTTGACTCGGAAAGGAAGCAGCATGGTGGGGATGGAGAGGGGAGGAGGGAGTGAGACCTGTCCTTCTGTCAGCCCAGCTGCCAGGTCTTCGTCGGAAAGATGCTCGCGGCGGGAAATAGCTTTGCATATCATGGCAGATTAATTAGGGCTGGAGTAGTTTTCCCTGAAATGGGTTGGAAAGCAGCATAGAGTTGCTCTGCAAGCTCCTTCTCCTCCCTGTGGCTCTCAGCTGGCCCCAGCCAAGCAGATGCTGTGCTCAGCAGTGAGTTCATGGCTCGGGTAGTGATCCCTAACCCAGGTCCCCTGGGAGACTAACGCAGGCTTCTGGGTACGCTCTCCCTTCTAAGACTTATTAGAAGTAGTGGAAAAAAATCCAATTGTGGAAGCTCTACTCTTCTCTCTTTTGTCCCTCATTATCCCAGTTGCAATTGATCCAGACGACAAGGACTTGCACGTGTTCCCATGTCCACCTGGATATGAAACCATGGCAGCTGGTGGTGATCCAAGAGTCCCAGGGCTGACGCTGCTGAGCTGGAAGAAAAGCTGGTATTTGGGAAGTGTGGGAATCAGCTTTCTCCTCCAGCGTAGTTTAAATGATTTGGCCAGAACCTTAGGTTTAACCAATGTATTTTATTCTCAAAGGCAGATTCTGGCTAAGTTGTGGCAATGAACTTTTTACCTATAGAAGCTTTCAGCTGTTTAAGTTTGCATCTCTTATGTGAGGAAGCTTGTTCTGAGTTCTCAGCTTTCTGTGCAGCCTATTCAGCTCACCCTGGGCTGGATTCTCCCTCTGGCTATATTTTGATCTGCCTGAATTTCACATACATACAGAGCTTTGTTCATACTCTGGCTCCTCAGTAACCAGCAGGGTTGAGATGGGGAAGCTGGGCTGGAAATGACCTTCCTGTTCATCTGGTCCCAGAACATCCGTACAGTCTAGGAGCAATCCTGGGTTTGCCCAACTGAAGTTGAACAAAGGGAGCTGCTTTTTTAGGTTCTGCCTCTGCTCTGTTGCCCATATCCCTGCCACATCCCTTTCTGACCCAGGGTTTGGGTGGATGGAGGCGATATGGAGAGAGCCCTGGCCTCAGAGGACTCCCTGGCCCCTTCTTCAAGACAGCTCTCCAAACCCCTCGCACTTCCCAGGACTTACAACAGGAGCCAGAGGCTGGAGCTGTGGCTGTCCCAAAATGTTTGTGATAGGAATGGGAAAAATACTGATTTTTATACCCTTGGTGCTGTGCTGTGCCCAGCCCTAGGCGTTTGCCTGACCTAGTCCATAGACAGGTGTACAGGTTTTTTATGATTCTTTGCAATTCTTGTGGCCAACCAGGAGTAACTCGGGTGTTCCCATGCCTACATAGGCTTCTTGGGGGATTCTCAAAGGTATTTTGAGAGCAAATGTGCTCTGAAAATTCCAAAGGCATCTGACACCTGGATGCCCATAAAATACTACTTCCACAGAACTTGCATATATATTTGCAGAAAAGATACACAAAGCTTCTGTAAAGAACCTTAAAAAAACAGTCTGATAAATGCATATTCATAATTTTCTAGCTCTAGAAATAGTTTACAGGTCATACACCTGGGGTGTTCCATAAAGGACCTGTGAACAAATATTTAAACACGTTTAAGAGCCACTGTAGTAGTAAGGAATCTGACACTTTTTTCAATTACACTACAAGCACCTGCCTGCATTTTTAGGGAAATACTGGTAAAATTCTCATTCAATCCAAACAGTTATGCAGGATGTGACCTACAAGATAGTTAATTTTATTTTAACCGATTAATTATTAAAAAATTAATTACTTTTTGTCTTTAGTATTTTCATTGCTTCTGAGATAGTAATGTTTGTACTTGCTTTAGTAGTACAACTTTAAAATATATTTTAGATTCTCTTTTTTTTTTCCTCTATTAACTTTCCCATGGATTTCCTTAGGATACCAACATTAAAATACTACTTTAAGCAAAACTTTACAATCACCTGCAATTGGAATCGAAGAATGCTTTTCCTTAATGAGTAGCTAAGTCAATATGTCTGTACGTGCTTGTTCTCATGTGGTCCCATAACCCAAAGGTGAAGCAAACACGTTACACAAATGCCTGCTTGTCCTGACTTCGGGGAGAGTGGATTTTTAGCTGTTTATTTATCTAGAATGTTGTGCTTTGGCTCACCTTAACCCCTTGGTTTGGGTATGTATCTCAGCAAAGCAGCCTGGCGAAGCACAAATATTTTAACCCTGTTGTAACTACTTGAACAATTAGAGGGGGATTGCTGTCATTTTGGAGATTTTAAAAGGTTCCTGCCATTTCATCTGATTTTGACTGTGTACCTATGTCTCAGTGGGGATATTTCATAATGTGCCAAAATCTCGAGCTGTTCTACTTACGTTATGCCTGGCTCTTCACTGCCCTTATGCAGTAACTTGTATTCTGAGCAAAAACCATGGTTTCTGCAGCAGGTAGCACTAGTATCCTCTCTAAGTAGGTGGCAAAATTGGCTACTGAGTTGTACATAACAAAGCTTTTCTTTTCTGGTCCATCAAGAAGGGTGAATATAATCAAAACCAGATGAACTTTAAGAGTTTCTGATTGCTCGCTGTCTGATCAGTTCTGAGCAGGGAGCTAAATTCTCAGTAGCACTTTCTTGAATTTTTAGAACAAAAATTAACTCTATCTGTTTCCTGAACACTTGGAGAATACCCTAAATACCTTTTTTTCCTAGTTTGAACTAATAAGATTAGCTTTATTTCTGCTTGCCTTAGGTAACAAATGTATTTGTGTATAATTTATTCATAGACTAATATAACCCACGTTCAGAATGTTTCCTTTCTTTCAGCGTCAGGTATATGTATGTGAAGAATTTAACTTTGCGGCGTGGTGTTTTGGGTAATGTGAGGAAAAGTTAGCTGAATTTCCTGTAATATACCAACTAACTCATAAATGCCATGAAGACCTCCAGTGAAACTCGGCTCTTGTTGGGTAGTAAATATGCGCTTGAGTGAGCTGCAGTACAGTGTGCTGGTTGTTCTTGGGCTTGGGTCTGTCGATACTGTCCACAAGATGTTAAAGCACACAGTATTACAAGCTCTGCTAGGAATTTCTGTCAAGGCAAAACAGTTGTGCCAAGAGGATCATAAGATTTGTTGAACAAATGCAGCTCGAGTTGGTTGCGGTGGCGGTTTCTCTAATGTTAACAAAACCTGTGCAGAATAATCCATAACGCCTGCAGCTTTTATCAGTTTTATTTTTATTTCTCATAACTATTAAAATGATGAGCTGTTGATAAATCATGGTTGAATGCTAGTGACTTTCCAGAATCTAAACTATGTTTGATCATGAGAAGAAAAGCAAACTGGGATAAGCGAACCTGTGTCTCACTTCAAAGCTGCTGAATATCTCCGTGCTTACTTTGTAATTGGAGCAGTAGAAGTGGTAGGGAGGAAGTTTTTGCTTTGCAGATCACTAATCGGGGGGTATCTTGTTTCTGTCTTCTTCCAGAAATCGAGGCCAAGGAAGCTTGTGACTGGCTGCGGGCTGCCGGGTTCCCGCAGTACGCGCAGCTTTATGAAGGTAAGGCACATGAGCTTGCAAGATGATCATCCCCTGGCAATTTTTGGATGATAAGATGTAATATGCATCAATGAGTAAAGATCAGGGGCACAACTGAAGTGCCAGTGCGTAAGATGACTTTTGGGGACGGGGCTGCTCTCTGCCACCCACCACACTTATAGATGTACCCAATCCAATGAGGCTGTGAAACACTCTTGGAGTTTAAATTTGTTCCAGGTTTCTGTTTTAGTCTGAGTCTTCCAAATACCCTCATAGCAGAAATCACATGTTAGCACCGTGGTACATTCCCTCTAGTTGAAACATAAACTATATTTTCATAAATGTGATCATCCACTGCTATGAGCCCAGTCTTAGAAAAACACAGAAGCTGTGTCCAGCTCCTCTGGCCAGCTCTCCTAATGGAGCAGAGGTAGGAAATTCTGTGTATGCATGGATGCATGTGCACACCTCGTGATTCCCAAGTCATAGAATCTTAAAATCATAGAACGGTTAGAGTTGGAAGGGACCTTAAGGTCCTGCATGGTTTTTCCTAACAGTTTGAGTTGCTGTTAGACACAAGGTCACTATGAAGGAAAAAAAGAACATGCCAGCCATCGTTGCACAGATGTGCAGCAGCTCCTTGAAGGGCCAGCTGACTCCTGGACTCACCATATTTGTCCTTCTGTGGGTTGGATTCATTTTGAGTGTCCGCTTTTACAAAGGTTTTGCTCAAGCAAAACTATCATAGAATCATAGAATTGTCTAGGTTGGAAGGGACCTTTAAGATCATCAAGTCCAACCATCAACCTAACACTGACAAGTCCACCACCAAACTGTCCCCCTCAGTACCATGTCTACCCATCTTTTAAATGCCTCCAAGGATGGTGATTCCACCTTCCCTCCAATGCTTGATAACCCTGACTCTCTAACCTACTAGGAACTTTAAGCTTTGGCACACAGTTCTTACATTCTCATGCAGAGTAATAGAAGTTTGTTTTAAAGTGTGACATCCTAGATGTCCTTTTTGTATAGGTATATTATTGTTATATTTATGTATTATATTTACCACCATCACCACCACTTAAAATTACTCGCATTGTCATGAAATTATTATGCATCTTATATGCCTCTTCTTTTTTATTAAACAAACTCCAGCTGCTGCTTGTAAGAATGAGCATAGAAAGCCCATTATTTACACTGAGTAACTGTTGGAAATTACAGCAAATGCTGAGCTGACCTTCTTGAAAAATGATCTTGTTGAGCTTTGATTTGCAGCTGCATTGGCAATATGAGATGATAATAGCACTTTCAAAAGCAGCACTTGGCAAAACTTTTCTTCGCCTGTTCTGAAATTAAATTTCCTTTTATTCTTTCTCTTCCCCCCCTCCTTTTTATTTGTGCCAATAGAGATGCCAAGATTTTCTTGGGATGCAGACAGAGCTGGGTCTATACTTCCAGTCTTTGTTAAAAGTGGGGACAAGACTCCCAGCTGAATATGTGGGCTATGTGGAAACTGGTATTTCCAATGCCTCTAACACCCTTACAACAAACACTGACACTCCTTATCTTCCCAGCCACATAAAAGAGGCTGTTGGTATAAAATTCAGTATAAGGGCATGTTTGCACCTGAAATCTGCAGCACGTTTGTTATACTTGCACTGCCATCCACAGCAACTACTGTAGGAGCAGACAGACTGTCCATGTTCCAAGATTTCAGTACATTCACTGAAGGTCTCAAAAAGCACTCCATCATAACTCTGTTTTAAGGCAGTCTGGAGATAAGTTTCTGGTGGAGCAAAGAAATCCTAACGCCATGTATCAGTCTGAGTCACTCTCCTGGATGCACCCCATCACCACTGCTCTTGTGAGCACTCGGTTTTCTTGTGCTCTTTCTGTGAGCCAGCACTGTCATTCATATGCCCGGGCAGCACAGAGGAGCCTGGTGAGACGGTGGGTCATGGTGTCAGATGTAGCTAGATATTTATCCCATGGCTCTTCCAGGTGTACATTCTGTTGAGGAAAGGAGCTCTGCCTGGAAAGAGAGCAGCATATGTGAGAGACAAACGGGCTATTAAAACCCAGTTTTCTGAACTTCGGTGCTAAACTTGCTCGTGAACTATGTAAGCGCTCACCTCAGCACGGAGAAACCAGGAAACTCACTGTGCCTAGTATCACCTGCCAGGTACTGGTTTAGATTTAGAGATTAGGGTTTAGATTTAGGGCTTGATTTTCTTTAAGATGTTTAATTTTGCACTGACTCACACTTTCAACGTGGGTTTTTTTTTTTTCTCTCTACCTCTAGGGACAAAAATTTTTTAACATACTTTTGAGTTTTGATTATTCAGAGAAATTCACGTAACTAGTCTTTGAAAAGAAAACACTGCAGTCTTACAAAACTAAGTCACAGAAGTTGGCAGCAATTACAGTATTCCCTAACCATACCCTTACCAAGTGAATCAGAATTGTTCTGTCACCAGCTACAGCACAGCACTCTTACATACGAGCAGGGTTAATACCTCTGTCATTTCTTGTCAAAAAGTTTTCCCTGAAACTGGTAAGTCTGTATAAGCATGAAGTATCTGTGCTCAGGACTGTATTCTTAGCAAGGAGATCCTGTATTTGTAGCTGCTTTATATTTCTGTTCTGCAGAAATGAAACATTTCTTGTTTTGCACAGTCCCTTTCTAAAGTGAGCTTAATCAGATCCCCGTGTGGAGCCATGTAATTATCCGTTCCTGCTTCTCCTTCCCCATCTGCAGTTTCTTTCTCTCTCCTTTGGGGTTTTGCAATCCCTGTTGAGAAGTGACTTCCATAACGACCAACAGTCATATCGCATCATCTCCCCTGTGGGTACCTCGGCACCGTGGGTGGACTATTACCTGGACATCATCGAAGCCAAAATCAGCCACCCACCCCTACGTGTGCATTCCTGAGGAGCCGCTCAAGCGAGGCTGACTGGGGGGTTGCGATGACGAGTGCTGGGGAGCACGGCAGCTCTTGCAACAGTTCTCTCCGACTCTCTCTTTTTCCGGTGCTGCCTCTTCGGGCTGCGCTCCCTCCGCCTCCCCCTGCTCTCATCCGGCTTGCAGCCTGTCATAGGCACGAGCATCCCAAATCTCTTTATTCATCCTATTTTGGCTTCTCCTGGGGGAGGAGCTCCCACGGCACACTCAACAAAGTTTTCTGAGAAAATTTCCAGTGTGAAAGATACAGCAGAAATGAAGAATTGAGGTTCTGTTGCACTGTAATTTTTTTAAAAATTGTGGAATTTTTTTTTTCCATTTGATTTGTGTGCAAGCAATACTGATACTCTCTTTGAATCCTGGTAAGAAAGAGTGTAAAAATACTTTAAAAGTAAATTTTTAGGCAAAGCTTCCAAGTTATACATTAGGGAACCTATTAAGAATAATGTAGTCACATATGAGTTATTACTATCCGGAGCAGGAATTAGAAACACATGGACCGTGTAGCACTTCCAGTTATCTAACTGGCATAATCTCTGCATTACCAAGGCCAAAAAACAGGGAGGAGTATTACTAATATCCCATCTGCTCGTGTGCGGAGCCTCCAGATTTCACTGTCTTTCTAAACAGCTGCAGGCAGCCCCCTGCTCCCCACCTCCCGCCACCGCAGTATCTCAGGGGAAAAATAAAATAAGACTCTGTTTCTTAGCCACTTTGTCACCAGAAATGGTCTCTACCCAAGCACTAGATGAGCAAGGAAATTAACATTTTGGTTGACTTGCCAGAGTTACATACTGTAGCATTCGCGACGTATATGGTAACACAGGAAAAAACGGAATCTCCTGGAAGGGAGTTTTGTTAGTACCAAAGTGTAAAATTCACTGGGCTTTGGGTCAGGCCCTGGTACAGGTCACACACACACAAGTTTGTTTTGTGCTCTGACATGAAAACCCTGTGTGAAGTTTCACTTGTTCAACGTTCAATGTAGCTGACCGGCTCCCTATTGCAGGACTGTAACTTTAACTCTTGCTGTTACAGAAAAACATTTTTATTCCTTTTTTTTTTTGTTGTTGTTGTTTTGTTCTGCTTCTTGAAAGCACAGATAGCCACCTTTACTCTGTTTGACTCTTCTTCAGCAGACATTCACCAAGTGGAAGCACATAGACAATTTTTTTTGATCTGATAAATACTCAATTAGGTAGCAGTTAAAATATTTGTCCATTTCTTCATTAGAAGAGTCATATTTGAATTCCTGATGTAACCTTCAGAGCACTTACAGAGTTGCAGAATATATTCATGCTGATTCTTGTCCAGTTTAAAAGTAAATATGGTATAAAAATGAACGATTATATATCTAGGGGAAAAAAAAAAAAGCAAGCTATTTTAACAATACAAAGTTTAACAGTAAACCTGGTTCATTTACTAGGAATTACAGAACCTACCTACATCTCCCTCAAACTTTTCC
>JAOXNG010000026.1:70381356-70393810 GCA_028566535.1 Scolopax minor | reverse complement strand
CAGATGTACAGGTGTAAGAAAGCAGCCCTAGGCTGTGCTCTGGATAACAATTCAGTCAATTATTAGGTCCCGGGAATCTTACTCTCTTTCCATATCTGAAACTTTCCAATAGGACATCCAGGAAGGAGAAAAGTCTTGGGGAAAATCCTGGCAAGCTGCTGAACCGCTATTCCAGCCCTTTGCAGGATTAAACAGAAAAGAACACAGCCTTGCTGAGAAATTTCCCTTCTTTATTTTCCAGGCAGCAGCTCCCTTACAGCCCTCCCTCCCAAGAAGCCCCACGCTGAACAGGGGGGCTCACTGCCCTTGCAGGGGCTGTGAGCACTGAGTTGCCTTACAGCTTTCTCAGGTGATGGTTTTAGAACTGGGAGAGGGAATTATGCAACTAACTGGATTTTGAAGGGAGCTGCCTGTAATTTCCAGTAGGGTCTTTACTAGAGGTTTCCACTTCCTTGTTGGAAACATCTTTTTAGAGCAAATCATCTTCCTGAATGTCATTTTTCATCTTGAAAATGTACCTTCTTTAGTTTACTAAAGCTGTAGGTTCACTTTTCTTGTGTCTCTGGAGTGAGATCCTAATACAGGTGAGATCACCCAAATATATATATACACACACACATATATATATAACAGAACTGTAATAGACTTTGAAATGGGTAACCATTTTAGACTTACCCATACAGCTCGCTTTCCAAGGACTTTCAGATTTCTGCTTTGGGAGCAAACTGTTCTTACACTCAACACCAGTAACAGGGAGAAGTTGTTAATATGCTTGATCAGTTTCTCTGATGATCTCACTTGAAGCTTTTAGGCCTTGAGAGAGTGACCACTGGCAGGAAAAGCACCTGATGCGAGGAGCAGAAAGATGTGGTTAAAATGTAGTCCCCCCTATAAATCTTTACATCCAAAAGACGTGTAAAATTTCTTCTTGAGCATTAGTAGACTTCAGACTACATCTTTGTGTTTTCACAGGAATTGCAACAAAGATCTGAAGGGAAAGGGCTGATCTGTACCAGGACTTGTACTCAAACCTACTCAGCTGGAGCTCAGACAGCAGATCAGAGGGCAAAATATAGGGAGGCTTAGATTTATGAGTCCTAAAATTTCCCCAAAAATATGTTGGTTTTGGCTGATTCAGAGCAAGAACGACAAGACTAGACTCCAACCCCAAATTTGCATGTGCTACTAATGTGAGGTGCCCACTGAGATTCTTGCAGTGCTTTAATAAACACTTAGAAGTTGCCCAACTAGAAACTTGACTTGCTTTCTTTGGGGTACTACGTACAGATTAACTGTGGATATTTCTGGAAGCATGTGATTTGTGGGCTTCTAATACAATTTTAGCCATTTTTACTGCAGCACTAGTAGTTCTCTTGCATTACTGCACAGTTTGCTTGTACCATATGTATATGCATACCATATTACAATAATAGAAACAAATATTCATCAGAAATTTTCATTCCTTTTCTCCAAGAATCATGATATTTTGCCTAGTTTCTCTTTGGTATTGTTACAAATAAAAAGGTTTTGCTTTGCATATGTGCCTCACTTGTTCATTTCACTGTATTTTTCCGTTCTAAAGAGACTCTCACTCAACCTGTACTCATCATCTAAGCATCTGAATCACTTTTCAAGCATATGAGTAGTACGAAGGGTATAGCAACAGTCAGCAGTCCCACAACCCTGCCTTGTCTATTTAGCTTTGCCCTTGCAGCCCCAACTTCCTATCAGAGACTGGAGATGAGTTCAGTGGACACCTCAGCCCAAAAGGCCCACTACCCCAGAGGCAGCAGCTGAATTCAGCATTATGGCAGGAAGATGTGGTGTGTCACATCTTTTAAGCATAGCCTAAAGTCTCTAAAAGCTTTCTATGAGTCTTATTCAGAAGGCTTGCAAGAAAATGGTTCTCTTGTGAAGGAAGATGGTGTGAACAAACCCTTCCACAATTTGTGCTGGTGTGCACTTAGAATGGTGGCAGGCATGTTCTTCATGCAACACTCTCCACTCTTAGTAACCACTCCTGATAGGAGATCACTGATCTCCAGAGAGCAGACTGTAAATTCTCAATCCAAAGCTGCCCCTGCTGTAGGACACTGAAAGATAAGGAGAGTCAGGGACAAGATGTTAATCTAATAAATTTCTTCATAAAGAAAGCCACAGCTAGAAAATTTTAATTCTAACTGCTGGGATGTTTTATCCAGCTGGTCCCAGTGTGCTCAGTAATATGCCACTGTTGTGCTGCTCCACTGATTACCCTTGCTCCCACAAAGGAAATGAAAGTGCAAGTGCTCATATTTAGCTGAGCTTCCTGTCAGAGATAACAAGGCTCCGTGGAAAGGAAGACATCATCAAAAAGGCACAAGATCATCAATCAAGAGAACTGCCATTCCTGTGACAACCAGATCATCTTCTCTGAGAACCAAGGTGCAATATCTGATACCTCCATCTATCTGCACTTTCTTTGTAAGCAATTAGCTGCTTCTTAGCAGGAGATGCCTCAAACCAGCACGCAGCCAAAGAAAAGCCACAAGCTATAAAATTGTATGACAGAACTGGGGGCATTCCTTGCCACTTAGGCACATACTTGTGATGATTATGTTCACTTCTACAACAAGGAGCAACTCTTTAGCATCTGGAGTCAGGTAAACAATTAGTTAAAATATCTTTGAATATTTGATATTTTGCATAAAGTCTGGCAGAGAATATCTGAAATACAAACATTTACTTTATACTTATATCAGTTATTGCTTTCCCTCTCTTATGTAAGAAGGTTTCATTTGTAAATACTTTCATTTTCCTTTATCTCAGTTCTTTCAAAACCATAATACCTCTGTATTAGAAGACTCTCCCCCTAGAATTTCAAATTTAAATGCAATGAAGACAATGAGTTTTTCTCCATCCCACACAAATTCTCAAGCCCAATGTTTAAAGAGCTGTTTCTTTTGGCAACACCGAAGCATCTCAGTTTATTAGCCTTCACAGTCAGGAATTTCAGAGAAGTGATTTTAGCAAATTAAATCCCATAAGCACAAATCAAAATATATTTGATTTGCCATCTTGGTAAAAGTTTTAAGTGATAAACAGAGCAATCTGTTTACTTCCACTGTCGAATTTTAATTTTAACGAATTTTAATTCATTAAGAATTTAAGAGAATACTAATAGACTCTTTCCTTAGCAGCTTATTTGCCAATATTTTGTTTTTGTACAAAAGTAGGAGCTCACAGATTCCTATTTTATTTCTATTTATCCACTAAATTGCAGCACTTGTTCAATGTCCAGATGGCTATGGTCAAGTAAGATGAATATAACCCCAAAAAAGCTATATGACTTGATTAAAACAGTAGCCTAAAAAGGCTACTGTTCTATACCTCTTCCAAACCCCAAAAGATAGCAAAGAGCAAATGTGGGTCAGATGCCACTATCACCACTCACATTCAGTAGCATGAGTTGAAAAAAGTTGTTAATGTCTACCAATCCAAACTTGCCTAAAGAAATTTAGCTTAAGCTGAGCAAAATCAAGCTGTTTAAGAGCAAACATATATTACTGACATGTTCTGTCTTTGGATGATTAGAGGGAGAGGCCATGGTGTTTATCCATCCAAGGACCAAATTTAGACTGTTTGTCAATGAGAGATGGATACATACTTCGTCTGATGATCTGGACACAAGTCCCAAGTCTCCCTTGCTGTGTATCCACCTGATTACAAGCCTGAGGAAGTACTTCAGCTAGTTCAGATACTTAAATTTTAAATCTAATCTTCATATGAATTTTTAACATGCCATGAAAACTGCAGTTCATAAATAATTTACAATAACTCATGAAGGCACTCTGCCATCTCTGACTGATTCGTCCCTTGGATCAAAAAATAATCCTTTTAGAATTTTGAGATAAGCTAAAATATATGCCTTCGTAAAATATGCCTCTTCAGAGATACAGAAGAGCTGGCTGTGCTCTGTAAGAAAAACTTACAAAGACTTCCAGCCAAGAAAGTAGGGGAAGTGGTACTTATACATTTCTTAGGAAGGACCATATCAAAAAAAGAAAACATAACAATCATAACCAAGGAAGTTATTTTCCTTGACCACAAGGATGCTTCTGCCTGAACCTAAAGAGCATCCTTTCTGTCATTACTGTTGAGGTGGCAAGTTTATTAGATTCTTTTGTTGGAAAGAAAATAAATATGTGACCAACAAATTTGTGAAGAACAGAAAGATGGGGAAAGACTGCATTCTTTGGTCATTCAAAGTAGTTTAATCAGAAAGATGTCACCTACAAAGCCATCTACACATGTATGAATAGTTTCACCGTAGACAGCTATGTCAACCAAGTATAAAGGCATCAGTGACAAACAAACAAGAGAAACAGTGTGTGAGTTTTCTCATCCTCTAGCAAGTTCCCACATTTCTCTAGGAGTTTTTAACAACATTTCTGGAGAGAGCAGCAACTTCAGTTAAAGCTGCAAATAAAATTACTTATTTTTAGGCTGTGACAGAACAGTTCTGTTATAACTCCCCTTCTCTCTGGTGGCTTCTGAGGGACAAATTCTTGTCCTGCAGTCTCAGACTGCTTTTTTCAACCCTTGCTTCCTACCACAAACATGAAAGATAGCATTTTCAGGAATGACCTTTGCTCTATCCAAGTAATTTGTTTTTGGGTTGTCTGCCTGTCAATATATTTGCAAGTCCCTAATGGCTCTGACATCAATATCTAAAATTTTTTTTCACCATCTTGAGCAGAATGTCAACATGGAGGGCTTAATTTACCTACCAAAGACATCCACCCGCAGACCACATTCAACACTTGAGCAAGCTCAATTAAAACCCAGTTGCAGGCACTACAGACATAGCCACGGTGTTTTCTTTTTGGCTCTTTGTGAGAAAATCAGCTTTATTGAATCCCTAAATCTGAGGCTGAATTTTTTAAATAAAGGGATTAGGCTTTTCCAGGAAATTATCTGTAGATAAAGAGACAAATAGTTCAAATGTGGAAATCTAATTCCTAAGAAAAGGTAGAATTTTTTCTAAAACCACACAACCCGTTATTCCCATCTTCTAGTAGCTAGCTGAGGACAAGATTCATGTGATCTCTTCTATGAACGCCTTCCTTATGTGCTTAAATCTCACCATATGGATGAGCTTCAGCAGATGCCAAACTGCTAGTGCCATGAGACAGATGAATGTCTGAAAGAGCAGGGTTCTCAGTGGTAAGCCCTATGACACCTACATCTGCCTCAAGAAAGCAACCAATACTTTGGTATTCTTAGCCAAAGTCCATTCATTAAGGGACATTGCCTTCTGTTTTGATTTCACACTGTTCCCTCCCAGAGTATTAGTCTAAATTTCCTGTCCCCCCATTATATAAGCTTTCCCTTAAAACCTAATTTAGCACATTAATGAAAGATTCGTCCTTTTATAATTGATATGCAGAAATTAAGAGTTTTACACTTCAGTCTCATTTTATCATTTCTGTAAAAGCATCTGAAAGGGTTAATAAGATTTAAATTTTTAAACAAAATATGAGGCATTAATTATCTGCCTTATTTCATGATGATAGAAATTACGCGCCTAATTACAATGGAAAATTATCTACCAGTGTATCTGAGTCATTCTCCACGATGTTATCAGAGTTAGTAACAGCCTTACTGGCACTGCCCAGGGAATAAGAAATGCTAATTATATTGTCTGGTTCTGACTGGTCTGATAGTACTTTACAAAACCAAAAAGCTATTGTGTGTAGCCTATTTAAATTTAACGTCATTGGGCTGCATGAACAGCAGTTTAGAAAAACCCCGATGTGGGGTTTGCTATTTAAAGAATCTTGCAGTCTAATTCAAACAAAGAATAATCTTTCTAAAATGCGTGTTTGATTATTTTTTCAAGCTTTTCTGATTGATTTGGCATGCAGGAGAGTAACAGAATTGTAACCACTGTGACAAGGTTGTCTTGAGTAGAAACTGACTCCTGACAAATCATTTTGCTTTTTTGTTGTTCCTTTTTTACTAATGCTCAATAGATTTGAACATAAGTATGTAATCTACTGCAGAACAAATTATAGACCTTAAACCTTTTTATGAGACTAGCTTGGAACTGATGCACTGATGGGACTCTAAGATTTATACTTCCTTAAATAAAGGAAGAAATCATATCTTACACATGATCTGCCATTCAAGCAAATATTTATTTGCCCTGTCTCAATCAAAGCAGACAGAATTGCTAATATGACTAATTTTCCTTGATAGCCTATCTATCTGCTGCATACGCAGCATTTGTAGCAGGAGAGAAACAGTGAGGAGGTCTTTGCACATAAGCAATGAGCTGGATAGCCTTTTTTAGAGACACCCAAAAACTCCTTGACAAGGAATTTGACAATTGCTAGGTACATGCAGCTGTTTTTTCTGAAAATGAGGGAAATGGTCTCAACAGGTTATACCTCCAAAATCCTCTGGAACTGAGAGAGTTAGAGAGCAAAGAAGCAGAGGTTATAAATAAGGAGGCAACAAGTATGCTGCAGCTGACTGGTGGAAAACTGAACTCTACAGAGAGGTAGGTCTCAATATCTATACAATACCTCAGGTATGAGCTATATAGTCTTGTTTTCTGGCAGCTGAGGATCTGCTGACATCCTGCTAGCGGTGGAGACTACAACACACTCCTTGCTATCAAAGGTACAATAAAGGACAAAATTTACATATTATACTCAATTAATGAAAATATGACATAGGAAGAAAGAAAGATGTCAGTCTGGATGTGCTTTGTGTCGCAAAGCTCTTGAGAGTATTCCAAATGTGCTTTTTACTATATTTCATCCTGCTCTCTGTACACTATTTTAAGAAATCCTATGGTTCTCTTTCTTTGGATATGGTCTAGCAATTACTAACAGGTTCTGATAGTTTTTATAACATATCCTAGGGGTTTATTGAAAGTCCTGAAAGCAACTTTGGCATTGCTGAAGCTGAGCAGCAAGGCAAACGCATAACAGCTACATATTACAGAGCCTCAGTGCTCATCTAGTACCTTACCTAATTTCCAAAAATGTAAGGAAACCCAAAGGTAATGGGGTCTCAACAGCATCTAATGCCATTGATTTCAGCTAGATCCATGAGAAGAAAAGGTCTCCTACACAAACTGCCCAGAAGCCAACTTTTCATTCTTGGTCTTAATACATTTTGCTAAAAAAGAATGAACACATTTATGCTAAAATATTTTAGTTATAAAAAGCTTTATCTTCTATCTTCATCCACAACCAATGTAATTAGCAAACCTTTTACCTCTTATTGCCTCTTTAATAATCTTTTTCTTCTTACCTCCATAGGAAATTGCCTGGGTAGTCTGAGGAGGTCAGGATGAGGCAGAGATGTGTGTGAGTCACTTGGGCATCCCTGCTTCATATTTCCCAGCACACCGACTGGGGCCACAGTGCTGCTTCAAGCTGTTCTGTGCATTGACACGTAACTCTCTAAGCTAAAAAGCAAAAAACAGAAAAAATAGATCGTCATCTCCCTTCCTTCCAAGGGTATGAGAACAACTGCCACTTTGTCCTTGTCCCCTTCTGGGCTTTGGGGATCTCGCTGTAGAACACCGTTGGCAGGTCTACAAGGGCCAGCCCAGCCAACTCTGGCTAAAACTCCAAGCTGGAACCAGATAAGGTTGTTCAGAGACATCTGTGGATCGCTGTGTTGCACCTCCCAGTATGCCTGGATTTGAGAAGACATTTGACCAGCAAGGCACCAGCCAGCATCCAGCCAGCCAGCCCAGCCTGCTGGCTCAGGCTCTGCTCCAACTCAAAGCATCTGTTCTGCGCCAGCTGAGCCGTCCCTCAAAGCAGAACATCTGCGCCCCTGTGACAGTCATCTCAGCTGCAGTTCTTCCACAGACACACTGCACGCCAACCCGCTGCTGAAGAACGTGTCATTTCATCCCAACTCCCTGTTGTCACTGGTTTCTGACATATATCTGCTTTAAAAAAAAAATAAATATTGGCCTCAGGCTACCTTACGGGATTCGGGTCCCATTTCAGGTTGTGTCTAGACTCACTATACACAAATCATAGGCTCTCTTGGCCTCTCTCAGAAATGTGAACGTCACAAAATGTCTGTTTCCTCCCACAGATCCAAGAAAAACCTCCCAGACAAAGTGAGGGAACTCACAAATTGAAATGAAAGACCGTATCGGGCCTCCGAACGCCCCCACTGAAGAAGTGGGCAGGAGGCAGCAGACTCCTTCCCGCTGCTCCTCTGAGATGTCACACTCCTGACAAATGTACTGCAATCCTACAGTAGGGACACAAGGACACACTTAGTGAAAAAGAGGAAAATAGTCTTATTTTGGAAATATATTCCAAAGTCAAAACACGCCAGCAAATATTTTGCCAATTTTCATATCTGAAAGCATAAAGGAAGGAGTAGAATTAAACTTTGAAGGTTGAGATTTACTCTGTGCTCCTCTTCAAATCCCCTGAAGTAATAACTACCGAACTGGAGAAATAACTACCGACCTTAAAGGATCAAAAAGGACCAACAAGTTATGATCTTAACTCTCTAACTGTAGAGCGACAGTCACTGTTTAAGTGAAGCAGCTCAATGCACGAGGATTTCCATGTGTGTGCATCCAGCAGAATCACAATTTATAGAGTGAGACATCCTAGAGAATAAGCATCTCCCATTAAAATCCTTCTCAGCAGCTGTGGGAATGGTTGTTAACATGTTTGGAGGACAATTCCTCTGTGAGTTATCTTCAGCATTCTGCAAAACAGAAATGATATTACAGGAAGACAATAAAACATTGTGAAAATGAACCATTAGACTCAAGAGGTGGAGGTGAGTTGCAACTCTGCTGAGCTGAGAAATGTTTGGATGTATTTCTGGAGAGTGCATCACGATTACCAGTGCCTTCCAGGGAAAAACGGTGATTCTTGCAGAATAATTAAAAATACAACAGTCTTAAAGCTACCGGTTCTTATATTACTGTGATTCTCCCACACGCGTTATGAAAATACTCAGTATTCTACTCAGGGATATAAAATTCCCATTTAGAGGGCAATCTTGAAGGGGTTTCAAGGGAAGAGGGGGGTTTTGAAGTCTGTGCTGACAGACATGAAAAATGTTTTGCCTCATAGCTCTCCTTTAGCTGCGCTGCTTAATTTCAGGGCTCAGTGATGCCATTATCAACTAAATTGCATCTACTTTGATAAAAACAAATAAATCTTCTGGAATAGAGACATTCAAGCACCTCAAAATTATCTAGGGTCTTTGTTCTCCTTATACCAGCATGGTTTCCTTCGGTTCCCAAATCTTGAGAAGAAATAAGGCCTAATGACTGATATTCCCATGAGCCAATCGTGGGCATTCCCCACCTGTATCCCCACCTGTCCCACTGTCAGCCAGAGAGAACCAGGCTAGAATATGACCTTCCACTGCTTCTGTTCCATCTGTGAGGTTAGGAATAGACCTTCCAATAAAAAAAAAAAAAAGGCCCTCAAGCATTTTGCCTCTGTCATAGCATGTAGTACAATTTACACAAATACGTGCTTTTGAGCTGCAGAGGAATAAATGTTGCTGCTGCTGACCTGCTGGCACTTTAAAAGACCCAGCGTTCCATGACCAAAAAATGTTATCCACTGCACACCAGTTTCTATATACTGCAGCTGACAGCACTTTAATTGTCTTCAGTTCCTCTGATGGCAAAGTGATTCAGTTGTTATTTGCATTGAGATATAGAAGAATCCTTAATTAAATAATTTTTGCAAACAGGTGAAAAAACGGGTTCATTTTCAAGAGAAGTCCAGAGACATCACAGAAATTTAATGAACAGAATACTTCCAAACACTGCAACCACTGGCAATAAATGTCAGTTTAAATCACTCAGTCCTATGGTATCTCCTTGGCTGGTGGAGGTTGTGGTTCCGTAAAATTAGTGGTTCCATGACCAGGCTGGAATCTGGGGATCAGGTACTTTCTCAACACTTTGTCAGGCTCACAAAATTTCTCTAAATCAAGTTACATTTGGCTAAAATTACTCTCAGACTGCACAAATCTTACACTGATTTCAAAATGTGATCTGAACAACAATGCTGGAAATAGTTTCAAATATAAATAAGCACTGTAAATTACCTTAGTTTGGAAGCTTGGCATTGCCTGGCACAAGCAAATTACGCAGATTTCTAACACCGTGCACAAGGCAAAGAAAACCTAGCAGACCATAATGAAATAATCCTTTCTGAAACTATTCAGGAATGTTCTACTGGGAATTCTGGCTTATCGAAGCTTTCTGAAACTGTCCTTTCCCGTTACAAAACTAATCTCATACCCCATACTATGTTGGGGTGACTCAGGTACTAATATAGAAAGTTTTTTCAAATTTTTCATATTCTACACATTTTCTAATTATTTTACATAGATTTCCATTAGAAATCTACATGCTGACAGGAAGAGTCCAATTTCTTCTTTCATTTTAGATTATCATGCAGTATTAGTGGACGAAAGAATTTTTAACTTTTAAATCCTAGTACCCACAACTTATTTTATACTGGGATTTTGTTTGGTCATATACTTTCCATGCAGTTTTTTGAGGGGTCCTAGATGCCCAGGAAGAGCTAACTTTTAAATATCTAATTTTCAGTAATTAATGAATGAGATCCCACCTGCATATAAGTAAAATGTAAACTTCTTTTGACTTCAAAGGAGATTTTAGCCCTACACAGAGGACACGGCAAGTAATTCCCCTCCAGTATAACTACAGAATAGAAATATAATCTCCAATAATAATTAGAAAACACACTCAAAGTCAATTTGGTCTCACTAATACACTTTTATATGTGAATTTATCATTTAAAATAATCAAAGACAATAAATAATACTTGCTCTGAATATTCAACAATTTTTTTTGGTTCTGCAGCAGTTTGTAAGTAAGAAGAGAGTGAGAAAAAAAGAGGAAACAGGCTTAGAATGAGTATGGATATAATACCCAAAAGAGAAGGGAAGAACAAATGAATCTAACACTTAAAGTGACATCACAGTGAAGAGGGAATTATGTCTTATTAGGTTCATTTAAGATTTTGAAAATGGTCTAAAATGTACTAAAATGTACTAAAAAACATAGGATTTGCCTTTGGCATTACAACTACAAAACATGCTCAGCCTGTAAGAACCATAACAGTTGGAAAAATAACGAACACACAAAATTGGAAAGAAAAGAGCTGAAAAAAGCGTGTGTGTGTGTGTTAGCTAATATCCATTAACATCAGAACGTCATGCGTATTTTGTTATAGCTTTACAAGTCCTGGGCTTCCGTTCAAGTGTGAGAGTTGAGAATGGCTGAGCCAAGCCAAGAGCCTGTACCAGCAACCTCGGATTAGATTGTTTCAAAAAGAGCATAATTTGTAACGCCGTTCACAGAGTGATTTCCTTTTCTCAACTTAAAAGCCCCCTGCCTACAAAGGAACAAGCTCAATTTCAAAACAAAATCCTTTGCAAGTCACCATTAAGTCCACCGTCAACTCTTGTTCAAACATAAGAGTTTCATGTAAGCTTAGCTTTTTCAATCAGCTCTCCTAAATAAGTTCTCCTTCTGAAAGAACAAGGATAAATATCCAATTTCTTGGCTATTTAATGACAATTTGCCCTTAAGTTTCACAGTGGAGAAGTTGAACTTCACAACTCTGAAGTTGAAGTTAAGGAAACTGCTTTTAGTTTAGTTGGGAATGTAATGGTTGTTAGACTCCTCACGTCTTCTGAAAACCTATTGGGTTTCCATCTCTTGTGTAAGTGGTCACACAAAAGGTACATCCAAGATTAGAACAGACTTGGTTGGTAGGCCCTGTAACAAAGTGGCTGGATGGTTGAGGGAAAATAATACATCTCTCTAGGCCCAAATCTACACTCAGATTCTTCATGCCACAAAGAAATGCTGGATAGTAATCACATTAGATTCTCTGTAGGTCAGAGCCCAGCTTCGTAACTGGATTTCACACCCAACCACCCCAGCCCTCCAAAGATATGGAAAATAACTCAGGAGAGTCTGTGTCCTGTTTTATCCACAAACCGCATGATGTCATTACAACGTCATTGTCATCTACCCAACTCCACCTACTCCATCAAAGCCATCAATCTCGCTGCTGTAGCAATCTTTGCCCCGCACGTTTGCCCGCGCGAGCGCACTTAGGGTCACGGGCACGCGCGCTGCCACCCGCGCCCGCACGCCTGCACGCGCGAGCGCACTCCGGGGCAGGGGCACGCGCGCGGGAACACGCGCCCGCACGCTTGCACGCGCGAGCGCATTTTGGGTTACGGGCACACGCGCGGGCACTCGCGCCCGCACGCTTGCACGCGCGAGCGCACTCCGGGGCACAAGCACACGCGCGGGCACACGCGCCCTCACACTTGCACGCGCGAGCTTACTCAGGGGCATGGGCACACGCGCGGGCACACGCGCGGCCACACGCGCTCGCTCGCTTGC
>JAOXNG010000026.1:70366271-70381256 GCA_028566535.1 Scolopax minor | reverse complement strand
TCTTTTTTTAAAAAAAAAAAAAAAAAAAAAAAAAAAAAACAACAAAAAAGCCCCTGATGCACCAGGGACTGCACTCAGCAGCAAAAGTGCAGAAGTATATGTTGACCTTAAGTCCATGACACATGGCACCAATTTTACAGAAGTATAGAAGAGGTCACAATCAGGTCCTGATATATAACAGTGACATAGATTCATTTATGCAAGTTGAAGTTTGGACTCCTGTAAAGTTGCTACAGGGCCAGACTGAATGAGGAGGAGCCTGAGGAGATATTTACTTGATAGGATATTAAAGTGTAAATTCACCACCATTGTCTCTGATACCAGAACAGGAGAGGAAAAAGAAGTTCCTTTTTCTTCTCTACCCTCTGCCCCTGAGGCAAGAGTGTTCTAATCGGTTGTCTGCAGTAAGGAGAGATTGGGCTTTGAACATAGTTAACTTGATGATGTTTTGATTGTCTAAAGGAAATAGCTTGTTTTGGAAACAGCCTCCAAGAGACTGTTAGCATTTTTAATTACATAGATTCTGTTTAATGCCACCCTATTTCCTCTTCCAATTCTTCTCATCCCCTTTATTCCCTTGTGTGGAAATAGCATCTTCTTCCGCTCAGATGCCTTGTTTGTTCATTGTTAACTCTCCTACTACTGCCCAGAATTAGTCACTGGCCTTGCTCTAAATGTCTTTTAGTTTCTGCCAGATTTTGTTATACAAATACATGTCTATGCAGTGCTTTCATCAACGTGACCTCAAAACTCAGCCATGTCCGTACAGGTGCATTTATTTTCACTTTCTTCACCACTGTCATCTGCTGTCCAACTAACATGTTCTCTCAGGAATGAAAATAAAACTCCTAGTTCATTTTTTTTATTCTAAACTTTTGGACATGCTGTTGTTTGCCATGGTTCTTCACTTTCTGATTCTGTGTAGGCTGCCATTAATGTCCTGTCATTATAATACCTGATTAGAATTAATTTTTTCAAGCATTGCAATGATATCGGAAACCAGAAAACAAGGAAGAGTCATCCAGCCAATATGGTTGATAAAGCTGCATTATTGATGTCACAATTTACTGAATCGATCGAAGGGCAAAAGATGGGAGAAAAAACAGTATGGACTTTTTTCTATTTTCTCAGGTCTCTTCATGACAGTGGGTATCTTTGAGGTTTGTCTGCTGTTGGGTAGGCATGTTATAAAGAGGGATATACCAAATGTTCTGTAACTGGGAGAGAGTGAGTTAGAATACTACAGGGCACACATAGCTGTGATGGGAATGCAGTGGGCAGCTGTGCAGTGAGCACATCATCTGAGAGCAGAGTTTCTCTTCCTCTTCATTTCCTCTCCAGGCACATTCCTTTCTAACAGGTCAGTGGTGGGTAATTGCAGTGCATCTGAAGGAAGCACGTGCTTCCTGGGTGCTGTGTAGAACTTTATCTTCTCCTCTGCTTTGAGAGACCAGATTCAGTTGTGTTTGCATCACAGGAGAAGCCATGTTTCCAAAATGCACTGATAGCAGCAGCTAGTTCTGAATATAGGGAGAGAGTTAAAAACAAACAAATGAACCACCCCTAAATCCTCAAACAAACAAAAAAAAAAAGCACTGTTATTATCCTATGTCTGTTGTGACAAATGTGAAGGGGGAGGGGGGCGATTGCCTCAGGAGCCTCGAGGACAGGTCTGATGTTAAGGGAATATGGTAATCACAAAACACCACAAAGGAAGGCCACCTGAAGAGCAACATGAAGGAAAGGGAGTCCTTCCAGCCAGTGAGTCAGCCCCATTAGGTGCCAGCTGAAGTGCCTTCAGACAAATGCACGGGAACAAGCAAGAGCAGCTAGAGATGTGCACACGCCTCCAGGGCTATGACTTTATTGGCATTACTGAGACATGGTGGGATGGTTCTTATGACTGGAGTGTTGGAATGGAAGGTTACAGACTCTTCAGGAAGGACAGGATAGGCAGAAGGGGAGGGGTTGTTGCCCTCTATGTCAAGGACCAGCTGGAATGTGTGGAGTTCCTCCTGGGGATGGATGAAGGCATGACAGAAAGCTTATGGGTCAGGATTAAGGGGAGCACAGGGGGAGGTGATGTTACAGTAGGAGCCTGCTACAGACCACCAGATGAAAGTGACAGCAAGAATGCAGCCTTCTATAAACAGATAGGGGCAGCATCGAGCTCACACACCCTGGTCCTCATGGGGGACTTTAATCACCCCGATATCTGTTGGAAGGACAACACAGCAGAGCACAAGAAATCCAGGAAGTTCTTGGAATGCGTTGATGACAACTTTCTTCAAACGATCTTCAAACCAATGAGGAAAGGAGCCATGCTGGACCTTGTCCTTACCAAAAAGGAATGTCAAGTTGAAGGGTAGCCTCAGCTGCAGTTATCATGAGATGATAGAATTCAAGTTCATAAGGCAGCAAGGTCCCTTCCAACTTGAACCATTCTATGATTCTATGATGGCCACAGGGGACACCTTCAGGATCCTCGCTACAACGATGTCTCAGCTCCTGATATTTTTATCATTAGGCCAAATGTGTTTGGGCTACTATGGGGTTTTTTTCAGTAAACAGAATTTAGCCAAACCACCATAAAAACAAGTCTGAATGCTGAAGTCTCTTCCTTGAGGTTTTGCAACGTGTTTGAGACCCCAACCTTATACATCAGTAACACTGGAAAAAACTACCAGAGCCACAAGAGGGCCAGCACTGAGACAACCCCAGAGACCAGCAGCAACACAGATGGCTGCTGATCAGACAGAGAGTCTTCTCTTTTTCATCTATGGACTTTCCAGATACAAGCACATATGTAACTGGTTAAAAAAACCACTATCCTGGACTGTTTCAAACTAAATAAGCCTGTTTTGTTCACGTGACTGATTCATGTATTAGACTAACCCAGCTCATTTTGCCTCTGGTGAACTGAACAAATGCTCTCCCTCCTAAGTAGAGCTGCAGGGATGGTAATTCCCAGCAGGGGACCATCAATAAAATGGCAAGCACAGTAACATCCTTGCTAAGTCCACACCAGGCCACAAATAGAAGAGCTTTATTTTAGAGCCTTGAGAGTCAAGAATAAAAACAATTTAGCAACACATTAATTAGCTAATGTTATTTCTAGGATGTCATCCAACATCGTGTTTTCTTTGGTGGCAATCCAGATTTAGTAAGTCCGCAGCCCTTGCTCTCCTGTCCCTATCATGCACCTCTTCACTTTTGCCAGTCCTTAAGCCAAACTGTGTTCAGAACTAGATCAGGGAACCGGTATTTTAATCAAATGAAAAATCAAAAGCTGAAAAATCACAAGTCTATTAAAAATATAAATGTAATGCTTTCTTATTTGTGTTTGAAATGCAAGACACGCCTCAGAACAGAAACTTAAATAACTGCATAGTATTTAATGTCCAAAGTTACCACATGGTGCAACCTGCAAAAATATGTCAACTATTTATGAAAATTTCTATCATTTTTTAAGAGGGAAAATGTGGTTACTACATTCAGACTTCAAGATTTTGAAGTTAAAATGGATATTTTAAACTATACATTAAAATGATGATATATAGACACAACTGTACTTTCTCATTTTTAATAATAGATATTACCTCACCATGAACTTGCCCTTCTTTAGCATCCTGTCAGTTTTCATCCTTCCTGGATATGGAGATCATTATAATTTTTCAACTGAAGCACAAAACACCTTTAAAAATGTATTATGACTTAGTGTTTAGAGACCACCAGAAGTAATCTGATCACATCCCTCTGGACATCCCAGGATAAATAATTCTATCTACTTCTCTGACTATTACTTGTGTTTCACCAAATCTCATACTTCATAAAACATCCAGTTTGTTGCAATAGTTTCCACTGATCAGCACTGCAGGGTTCCTCCACCCACCATCATTTCTCCCATCCTTACTGGGTTTTCCTGCTTAATGTGATAAGCCGTTAGTCAGGTAACCCAAAAATCCCTATTTGTAAGTTATAGCTCCCACAGTTATCACTGCATTTTGAGTTTTATGTCATGAAGATGCTTTTCCAGCTTTTAGTGCAACAACCCCCAAGGCCACTGGTTTTCTGTCAAAATGGTCCTACTCCTTTTTGGGTTTTGCCAGAAACTCTACAAAATTTCAGATCAGAAGAACGTAGCAATGGCTGGAATAAAGAAAAAAATAAAAATCTATTTTTCACACCAATGACAAATAAAGATTAGTTTCAGTCTACTCTACTGACTTATGGACTTGTCACAGCTGAATAATGTTTTGATTCACAAGCCACAATGGATCCATTTCTGCCCCACGTATCAGGCTGAAAAGACAAAATTACATACTGCCAATGAATTCCAAAAACCTTTTCTTTTGAACAAAAAAAAAAAAAAACTGTATCAGGATAGACTAGCAAGATTGGGCAAAATAGCTTGGAGTAGACATATTCTGAAAGGTATTTTGTAAAATATACAGCTTTGTCACATTGTATAAAAGCAGGAACAGCATAAAAGGCAGACTACCTTTAGATTTTGTTGCCCCAGGCTTTTAGCAAACTTTAAGATAATGGTGTAAGGCTGAATTACAAGCCCTGTACTTTGCTAAGAGCATTGATACACAAAATGGAAAATACAGAGTGCAGATAAGCAGGAGGGGATGTTATTCTCTGTTCTGCAAAGCTCAGAGGTAATTAAGGAAAGTAATGTTTTTGGACTTGTCATTCCATTTCAGAAGATATTTTTCTCCTGTTCCACTACTCTCCACATTCCTTGTCTCTTACTGTCTACCTTTTAAAGCCTTCTCCAGTTTCCATTTAGCACTCTTTTGCCTTTTTTTTATGCCACCATCTTCTTCTCCTATTATCCTCAAACTCTTTCCTTCTTCCATCTCCTTTTCCTACTCTGTGTAGCTAAATACAGCAGAGAAGGAAGGATCCTCCCCTCCCATACATCCCATGATGGTGGCAAGGCTCGAGTCCATGAAGTGTCATGCAATACATTGCAAGACAACTGTAAAAATGGTATAAAACAATCACTGGTACCCATCATCCAAGTGTCTGATGACACCTTTCCCAACAGTCCCTTCAAAAGTTGTTTCCTGAAGCACTTTTACTCTTGTAGTTGTCTTTGTTTGCTTAGAGCTTGGGTTTTGCAGAGCAAAAAGTTTTTCCAGGTTATCCAAAATGCTGAATGGGAGCTGTATGATCCTAAGCTTGGCAACCTGGTTTAGCTTCCTTACCTCTGCACTATACTCAGGTTTTCTTAGGGCTGGGGACATTTTCTTCAGAAATCCTGCTACACCTGGGGAAAACATCAATAGCAACACTGGATTGATAGTTGGAAGGGCATTACTAGGCCACTTGTGTGCTAGGTGTCCTGTCAATTCACAGTAACTGATCTGTGCCTCAGTCTCCCCATCTGTAAAATCTGTCTAAGAGCACTTCCTCTCTTTGGTGAGCTTTTGGATGAAAAGCACTGTATTTATAAAAAAGCAGTGACTTACAACTTGTCTAGATCCCCCTTCCTCTATGACCAATTTGCATACCAATCCAGAATGAAACAAAAACAGGTGAAAGAAAAGAAACACACGCCCACATAAGCAAACAATTTTGTTCCTTTTCAGGGCTGCCATAAAATCCTGTCATCCTCATCCTTAGAAACAGGTAAGAAGGTATAGAATTGCTCTAGAAATACATTAAGAAGTACATAAATTTTACAATGTATTTTTTATGCTTTTTTTTAAGCGGAGTATGTCAAAATCATGCAACATCAGGGCTGACCATGTGCTGACCTCTGCAGTCCATGTGCCTGTTTCCCCATTTCCCCAAATTCTTTGACGATTGTCAGATTTTCAGTTCTGATCAACCCCTATGATTATGTATCCCACCTCCACCCAGAAAAGCTCCAACGGTTTCTCAAGCGATTCCTGCCTCAAACCCTTGTGTTCCGTGTGTTTTCCACAACTCTGAATTTGACCACAGAAGGATTCAGATTTGCAGCTATTCCGAAGTGACTGTCAGCACTGGTGTCAGAGATCCAGCTTCTTGGGTCTCCTGCTTCCACACTGCTCTGCTGCCTTTTGCATTCCCAGGTGTCCAAGGTAAGACTTTAACAGCATCAGTAAATGTTTAGTGGGCCAAAAAGCCTTTAGCTACCATTCCTCATATTGTGAAATTAATGCCACACAGCTGAAGGCTTCCCTTGAATTTGTCCTTGCAATGTTTGACTGGGCTCCCTCTTATTTTAAGGTCAGGACACATAGTTTTGGCAATCTGTCATTTGACATATGTATCAGCATAGTTAGCAGATGGCCCAACCTAGATGAGCCTGCTGGAGCATTATTTTTATGCTGAGTATTTAACAGCACCCTAAGATTTTACTGTTCAGGATTTTGTTCTGCCAGCAAGAGACAATGCAGCAGCACACTTTGTTTATTCTCAGTAAGGTAGAGAGGTAAATCCTTTTAAAAGGCAAGCTTGTCACTATAGAGCATTAGATTTTACTCTGATCTAGAATGATGGCATTACTTCCTCGGAGGGCATTACCTTCCAAAATTAACTTATCGTCTCCTGGCAACCAAACTGCTCTCACTAGAGTGCCAAAGAGCCTTCTGCAGTGACCTGACAGAGTAGGTGATGCTAATTCTCTTTATTTCCATCTTGAAGTAAGGCCAGTGGAAATACTGTAACTACTTCCCCAATTGTTGGTGATTTTTCTCCTTACAAAAGAAACTGCTAAAGAGTGTTACACAGTTTCTGCTGTATTACAACACCAAGGAAGATCTCTTCCTCCTCTGGCTCTGTATCAAATGATGTGACATAAAATATGTAATTGCATATATTCCTAACTGTAGTAAGTTTATCAACACCTGCTACAGCACAGGATAAACCCCGCTGTTTTCTGCCCCACTTGCCTTCAAACTGGAGTTCAATCCATGTCCAAGTTTTCTTTATTCAGTAGCCATACGTATTGATACCACCCAACTGATCAGAATCTCCAAACAATTGGTAAGAAAGCACATCAGATCTCTAGTAGACCTGGATGTCCAGGTACAGCTGGTGGTGATGGCAGGCAGGTGATCCCAGGAGAGAAGGAACAGAGCAGAAAGGGAGAAGCAGCCTCCCTGCTGATTCTCTTAAGGATGCTTTTGAAACATTTTTGCTGGATTTTTGTTTGCTCATTTTGGACAGCCCTCTGTGTTGTGTTCTCTTAAACAGTAACAGCTGACGTATGAAATAGGCAAAGGATACTGAAGCCCTTCTTCTTCTCTGCAAAGTCTTCGAGAACAAATCAAACCCATGAACACGTCAGGAGTGCTTAGTTACGTAATTTTGGTTTATTGCCAAGGATAAGACTTGTGGCTTTTTAATAATCTTGCAGGGCTGCACCTTGAATATTTATCTTGTGTTGGTAAAATAGAGGGGAACTGCAGAAGCTTTTCAACAACAAAAGTTTTAAATATGTACACACATACACACACACAAAAACCGCACCAAAACCTAAGAAGTTAATATATTCTGGACAAAAGCCAGTATTACCAGAACTGAGCAAGCAGTTACACCATTTTCTCAGAACAGCTCGTGCCCTGAGGCTATGCCATATATCACAGCAGCCAGAGATAAGATGCTACTGATCAGAATAAAGTTCTCAGTATCAATATTAAACTTTTTGCTGTTTATCTCTCATGTATAAAAATAGCAGTAGCTCCCAGGGCTGACTTAATAGCTCTGTCAAAGGACTGTTCGCACTTTCCAACAATGCTATTAATATAGAAGACATTAAATTCTATTGCTAAGTAACTGGATGTACATCAGCTGAAAACATAACGCCTCTGTGCTAGAGAAGATAAACATCAAAATACATATCAGAGTGTGACAGAAGTACAGGATTTAACAAATATTTTCCATAAAGGAAAATCTACTAAAAGGCCCAGAAGGATATTTGCATAACTTGCCGTCACGAGTTCATTATCAAAACCCAATCACTATTGCTGAGCTTCCTCTGCTTTCACAGGAAATGAATGAACTGACAAAACACACGCAAATCCTGAGGATCTTTGAAAGCCCAGTTCTTTTTAGGGACCTATATACTGACTATCAACTTCAGCATATCTAAAAATACTAGTTTGAAGCATGAGCAGGAAATTGTAGTCTTGCTAGCCTCAATGAATTCCCTGGGAATCTAATTTGGAGCACTGAGGACAGCTTCAAGGATCAGTTTGCACATAGAAAGTATGAAGCCTTAATATTATATTGACTTTAACAGTGTCATCATTAAGCACAACCAAGAATATTTTTAAGACTCAGCCACTGTTACCTGAGTAGAACCTCGTATGTGGATCTCCCAAATTCTGATTTAGAGGCTCCCTCCACAGTGCACGAGGGTGTTATTCAGGTCCGGGTGAGGCTGTGCATCCACACAAGCCAGGTCAGAAACACACACAAGCTTGTATTCTATCTGCTGGGCTACAAGCAGGAGCAGGAGGAGGCAGTCAGTTGTTAGGGTAGCATGAAACGCCAAAATGGGGTTGCCTGGAGAACAGAAGACTCTGGGGAGACCTTACAGCAGCTATCAGTATCTGAAGGGGCCTACAAGAAAGCTGGAGAGGGACTTTTTAGAAAGGCGTGTAGTGAGAGGATGAGGGGTAATGGCTTCAAACTGGAAGAGGGCAGATTTATAATAGATATGAGGAAGAAATTTTTCACTGTGAGAGTGGTGAGGCACTGGAACAGGTTGCCCAGAGATGTTGCAGATCCCCCATCCCTGGAGGTGTTCAAGGCCAGGTTAGATGGGGCTTTAAACAACCTGGTCTAGTGGGAGGTGTCCCTGCCCATGGCAGATGGATTGAAACTAGATGATCTTTAAGGTTCCTTCCAACCTAAACCATCCTATGATTCTATCTCCTTGGAGTAAAAGGCAGCAGTTCACCAGCCAGACCATGCTGACCTAAAATAGCCAGTAAAAGGTTATTGAACACACCAACACTGAGGACAACATAGATTATGACATACTTCTTGGTGCATTGTTCACATGACTATGCTGAAAGATATATCTTCTGCTGCACTGCCATCTGAGGTTGCCCCCTTCCACCAGGGACCCCAGCTAGCATGGCCATGGAACATTACCACCCTGCAGAATGGGAGACACAATGAAATACCTGAGCAGACAGGCCTGGCCAGAGTGTGTCCATACCACAGAGCACATCCGTGCTGGTGAGCTCACCAGCCTGTGCTCAGATAATATGACACAAGGTGAGCCTGGGCTCAGACACAGCCTGAGGACCTGCATTTAAAATACAGTATAGAAACTCTGTGCTTTATTTCCCTAACATAAAGATTTTTCCACTAAGGCAGCCACAAAGTTAAATGACCTCACCTATAACTGTTTGTCTTTGCTATATGTCAGGCTCCCCAAATTCACTTCTATTTGCAAAATTGTCACTCACAGAAACAGATTAATCACTTAAGCACCAAATCTTTGGAGAGCCACATGAAGCCATTTAAAAGACAAGCTGTTCTAATTTTTTTATTAGTAGTTTGTTAAAAGTGAATCTGGAGAGATGAACACCACAGCCATCCGTTACCTGCAGTTGTCAAGGTAACAGCTGCTTTAGGATTGATGCCCAAAAGATAGTTTGTCTTTCATCACAAACACTACAAACATTACATGTGTTAGTCAGTTGGCTCCTCGCCAGCCCTCTCTTTCTTGGTACTCTTCCCAGGACAGTTATTCTATTAGCTTTTCAAGAGCAATATAGTACTAGCCCCAAATCAGAAGGGATTTTTTTTTAATTGCATGTTTAGACTTTATTTATTTATTTATTTCTCCTTCAGCAGGCATGGAATTATTGCCAATTCACTTCTCAGTTTCCTCAGGCAGAACGCTTCATTTCTCTTCCAAGAGAAATACATCACGTCTCTAATTTAATTCTGTGAAAATACATTCCTTCTCTCTACCTTGAGAAATTTTAATGAACTTTCTCTGTATTCCCAAAACGTCTGTCTCTTTTTTTTTTTTTTTTTAAACATTGTACCCCTTAAAGAAAGCATGAGATCTTTTCTTAAAGCAGGACAGATTTTGCCCAAGAAAGAATTTCCGGCACTAAGAAATAAGGCTTGCTCTTAGGATTTTCCAAGCATCATACAGGGCATAGCCCTAAAGACTGAAGAGGGATTTAGATGAAATTGCCTTGGAAACAATGAACTCATTTCTGTATAAATATTGAAAGGACACCTCTCGTTCACAGACTTCAATATGCATAATAGAAAATCATTCATCAGACATATTGACAGGTGGTGTGAACTCTGCTGACAAAAAAGCAGCCTCCGGGGAGTTCAGTGCATTTTTTACAGAGATCTGAAAATATACTATTTTTCTTCTCTTTATTTTATTTCTCTGCCATAAGGATCCTCTATTAGTCTTGAACAGCAGTGTCATGTTGTGCCTTAAAAATTGTCAGTGCTAATTAATGATGCAATCCACCATGCCTGGACCTCATTTGTTGTTATATGTCATCATTTTTTCTAAGAATACAGGCAGGAGAAATACATTAACTTCCATAAGCTAGAAACAAGCTTACAAAATACTAAACGAGTATTTTTGACAAGAAAATTCCAATCATGAGAAACATCAAACTTGGCACATACAGCATTTTTCCCTTTTCTAGGCAAGTATCATGCAGTAGTTGCTCTTTTCAACACCCAACTGAGAAAAGTATGTGTTCATGAGAATCTGGCATTTAATCTCAATGTCATTCCACACTTGGGCCATCCCCTGTAAGTGGAATACTGTATTCACCTGGCAGAGCCAAAAATGCTATGACTAATGTCAGCTCTCTAGTTTAAGACCTTCCACTGAGTGCTTGGAAATATCTCATGTAGTCCCCCTAAATAATTATAGCAAAAGTTGGGCTGTCACTCGTATCCTTAAGACAAGAAACAGTAGTCTGAAAGCTTCTTCTGTTTTCCTTCTCTTTATGAATGAAATCAAAAGCTGAACCCACAAGAATACTTTAAAAAAAATATCTAATTGCTCAGATGATCTCTAATAGATCGGGCAGAGCTCACTTCAATTTCCTGTTATCTGGGTTGCATCATGTTGACATGGCTTTACCTAAAAGAAGGCAACAATTACAATTTCCCTAATATGCATAAAATTAATTAATCTTTTTTATCACTAATCATATTAACGAGATGACTGAAACATCAGCTTCACGGGATGATGCTTGTCTCTCAGGATGTAAACCCCTTGTTTGTAAACAAAGTTGAATAAATCTTAGTGACATACTGACGATGTTCTGAAAACCACACCAGATTCTTATGAACTAAACCTGAGGATGTGACATCAATACTACTAATGGCTAGAGCTATTTCTAGAAGTAAGGTAATTAATGATCCATTTCTTTAAATTTGATGTTAAAGAACAAATCTTGAGGAAGCTGATTAGATCAGGAAAGTCACTGCATTAATTTCAGACTGCAGTAGAAAGGAGGGGGAATGTGTTGGGTGTCCTAAAGGTCAGCCTGCTCGGGAAGTTAACCTGCTTGTTCTGGTGTAACTCTTCCATTACCTCAGAGTACAATAAATGGAGGAATGGCAATTTTTAGCATTTTTTTTTTCTCAGTGTTAACACTTTCATTTACTTACTCTCAGGGTTAATGTTCCAACAGGAACACAACCTGTGAATATAGGAGCACTGCAACATTCCATCCAGCCTGCTGTGCCCAGGTATGTGCAGGCTTATAATGCTGGGGTCTGATTTTAACAAGAAACAACTCATTTATTACCTTGTAAATCATTAGAAGTGGATCATCCATTTTCAAGACAGCCTTCATTGTTAAGCAGATATTCAGATGCTGCAGTTATGAGCCCTGCCTAAACCTCTAGTTAAATAATATCTCATTCCTTTTATGCCAGCCTATCATAAAGACAAAATTCTTCATTTCATGCATTAGAAATAAAAACAGCTGAGAGCACAGGGATGTATCTGGACCACTGAGGAAAAAAAAAAGAAAAACCCAGCCAATTCCTTATTATCAAACTTACATGATTTCTGAACATTCCTCCAGGTGATGCATTTTACAAAACAAGGGCAAGAAGTGTGGTATTGTTCTTCACAGGACACTCCTCATTAAGCTAGTTGAAATAAATCAAGTGATGAGACGAGCTATACGGCATAAGACAGTGTCCCTTTCAAACTGGAAAATAGGTGCCTGGCCATAAATTTGTTCTGTGTTGTATTAGCTTGCTGTCACCAAACAGGTCGAAGTCTGGAAGTTTCTTCCTATTGAACAGGTACACTAACTTCAGAAGCTCCAGCTATCCCAGAAAAGCAGTTATGCTGCCACCGGGCACAGCCACAAACTCTTGAAAGTAAAATAAGGAGTAGATGAGAGGAAATGAGGGCAGCACAAGTGCGTGGTGTCACATCACCTAGAAGTGCACATAAATAGCTGGTTTTTCTCATAAATCCAGGTCTGCCTAGAGCACCACATATTTACATTGTATTCCCCAACTATGTTTTCTCCTTACAAAAGAGAATAGTCAAAGTTTGGGGGGGAAAGGGAATGTTTTAAAAAAGAAACAGAATATTGGCTATAGAAAAAGAGAGCTCAGAGTGAGTTCCCACAAGATGACATGATACCTGGAGAAGTGATGCTTCAAGGAGGATTTGAGGGCAAAGAGATGTAAGAAAAATTTGGAAAGGAAGTTGGAAACTTCCTCTAAGGATGAAAGCCAGCATACTAGGAACTACAAAACCAAGAGCATACAAAAAATGAGATGGTATAAGCCTATTGACTTTGAGGATATTCAGCCCTATTTGATTAGAGTAGGGATTGTATCTACACCGTGGAGCAAGCCTTCATCTGAGCCTCAGGATCTGCCTTCCCAGGAAACAGATTCCCCATTTTAAGCCCCTGTGCAAGTAGCTGTAACCTCAGTGTTCCTGTGCTATGGGGACCTCCCACGGTCTTTTGCACTGCAGTGCTCAAGTGTCTTACCTGGGCAGTTAAGTCAGAAATATGAGAACTTATTCACCCATCTGGAAAAACAACTAGAAGGCTGCAGGAAGATTTATGAATTTTTAGGTAAGGTGAGCGAGTTTTAGCCTGAGCTCACAAACTGCTTTGGATAGCCCAGCTGGAGCCTTTTAAACAGCATTGAGAGTATTTTAATGCAGACAAGAGCTTAAAATAGGGACACAGTCATAGAATCAACAGCTTGCGACAGTAGGGACACAGAGTGACGTGCGTATACAACAATATTTGATTAACTGATATTTATAGACAATCTTTTTACCATTGTTGCTTATGTATTATCATTAGCTTGTAATTAATATACACTTGCTTCCTTTTTCTGATCTTTATGAATGCAGCACTGCTCATCTCAAATTGAATTTCCCACCACAGTGCCTATGATCTTGGAGATTTCCTGTGACTAAAGAAGAAGAAACAGAGCATGCAGGATGAGATGCCAACAGCACCGCATCTGGCTGCTCACTTCAGTGGAAGGACAACATTTTGCCTTTCTCTGGTCAGACAGTTCCCAAAACACTAGATACAGCCTTAAAGAGCAGAGGGTGGGTGATGGCTCCGACTCTACCTGCTGGTAGACTCCAGGTTGGTTGCCTCCATCCTGATCTGCCAGCTGAAGGCTGGACAACAGCTACAGGACATGAGCAGGGAGCTCATGCAAACCTCACAGAATCTCTGTAGGTCAGTCTGGGTAAGCAGTCTGAGAGTTGCACAAATATGGTATTTCCTTCCACTCTTCTCTGGACCAAAAAAAGGTCAATTACGTGGTGCAAGAAGTGCTAAAAACACTCAAGCAATTTCAGCATTCACTTTCCTGCTACATGTATCACCCTGGCCATTCTCAATGTATGACTCTTCCTAGAAGAATTGAGACTACATCCTATTTATTTATATTGAGATTGATTTTTATATAAGGCCACATTAAATCTCTAAACTGGAAAAGGAGCTAGTAACAAAAAGAAAAAATTATTTTTTTGTTATTATTAAGGAAATGAAATTTTGCTGACTTTCTGTTCTTTATAGTAAGAACCAGACAGACTATTACTATTTTCTACCCCATCAGAAATGTTACCACTTTGACAGCAAAAGAATGCTAAAATGTCTAAGGAAGCATCCCTGTGATTCCATATAGCAGGAATTATTTCATTCTGAAATGTGAATCCCCTAAAGGATTATATATTTGGAGTTTGCAGGTCACTGGATAAATAGAAGTGACATTATACATGTACCCACACACTTCTACCAAGTCACTATCCAAGATATTATCAGAAGAATCCAGACTGTAAACTAGTAACTCGCTGTTATTAAAATCATAACCCACAAAAGCAAAATAAATGTTATAAGCTTAATAACATCTTGCTACTGCTGGTTCTGACTTCGTAGTAATAATGGCCTTTCATATGATACATGAACATTAACTGACATTAACGACATTTCTAAATGTCCTCGCTGATACTCCTAACAGGCTCGTGGGCTATTGTTCCCTGATAGATTAGATTACCATAGAAGCCAAAGGGCCCATTTAAGATCAAGAGCCCTTTTGTGCTTGGCAAATAACAAAGACAACCTGTTCTGAGTATTGTATAAACTAAAAATTGAGAGATGCTTGAAGAGTGTTGACAAAAGAAATGTATAACCCAATGTTTACAAATTATTACTGTTACATTAAAAGATTGCAAAATATTCACATCTACACCTTTAGCTGCCATCATTTGTTCTTAATTCATTTTTCTTCAATTGGATCAAAAAAGATAAGCAGTTGAATCGCATTTTTGCTTTGGCGCGATGCTATTCTGTGTAAAGCATGATGGCAGAAAAATAAGTCGATTTAAGATAATTACATACAGAAAAGTGCAATGAAAAGTGACTACTTTGCGACATCAGTGTAAAGTAAAATGTTTTAAGTGTTTTGCTGAATCAGGACCTTAATTGTATTCTATCAATAAATTAACAAATTAATCCACAAATGGGCGGA
>JAOXNG010000026.1:70336004-70346581 GCA_028566535.1 Scolopax minor | reverse complement strand
GGCAACCTGCACAACTTTTGAAGGGGGCACGATATAACCTTTCTCACAGGACGCAGGGAATGAGCTCCAAAGTGAGAGTGGTGGGGTTTTTTCCACATTTTCACATTTGGGACAATGCAGTAGTACAGCAAAGGAAAAAAGGTTCTTGACCACTGGGGTTGAACTGCAGACCACAAAAGGGTGCATTATTTAGCTATTCAATGGGCTACCAAAAAATATTCTCAATATTTGGTGAGGTGCTTAATGGACTGGAACACACCAAGGATATAACACATCATAGTGCCATAAATCCCAGTTTGCTACCAAAAAAATAGATGCAGATGGCATCCAGTCAGCACTGAGAAATAGATTAGAAGTCAGTTAAACTGGACTAGGTGGTAAGATTAGCTATGGTGAAGAACATACAGCCATTGAATGAGTGGGTTAACCCTATGATCTCCATAATGAAACCAAATTAGAGAGAGGCGGGAAGCCCTTCAAAAGCTGTGAATGTGTGAGGTTTGCAGGAAATACAGGAAATTATACAAAAGAGCTACCGAAATCTCCTGAGATTCCTGATCCATTCCGATGCAAGACTGGTACAGAACTGATTGCACTAACCGAGAAAAATGCCAAAGTGTTGCTGCTAATCCACTTGCTCCTTTTAGCAAAGCTTTTACAAAGACAACCCATTAGTAATGCAGTGCTGAGGAACATGCCCATGGTGCCAAGGTACCTGAGCTCCCGGGCCTGCTGACATGTTTACTGGCTGCAGGAAAAAGTGCTTGATTTATTCCTCTGCACCTTTCACAGGGTATTTTGGTTCCAAGAGCCCCATGCAGCCTCAGCTGAGAGCTGCACAGTGGCACAAAACCTCTGCCAGCTTTGAAGACATACTCTTAAAAAAAAAAAAAAAGCAAACAACATGAAAACCCACCCAAAAGCAACTTGCGGAACTGAGGTGTTCATCAAACCTTTGGCCTTTTCCTTCTCTGGTGGGGTCAGCAGCACTTTCAGTTTCCTTTGGGAAAGGAACTGAAGTATAATGTTCAGGGATAAGAGGGAAAAGTTAAGGAAAAGTACTTGTTTATCAATGGCAGGCAGTCAAAGAAGCAACAGTGCCACAAATCTATTTCTATAAAAGCAGTTTTGCTGTATCTTTAACTCTTTCTCCATCTATTTCTCAAAGTATGGCTGTTTAGGGATGCTGATGCCTTGCTGAAAGTTGAATTACAAGTTCTATTACAATTTTATACAGATCACTTACGTTTAACTTTTTAACCGTATTCTTCTGACATCACACGTGTGACAATGTGCACACTGGGAGGCTGCAAAGCCCTCCTGTACCCCTTCCTATCACCTCCCTACACCCAGGACAGTGAAGAACTGTGTAAGAACTCCTGCTGATGGCAGTAGCGCTGGCTGTGGTGATCAAACACAAAAGATTAAACCTTTTATACCAAGATGTAACAGGTTACCACACCCAGAACCTGATCTATATATTTTGGAGTGTATTAAGTCAACTCCCACCCCAGTTCCTGAACTCTCCTTCTCGCATGCTGAGAAAATTTTAAACTCTCCTTGTCTACGACAAACTGAAATGATGCCAAAAAGATCATTTCAGTAGAAACAGAAAATTTTATTTTCATTAAATGAGAAATTCAATAATTTGTTCATCGCCCTTCCCCTTTGCTTTAGTTAGCTGCCAGAAATGAAGATAAAGGACAGTAACCTCAGTCTTACAGTGAGCTCCTTAAAGAAGGAAATTATTCACTCAGAGATATCTATGCTGGGTTCTATTGTCATTTTACTCTTTACTAGATTAAAGCTTCACAGAAAATAGAGTCACTCTGCAAGTAATTAGATTTCCCAATCTTTACCTGTAGGGAAATATTCCTTCCTAGTTTCCAGAAAAATCTGCTGTTTATCTTCAGACCTGCCTCCTCCCATAACAACTCGTACAACAAGAGAGATTCCTGATGCTTGTAACCTAAGCCCAGGCCTGGGGAGAGGGTATGACTGAAATGTGAGAGAGACACAGACACCCAGACTGAGAAATTTGAGACAGGTGAAATATTTAATGCAATAAAGCAGAAGATAGTTTAAGGTTGATACTTGAAACATGGCTGTTAATAATTATGATCTCTAATACTTCATATTTGTGTAGTCTCTATCCCAGTTTAGCAAACTTTTTTTTTTTAAAAATACCTTAAATGGGTTAAACAAACAAGCAGGAAAGAACACAAAATTCACATACATACATACATAGATGTGCACCTTTGTATTAAACCACAGACATTCTAAGAAAACCTTCTAAAGAGCAATTAAAGCCTAAAATGTTTCTAAGTGACACGGTGCTGCAGTGAGTGCCCGGCCAAACCTTACTCAGCTGACAAATAACAGGAGATCCTGGCAGAATGCTCAATACCAACAGGCCTTGATTTTGCAACACTTTCACTGGAAAAATTCAAAACATGCTGACCTTCACAACACGCTTTCAAACTCATCTGTTTGCTCTGGAGTTTAGAGGGATTGAGGCATCTGGGTGAATGGGAAGGGAGAAGGTGGTCTCTGGAAGAACCAAAATAATCTTCTCAGGTCCGACTGGTATTCTTTTTCTCTGGGGTAGACTGGGTAGACTTCTTGCTACTGTTTAAACAGATATTAGCCGATAGTTTTTGTATATAGACAAGTGGTATTTTATATTTACACATAACTAAATGGACATATTTCAATAAGAAGCTGCCTGGAAATGAAAATATCACTAGCCCTAATACATATCCCTCTCTAAAAGGCAGTCACAATAATGAAAGGAACAAAAAAATCCCAAAACAGCAACAAAAAAACCCATCAATCTAAACATTTCTTAGATCTGTATTAATGTAGCAGCCATCAGATACGACCACGGAGGTTAGTGCCCCAGAGTTCTTCAGACAAATTACATGGATTCCCTGCGCGACTCTAGAAAATACCCCCTGCATCCCCACCATTTGGCTTTGCCTCGAGTCGGGAAAACACTCATCACCCTCCTTCGCGTTCATCAAAAAGCAGAAATTGGAACCCGGCACCTCCATCCTGAGATTTGCGGGTGCGGGGACCGCGGGCACCCCCGTCCCAGCGCCAGCGGGTGGCAGCACCTTCCTTCCCGGGCCGGCAGCACGGCAAGCCTTACCCCCCCCCTCAGTAATTACCGTACTTAATGCCTATTAAGGTTCATTAGAAGCCTCCCTCCTTCCCTTTGATTATATCCTCTTTCCGCCGTCCCAACGGGAAACGCGTAACACGCGTGAGTGCGCAGGCCGATTAATTGAAAGCTTTAATAATTTTAATAATATTTTTTAATAATAATTTTAATTTTTTTTTGTTAATAGTATTATTTTTTTTTCCCCTCGACTAAGAAGGCCAACCTCGAAATGATGAGGTACGACCATAAAGCACCGGTACAGCGGGTACCGCCGCCAAAGTCACGTTTTCAATTCCAGGACAACATCTGCTGAGAGAAAGGACATGGCTCAAAAAAAAAAAAAAAAAGAGAGAGAAACAAAAAAAGTCTTTTAATTTCATGAAAGCTATCGCGTCACTGCACGCTCGGCAAACCCAATATACAAGTCGGGACTTCTCCTCAAGAAATGGAGGCAGATTTGCCAAGAGGTAAGGTTCTGGGGAAGCTGGAGCAACACGGAGATTTCTCAGGAGGTTCGGTAGACTCAGTAACTGTGATTTTAAATATAATGGTATTAATTAAATACACAGCGTATCTTGTTTCAGTATAGAGACAGAAAAAGCACAAAATGAAACGTTGCATTGTTCAAATGCTGCGAAGCCCCTATATACATATATATGTACATTTTTAATTTAGAATAATTTAAAAACAAACAAGAAACATGTGCCTTTTGTACATGTTTCTACACATTTGTAATCCTTTAATCACTATCAAGCTTAACTACATTAAGAGGAACTTGAATTTTCACTGTAAACCTGCCCTGGCCCTTCTATAAATACCTGAATCTAAAACTGATTTATTTTCAGTCTGTGATTAAAGCTATTTTCTTATATATGCACTACAAAATCACTGAGCAATTATATAAAAAACTTAACTTTTAAATTCCTTATTTGAATGTATGCTGGACTCACAGCCAAGCCCCCTACTGACAAGATCAGCAAAAGAAAAAAAAGTCCAAAGGCCAAGCTCCCTCACTCACACACAGCACATTTATCCCACCTTTGTCTTAGCTATTGATCCTCCTCTCAAACACTGTTTGGACTCATTCCCCTAATTCTTAACCGAGCCTTCCCAGTCAAAAGAGGCAACAGGCACTCCAGAAAGCAGATCTAAATCCAAGTTCCTCAAAACAGAAATAGGGTTCACCCACAAGAATAAAAGCCCCAGTCCTCTACAGGCTCACCCCAGCCACGGGGCTAAGAAACAGGCAAAATTATTAATTAGCTACGGGCTTTTGACCTTAAACACAAATACCTAAATAACACTAGCGAAACACTTTGCTTGTGGATCTATCAGGGAGAAAGTGAAGAATTGGCCAGACGCGACAGGGTTGGCAGGAGTTTGAGAGCAGACCTAAACGAACGCACTAAGACACGACACGGATGAGGAGCACAGGAAGGTCGAGCCCAGTGTCTTTCAGGGCCTTATGACATTCATTGTTTGGAGGAACAGCCTGAGAAGGAAGGGAGGGCTACCTGCTTTGGCTATCCTTTGGACACACTGTGTTAGGACCCAAGTTCAGGAATACTCACCCCTCCACCTGACTGTTGTGTGTATTCAAGAGACAAGTTGACATGGTGCTAGGAGATATGGTTTAGTGTTGGGTTGGTGGTGTTTTATGTGTGCGTGGGTTTTTTGTTGGTTTTTCTTTGTTGTTGTTGGCTGCTTTGCTTTGTTTTGTTTTTCCATTGATTGGACTAGATGATCTTAAAAGGTCCCTTCCAACCTAGGTGATTCTGTGATTCTATAAATAGGTTCCGTTCCCCACGTTGGGATTGCAGACGTTCATCCCAGGAACCCTAACATCAGAGGCTGCAAAGAGGCTACTGATTTGTGGCAAAAAGAAAAGCTGCTGCTTGTGACTGTGATCTCCTGTGGGAGACCTGCATCCCCCACCTGTTTCTCAACTATCAGTTCTGTAGGGGATGTTAAATTAGCTTCTGCCTCTAAACCTTTCTTCAGGCTTACCCTTGCCTCCTCCATCTCTACTCCAGCAAGCTGTTGATATGGTAACATCCTTCTGTCCCACTGCTGGGTACTCAATGATGACTGGCTTAGTGTTCAACACCACAGAGTCTGAACAGAAGCTCAGTTGCTAAAAAGAGATGATTTGTTCTTTTTAGAAAAGTTGGTTTCCCATAGGATCTCCATGATCCTCTTCAACTGAGTGAGGATGACTCAACATAAACATATTGTTGACCCTTGATGCTACTCAGCAGATTAATCAAGTGCTTCCTGCTTGTAGATGTAGTTAGCCCTTCTCTGCTTCTTGCAGTAAAGCTATCTCCTTCAGCCCTGGTGGAAATGTTAGCTGGTGGGCAAAAGTTCCTGGGAAGAAGGAGCTGTTCCACCATAGCACCACCTGCAAATGGAAAACCATCAGTAGTCCTACTTTCCCCTGAGCCCAGGGTAAGATCAGGCTCATGTTCTACAGAACATGAGCTGTCAGGCATTAGAGTGAGGCTCCTGTCTTCTCAGTGATAAAAAGAAAGGGAAAAAAAAGAAATAACTGTCACAGAAAAGCGAATGGAAGAAGTATTTAGTTTGACAACAAGAGTAAAAATGTCCTAAGTGCCAAAGGATTTCCAGCAGCAGACAGAACTGCTTTCTCCTCCGTGCCAATTCATTGAAGCCGTCATTGCTGGACTCCCAAAAAACCCTTGCAACCAGGTTCTGGTGGTGGAGAACTCATCCACAGCTTCCAGAGGGCATGGAGGGGGAAAGATGTGGCAGAGGGCATGGAGGGGGAAAGACCCAGGTTGTACAGAACATACATTTCAGTGGAGGAAAAGTGTCTCTAAAAGAGAAGATCAGAACTATGATAAGTAATGGCTGTTGTCATTGAGACAGCTTTTAATGTTGAGAAGAAATAAAGGGCTTGAAGCTTCATCAACCTCACTGGAGCAATTCAATGAGAAACTGATTTTATATTTGAAGATGGACCTTTCTGTTGGATGCAGTGGAAAGTGTACACACATTGTTATAATTATCATTAAAAAAACTTGGAATTTGTGAAAATTTCATTGTTAATTGCTATAAAAAATATAATTACTCCCATGCTGTAAAAGCTTAATCTGGCACTGATTTAATTATTTGTTTTCATTGTTTTTCAACCACACATACATATCAAGGAGCCCTCCTCTGTGATTGCACCAATTTCACCAAATCTTTTGTAGACTCTTTCTCCAAAACATAAACTTGACTAACATTCACTGTTAATCACTTTCTGATTCCCTATTGTATTCATTTCATAATGATGAAACTGCCAAATGTTCCAGATATCACACATTAACAGTTCTGACTTGTCAACAGAGCATTGGTAGTGGAAGAAAAAAATCCCTGAAACTTACATCCTGAAAAGAAATTGTTCCATTTTCTTTATACTTGTTGCCATAGTTATAATGTGCTGGTAAATCTACAGATTTTCTGTTGACTAAGATAAACCATAAATATGTGTAATACTGAAAATCAATTAAAGTATTTACATTAGAAAAGTAAACCACTTGATTTGATCCTTTAGCTGCAGAACACCAAGTCTGTACAGGGCATTACATGTCTACAATTATCTAATTAAACAGATAGTAAACTAATTAAACACTAACAACTGAAAAAGGATGGGGAAAAGAACCAGAAATTCATGACTGATAGTGATGAGCTCCTCTTAAATGGAGGTGTGATGAAAAGGATTTGGCTGGAAGTTGATTGTGTCTTTTACCCTCAAGTTTATGATACATGAAGAAATGGAAATGCAGATGCAATGGAATGGGTAGTGCTGGTCCAAATGTTCTGCTCCTGAGCAAACCAGAGAGGTTGATGACCATTTTTTACTATTTTTCCACAAACTTTCATCCAAATACCCCCTCCAAAATCTGAATACAAAGGACTGTTTCTTTCAAGTTCCTGATAATTACTTTTTTTGTTTCAATTACCTAGTGATTGAAATGTCTCAAATTCAATTTTTTTCCAACAGTTGCTATGTCCCTTAAGGTTGTAGTTGTCAAGAGTGAGCTGATTGGTAGAAGGAACATTCTTGTTTCAGCAAAAGGCATTACCTTTCCCAGCCGTTCCACTTGCATAAGCATTTCATACACGTGCCAGAATTGCTTCTCCTCTTTTGACTAATTGAGTGACCACAGGGGATCAGATTTGTATTGGGTTACAGGGTTAGGAACTCGTTCACCCAAGCGAATTGAGAAAAACCTGGTTTCACTGCTGCTCCTTTTCTGTCATCTGCTGTGTTTCATCCCAAGAGAACAACATGCGAAGTGTCACCCAGCTGTTAAAAACAGATTTGTTGCCGGCTCCCTGGCTTACAGAGCCCTCCTAGAGCTTCTGCTTGTGGGTTGCTGAGATTTTGCATGTGCTTATAGCAGGAGGGGAACTGAGCACCAGAAGATATTTGAGTGTGTTTTTTATCATGTGATCTATGGCTTCTTAAAACATGTTTGTGTCTATGGGGGCTCCTGTTCTGACCAAATCTTCTCCGGCACAAGAAGTTTTTATAAGAAATATTTATATTACCTGCAATAGCTGAGAACTCTTTCTAAGAAATATTTGTATCACTGGATAGTATAGCAGAGTAGAGCAGAGACTGTGAAGTGTTTTGGGTTTTGGTTTTTTTTCAGGTGGGATCTTTAAATCTGAATGAGAAAAAATGGAATATTTGTTGTCTAAGCTCTCTGGAAAGCACAGCCTTATTATCAAAGTACAGATGGCTCTGTACTTTGTAAATGTTCCTCTGTACATTGTTCCTCCATACATAAACAGAATTTTTTCTTTATTGGCAGGATATAATCTAATTATAAGAGCATTTTTTCAGCAGAGATCTGTAGAGCAACTCCTAATGGTATTTTTTTCTTCAGGCTGCTTGCTTACTGTAGTATGTCTATTATTGGTGTTTCTAGCAGTACTTTTCATTCTAAGGTCTTCGAGCCTGTCCTGTCTTTTGAGAATTCACCAAGGATGCCTGTAGGATAAAACTCAGTATCTGAGTTCACCCTCCAGGCCTGTAAAATCTCAGGTATTTAATATTATTGTGTCTTAATCAGGTGGTTTACCACATCAACAGCCACTTCCAGATAGTGTGGAGGCTTTTCATGAAGAAATGGTCATGAAGGACAAAGTATGGTGTGATCATGGTCACCACTGAGACCCCTCTTCAAGAAAGGCATAGCTGTAGACAGAATATCTTTCTGTTGTTAAACAAGCTTCTCTGGTGGTTAACACATTCCTGTCAGTCAAAGCTGGAGCTTTGTGGTAGCAGCAGTGGAAACCCCTCTGGTAGGCAGGTGAAGGAACCGGACGTTAACGGCAACAAAAAGTACATGCACCATTTTTTGAGGTGGCTATTAAAGAAATGATAATTGAATGGTTTACAAAAAGGTGTATTTGGACAGTGTGTAACACTTAGAATGGAAGCTAGCTGGAACACCAGTAGCTGGAACACCCCAAGGCAGCATTGCCTGGATGTGCTGTATGAGAACTAACCATGCTGGGGACACAGATGACTACGTACTATTTGCTTGTTGACCTTGTACGATGTTTGTGATCATATATTTATTACCCATTTTAATTCTGGGCATCATTCTGTGTTGAAGAATAACTTTAAACTGTGTTTTACAGTGTAGAGATTATAAATTAAGCCCCCTCCAGAATTAAGCCCTTATACAAACAGAAGATAATTATGTTCCTGATCTCTTCAGAATGTGGGTATAGCGATACCCAGTTTTTCCATTTCAAGAATCTCTTGATGTCAGATATTCCAAATTAGTACTATTGTTAACATAAAACTTCCCTTTTGAGAATATCTTCCAAAGTTTGAAAATAAAATGAGCTTTTACTTTTATTTAAGAAGGGCAGAAAATATGCATAGTTTGATAGATTTTTTTTTTAAATAAGGTAAGAAGAAGTCTTTTATTTTAATTCCCCTTCTGCTGTTTTTAACTATAGAAATAGATGAAAGATTAAATCCAGCTTTCCCAGTACTTCCTAAGGAACTTCTTTGTAAATTTGATAGCAGATCTTAATATATTAATGAAAGAATGAATGCGATAAATCTCCAATTATTTTTTTTTATTTCTCAAATGCGTCAGTCATTGAAAATCATGATGATAAAGGAAGGAGCTTAGTCTATTGCAAATGCCTTTTTCCTTCAGTTGCTCATCTGTTTCCTTGATGTGTTTTGCATAATATTATGACTACATATAGCGAATGAGTTATGCCAATACCAGCGGAAATTTGGTTTGTGGAAATTATTCATATATTTCTTTCATAAGGAACATCATCTTTTCTTCTCTTTTACATTTGTATGTTTACATTGTAATAAACAGATTAGCCTGTTGTGACAAGTCTTGGGATTTGTGACACTACTGTGACATGAAACCTGTCAAAAAGCATATGTCAGTTCTAAGCAAGGTTTTGTAACAATTCTGTACTTTTATAAACTTTTATTATGGATCCATGTAGTTAACCTAAGCAGAGGATAGAATCTGTTTCCATAATACAACAGATTAAATCCCATCCGTTTAACCTCTCTGTGCCTGATAAAGAATGTGATATTTGTCTTTCTTTTTTGACTCTGTCATCTGTAAAATAGCTATACTGATTTGCAGGTTAGTCAGTGTTGACTTTTCTTGCACTTAGCAAGCTTACCTAGTCTGTAAATGCAAGCGGGCATTACAGTTGCTAAAAGTGCTTTAAATTTTACCCATCAGTAAAGAGAAAAAACAGTAAAATACATATTAAAATCTGCTTTTAAAAAAAAGATCCTAGATGGAAAAAATATTAAGTGCTAAGTTTAAATATTAAATTATAATTTGGCTGCTTTGTGCATAACATTATCACAATCTGATCATTTATTGCTGTGTAATCACAGAGTATTTAATGTTATTTGATCTAGAAAACAATAGTAACACCTACCATTATAAATCCCAAAATGTGTGTGGAAAGTGTGTCTTTGTATAACAACATCTATATCACTATAGATTTTTAACTTGAATTTTAAAAGGCATGCAGTAGTTGCAAACCTGTGTGGAAGTAATAACACTATAGTCAGGTGATTTAAGGCTATTGTGTAAAGAGCGTTCAGAAACTACCTTTGTACCTGGGATTCCTCACACACCACAAGCCAAGTATGATGCAGTAAAGAATCATAGAATCATTTCAGCTGGAAAAGACCCTTGGGATCATCGAGTCCAACCATCTACCCTACTCTACAAAGTTCTCCCCTACACCATATTCCCCAACACCACATCTAAACGATTCTTAAACTCGTCCAGGGATGGTGACTCAGTCCCCTCCCTGGGCAGCCTATTCCAATGCCCAACAACTTTTTCTGTGAAAAATTCTTTCCTAATATTTAGTCTAAACCTACCCT
>JAOXNG010000026.1:70306317-70318088 GCA_028566535.1 Scolopax minor | reverse complement strand
GGTGACAAGGAAGAAAACAATGTGTGCTGCAGGAGGCTAACGTGACAGTTCCCTATCCCCCACTGCTCATCGGCCTGAGGGGAGAAAAAGTATTTTCAACAAAGAGAAAACATCTGCAAGGACACTTATTTATAGAGGCATGTGATAAACAGACTCATGTGCTCATTAAGTTAAAAAAGAATAACATTCTTTTCTGATGAATTAACAAAGCTACCATGTATTATAACTTAATTATTCTGTTTCAAGATTTCTTATTTATTCTGTATTTGTTCTGCTTCGGTTTACTGCTGTGTATCAACCTTCCCAGTGCTGTAACACAACTCACTACACTGGTTTGAAAAGTTATCAATCAGCCACGTTTTTCATTCCCAGCACAAGCAAACTACACTTTGTTAACAGGTAGACTTTCTTCTGTGCAGCACTTTTAAATCAAAGGTTACAAAGGTTATCGTGAGGATAATCTGGGCAGTCGGAGGACTGAGGATCAACAAATTGCTTATTTTTTAAAAAGTTTTGTTATGTAAGTACAATGGCTGAGATCCAGTTCTCCTACTCTGAAAGCTTCTCTGAGTCAACAACGCGGTAGACATTTTGGAGAAGTTACAACAAACTAAAAAACATGAATTCTTCTTGCTGACTTTTAGGCCTTACAAAAAAGTTTCTGATTTGAAAAATTTCTCACCAAGAATTATTTCAGAAAATGACTTGCAAAACCAGAAGAAATAACGCAATATGCTTTTTTTCCCTTTGACCTTTATGGACATCAAATATGCTGTCAGAAGGCAGCTGGCTAAGCAACATCTAGCAGGGTCACACCTGCTCGCAGAGATAACATTTAGAATTGTCAGCAGGAAAATAACTGGAAGAATTCAATAAAAATACAGTAGATAATACTTGAAAAACAGGAATAAGTTTCTCACATGCATGGCTTTCTGCTAAGGGAGGGTTTCTCAAGGAAATTGATTGCAACTCTCATTCTGGGAGGTTTAAAGCTCAAAAGCTGAACTCCAACTCAAGGTAGGGCACAGCCCTGCGTGGCAGAGAGAGGGACCGTGAGGTCCTCTCCTCCATGGCTGTACAGCAGAGAGTTACTGGATGTGAGCACATCTCCTGGGTTTAATGAAGAATCAGAAACATCTGTTACAGAATCACTAGTTCACTGGAATCACACAATTACTTCTTCAGGTTTGAAAGGATAAATCGAATTTTGAACAACTAGATCCTGGTTTATTTCACTTATTTTTAAAAATTGGACAATCTGAAAGACAAATGTGATTGTCCCATGGCAAGGGAGAGCCAAGTAATTAATAGGGCAAAGAATGACACAGAGAAACAGTACTGCTACTGGTAATAACAGAAGTTCTTGTGAAAGACAAACAATGAAATGATGTGGAAATAATTAAAGACCTTCAAAAATTAAACACATTTAAATAACCATTATGGAATTCAAACACACACAAAAAAAATGATTACTGCCTCCAAGAAAATATCAAGAGAAACCATTTTCTTGGTAATTCCATTACAGTTGAAAGAGTGATATATTAACACTGAAGAACTGAGCCCTGAAACCACTCAGTAAATCATTGAACAGAGTTTGGCAGATAATACGATGAAATGCTTTAAAAAAGTCTCTCCCCCACAAGATACAAATCACTGCATTATGAGTCTGACATACTAAAAAATTCTCTGTGTTAGCTTTATTTGTTATAAAGGTGAAATAGTCCAACTTTGAGTAGATTTCAAGTTGTTGACATATTTTTTGTACATTTCAAATGTAATCTTGTAATCTTCTTGTTTTCTTATTTATTTTTTTCACAGTTAAACAGTCGATCACATACCCAACTTAAAGAGCTGGCATGTAAATCTAAGGTGTAGCAGGAAATGACATAAGTAATTCATTAGGTAATCTCTGCTCTTCTAGTCAATCAGTGTCATTCTACTCAAATAGTATTTCAGAAACCAGCATTCTTCAGATGAGATGGAAATTCTTGTCCTAACAACTTTTTTAAGAAGGAGTTTTTGGGAAAGCAGAGATGTTCGTTCCAAAGGCAAGAGGTAAATCTCATGTAAAGGTATATTTTTTTGTCTCTCACATCTTTGCTTAAGCAGTATCTTTGCTTAGCAGTATCAACTAGACATTGCACTTGACTTCTTGCCCTAACCAGTCATATTGCTGACATAGAACTGTTTGTTCTACTCAAAAGTGGGGGCAAGAAACCTCCAGTGCTTCATAAACGATTGACTAAATGTAATTTGAGATGAAAGGCACATATAGAACGCAAGATAAATGTGCATCTTAAAGAAAGGAATAATAAAAAGAAGCGTGACTCTTTGCCAACAATTTGCAGTATGTAGTGTTACAAGCACACCCAAAATCTTAGCTATTATCTTCAAAGACTGAGGTCACACCAACACAATTCCAGAAAGTCCTTTTGCACTGCTGCTGAAAGCCGTGTAAAGGAGGTATTCTTTGTGGTAAATCTTACTTTTATTGCTCCCTAATGGCAGCATTTTTCAATGATGCTCTTAGCAGTGTTATGCAGAGGGAATGTGCTAATGGCATACAGTACCTTCTGGTTTTGAAAGCATTTACTACTAAAGAATGCTGTGTAAGACACAACAAGAAACACCAAACAGCACCAGGAAGGACAGCTGTCAAACACGTCACATCTTTTCCCTTGTATACTCATCTTATAATGTGAACTCTGACTGTATTTATATTCTGTTGCTGTAAATTAGTTTCCCCATATCTATATGAGAAGTTGGAAATTTTTCTGTGACTTTTCTCTCTCCACAGCGCTTTGCTCCGGCAGCCACTGGCCCATTACTAACATTATTCTACTGAAACCACATTGTCACAGCATAAAGATGAGCTACCAAAAATTGTGGATTTCCCCAGAGGCTTTGGGAGATCTGTGAGTAGGCTTTATTTTACGGGAAGATGGAGTGCACATTGAAACACCACTTGATGAGCCAAAATTTAAGATCTTAGAAGTTGCTCCATCTGAGCTAGTGAATGCTTTTTGAGAATACAGATCTCTTGGTTTTGCTAATATGAAAACCTTCTTTTAGCTACTATAACTATTCTACTATGAAAAAAAATGTTTGTTTTATAAAGATTAGCTGTTGATTAAAAGGATTTCTTACTACAAGTATAGAATACATGTTCATATTACTTAAAGAGATTGTAAAATAATGTTATTTTCTTTACTGAAACCAGGAGAGATGTACAGTGAGGTTCCTGTAAAGCACTAGAGAATAACTCACCATCTAAATTCTCTTTATTCTCTTCACTGAAAAGCTCTTACATACTATCTTCCCGTTTGCCATCATTCTTTCTTTGTTATATATTTTCAGCTCGTACATCGCTCTGTAACTGAGTCAATTGGTTGCTAATACATACTTACTCATTCATTTGGCAGTGATGGACGCAATTGCAGTTCATAAGCTCCTGGAAAGCTGTGGGGCTTTGATGACCCAATCATTCATCACAGGCCTACACTTCTTTCTGGCATTAGTTTTCTCCCCAGAACTCGTCGGATAGGTTTCCAGCAGGCAGTGAATTCACATGGCAAAGAACACCCTGAAATTTGCACTCAGTCGTTTGCACGGAGCGTGTGCTGGAGTAGATGGTATTTGTGTGGTGAAAACAGCTTACTCCTTTGGCACAAAGAGAGATGATAGTGCTGTTCATCAGAAAAACACGCAGATGGCAGTTGGATTGTCTCAGCAAGGATTTGTATTCTGCGTTCTCCCTCTCAAGGAAAGTCGTCGTCTTTGGTTTTTCACGATGATTCATCTGACGTTGCCAGGTGGGCAACCAGAGTGCTAAAAGCCTAGTGGAGATAGAGAATATGGCCTGGCAGGCACTCCAGTATGTCTCTGATGTCCAAATTTGCACGTGCACTAAAAGCAAACACATTTCCAAACACATTCTTGCCTATTCCGACTTCCCTTCCTGAGATCTCTGTGACGTCTTTCATTCTTGTTGTCATCTGGAAACATTTTGTGCTTCTGTTTGAACATCAGTTCATAAATCTCTTTTGAAAGAAGTACCATTCTGAAGACAATTCTTGAACTCACTCTCTTGCTTTGTGTACATTCAGTATGTGATCAAGAAAATCTGCAAGACTGGCTGATTGACAGACTGACAAATTCTACCTAATTAGTACTCACCAGATTTAGCCAGTCACCTTCATCACTTCAAGCAATGTTCTAGCAATGTAAGATCTTGCTTCTCTAATTCAAAATACCTGAAGGTTTGCATGAGCCAAAGAGAATTATTCAGTGATATTATGTCTCTCACCAAGTTTAAAGATATTTCAAACGTGAAGTGAAAAAGTAATGTGATACAAACTGTACAAAAACTAACCAGGAGATAAAAAAGAGTGGATGTGCAACAAAAATAACATTAAGGAACAAAATTTGCATTCTGGATGCTATCTGGGAGAAAAGAGCTTTTGAAACATTATTACACAGTGAAAAAAATCTACCAAACAATATAAATAAATGGTTTATTTAAGATGGCTTCACTTCAGAAGGAGTTTATTACCACCTGCACCTGGACCACCTGCCTAAATGGGAGTAAAATTTTTAAAAAAATTAAAAATTTAAAATATTTTCTCCCAGTTAGTTCCAACTAGAGTTTTCCTCCACGAAACAGAAACAAGAATGAACAAAATTATTTTAATACACTGCCATACAACAAATAGAAAATGTACCTACCAACCACACCTCCCTCTCCCCCCAACTCTTTTGTCTGAGTATCAGATATAGACACACACAATCCTTTTGCTATGGTTAGGACAGAAACTGAGCCACAAAGAAAACATCCCTGAACATACCAGAGATCTACGTGAAAGGTAGGAATAAAACTCAATTCTTGCAAGCCCCTGTTTTAACTACATCATACCTTTCAGGAGTTCCCTGTAGTGAAGAAATGTCTTTTGATGCAGACCTTCTTTCTTTTCAAAAAAAAGCTCTAACACAAGACCGAAGACTGCTCTCTGATTTTTTGGAAGTGCTTTCAGATTTATGCTGGCCTAAATGTGAACAGAAGTTGCCCTATAAGTTTTAGAAACACTTGGCTCGACACCAAACACTGCACTTACATAAGGCCATATAATCACCTGACACTTGTAGCTGCCTCGCTGATTTTCCAAGAATTTTAATCCTCTTTTCCTGAAACTATCCTGTTAGTGACCAAATATGTTTATTCTATTACTTATATGCTTGCTTTGGAGACAAACAGTTCCATTTATCAATCAGAAGAATATTTTCCACTCTCAAAACATCAGAAACCGAGAGATTTCTTTGTTCAGCAAAGTACAGAGTGTCATGTAAAAGGGCCCATTCCTCATCTGTGTCCCCCCGGGCTGCTTCTACACATTTAAAAGCCTTTCCACAGAGTAACGAAGCCTCCCAGCTCTTCCTCCCTGCCAAACAAATCATCACGGAGCTGGGGCTCAGCAACTGCAAGGCAAAGAGCAGACCAGAGAGAGCTGCCTGATGGCCGGGGGCAGAAGTAACACAAACTCTCTATTATCACACGTTTTGCTTTTATAGAATGTTTAAATATATAACTAACCTATTCACTTTGCTGTAGTTCCTGCTTTATGTCGGGTATAAAATGTAAATGGGTCAAATCTCCAGCCCCATGAAGTCAACGAAAGCTCTAACTGCAGACTTCAAAGAAACCAAAATCTGTCTTATTGTTACTCAGAATGTTTCTAATTAATGACTACATGACTAGAGCTATTCATTAACAATGATTTTTGTGTCTGTTTTTTTAATGTGTGTAATTTCCACTTACATCCTTTGTAATAATTAAAGGTCACTAAAGTGACAACAGAATGTTGGGAGCCAGAACAATACTCCAAAGAATTACCACTTCTTTTCGAAAAAGATTTTCTTACAACAGAGTAACAGCCTGGCTCAGACTGGAAGGAACCACTGGAGGTCTCTGGTCCACCCTCTGCTCAAAGGAAGGTGAACTTGAGCAGGTTGTTCAGGCCATGTCCACTCAGGTATTTAATATTTCCAAGGAGGGAGACCCCACAAGCTCTCTGGGCAACCTGTTCCAGAGTTTGGCTACCCTCACAGTAAAAAATATTTCTCTTATTTTTAAGTGTTTCGGTTTGTGCCCATTGCTTTTTGTCCTGTCACTTCTTTGCAGTGGTGACACCTTGTTAGTTGTAGGTGTGTTGGGGGATTATATAGAAATCTCCAAAAATCTCCACTGTTACAAAACCACCAGCGTTAACTCTTCTTCAGCTGTACAAAAGATCACTCAAAACATCATTCACTGTCAATCATCACTGTGTCAAAGCAAATTTAAATTCCCACCATACTCCTACATAAGCACTTCCTACTATGACTCCTGCAAGCAATTGCTCCCTAAAAAATAGATCTATCACATAACACTTCTGCACTGTTTGAGGTTCCAAAAACCAGAAAGGGCTTTTCATACAAAAGGGGTGGAGGGTGGGTGAGGAAACGAGCTGTGCCTAGAAATTGAGAGCAAATTCTTAGAAAACAAGTTTTACTTCTGTAGCAGCATAACCCATGAAGTAGGAGGAAAAAGGAGGAAAGCATGATTATTAATGGCTAGAAGAGCCACTGACGACTCCGCAGCAACTGCCATTGCCATTCTGCGCTTTCCAACACTTCCCTCCCTTAATGTCAGTGTCTTGGTTTGGGAGACTAATTTTCCTTCTAATCCTTGGGAAAACTGCACTTTTAGAAAACTCTAGTGACTAAATTTGTGAAGATATTTACTTTATAGCCAGCTGGGCTATTTGAGATACAAGGACTTGGTGTTTTCGAGCCTTTCCAGGTGCAGGGATGAGGAGGAGCAAGACCTGGGCACTTGACCCAAATTGGCCAACAGGATTATTTCATACCATGAATGTCACATTCAATATAAATCATAAAGTTTGCTGTGTAGCTCTCTCTCTCCCTTGATGACAGCAGCCCAGAGAAGCTCTTGCCCCAGTGCCAGACCCCTGAGCCCTTCCCTTCCTCCCGAAGCCGTAGTGCTCACAGTGTCCCACATCTGCTGTCCCTGCTGGGAGTGCAGTGTCCTGCGATAGAATGGGATGAATATCATCCTTCTGTATTTCATACTGGTATCAGGATCATTACTGGTTCTTCAGTATTATTGATGATGATTATTGAGTCTTACCCTATTAAATCTATTTATATTTCAAGCCTTGGGTTTCTTTGTTCTTACCCAATTCCCCTTCTTGGCATCTGCTTCCTGTGTCTGTGCCTGAAGGAAGAAATTCTCACTGTCTTCAGTGGGAGTTTCTCCAGAACCAACCCAAGAGGTAGTTTGTGGCTACACCAGGCATTTCAGTGTTCCAGCACTGCTGCAGACACAACAGCAGAGGTACGGGGAGAGCGAGAAGAACAGAACAGGGCACAGGGACTCCTGTTGCCACCTCGTCCCCTTTTGCTCCAACACAACACAACTGGAGGCCACCAAAGGATGGGGTGCATAAGGACAAAAGCCATTGGCTGAAAAGCACATACAACCACAGGAGCACCCTGCTGTGGGAGCAACAGGGATTCCATATGCTCACCTAAAGCCTGAAACTCCTACAACCTCTAACATGAATGAAGCTTTGGTGACCCAGAGCTCGGCTGCCTTCCCTGGGGATTATACAGATAAAGTACAGAAACTATCCCGTGGTACTTATGAAATTCAAACACTGACAAGAAACCAAAAGGAATTAAATATAAAATTATGGTTATTTACTAAAATTCCTAATTGAAAGTTACGTGTAATGGAATGAAAGCGGTCAAAAAATTATCTGTTGTTCCCTGTCACTAAAAAATACTTTATTCTTTTTGTTGTTTTCAATCACTGCACTATTTTGCTGAAAAAAAATCTCCTCAATAAAAAAAAAAATGCAGTTTTTAAAACTTCATGACTGAACTTTTCATACTAAATAATTATTTGAAAGGTTAGAAACAATCTCTATTTTTGTCTTTATCTTCACTTTCCTACAAGTGCAGTTCTTTCATATCCAAACAAACATATTTTGTTTCTGCGATCTATTATATTTGGTAGGAAGTAATTAGAAAATTGCTTAAAATCTTAGACCATCAGTTTCATGCAACTAGAGCCAACTCCAGTTTCTGGCTTGAAAGATTTTTTGACAGATGATGCAGTTGTTAACTGCCAATTTTCTAGTGGGAAAACTACACAAAATTTCAAACTATGGTATTTTGTTTTCTCCATGTCATTTGAAACATTTTTCCCAACTAGTTTATTAAACACTGAATCTATCTCCAACACAGCCCATTTACCAAGTTAAGGAGGAACTCAAACTTCCATTCCTTCTAAGGGCCAAGCCCACAGGAAAGTAACATCTTCCTGGAGATCTGTGAAATTTCTTCTGTATCATGAGAAGTACACTCTAGCCACAGAATGTGTCTTGTACAGCAGAACAGGCAACATCAAACCCCTCTAAGATTCCTGCGTGGTACTGACTAAAAATGGAAAATGCTGAGAGTTGAATTTACATGAAATAAAGTATATTAGGTCAGTTGATAAAAGAATAAATAGAAATAAATCTAATTAACTTCTGTCTGGAATGAAAGAAAAAAATAAATGGACACTGCTTTAGGAAAAAAAACTTCCAAATTTCATTCAGTACTACCTAAACCTTCCATGCATAACAAAAGAATTTTTGATAAGTAGCATGAATTTCCTTCACAATTCATTTTTAATTGCTCTTGGAAATCTTCAGAGACATTATCTCGTAGGGCCTGCTCCTAACTCTGAGATCCGAGCAGCAGAACTACAGGACAGTGTCTCTGCTGTTGGAGAAAGAGCAGTGGCTTCTCCAAGCAGAAGGTACATTTTGACAGGGTGGTGCTGGCCGTTTGTAACAGGAATACAGGCACGCACAGCTCAGGCTTAATAATAATAATTAAGGTGGATTTTTTGGAGGGAAGCTCAAACATGTTATAAGCAGTTCAAAAGGTAATTTTTCTTGCGGGCTGATCACAGGGAAAATAAACTACTGAAATTTTCGGAACGCAGAAAAGCACACTGTAGCACTTTGGAAGTACAAAAAGGGACAAAAGTAGTAATTATTTTTTTTGTTTTGTTTTTACATTTAATAGCACTTGTTACTCTCTTCTTTTGAAACTCTACACTTAGTTTTTGTTTCAGAAAACACCAAACCTTACAGAAGCAACAAAACAGTGCAAACTGTTTTTAAAAGGGTAGTAAATATTTTGTCCACGTATTTTCCATGCATGTATTTATTCCGATTTTAATAGTTAGGATATTGTAGAATCATGTATCCTACACGAGAATTGTAGGAATGAAGTACACAGTGGAAATGGAATCTAAGGTAAACCCCAGTATTTTGAAATAAAAAATTTTCCAAAAAATCCACTGAGTAGAACATGTAAGATGATGACATTGTAAAGTGCTTATTTAAAAACAATGACTAATCATTCTGCAGACGTTATTTCTTACATAAATCACCTTAAAAATGATGACTTTAACCTTTTCTTAAAATAACCATTCTGGGAAGAAGCTACTATTGGGAGTAAGAATTAATAAAAGCATTATAGCTTTCTATTGAGATCTATGGAAAGGCAGTCACCACCTTGAGGTGAAGCAGCATCAAGACTTGTTTCAGACTTACCAGCACGTTATCATTCAAATTATTCTGTTTGGGGCAGGAAAGGAAGGATCAGAGGTTCCTTCCAGATATCACTGTGCTCTCAAAACACTGTGGACACAGGGAAATCTCATCCATGGTACAATCTGAACTCAACCTGTATTTTGCTCTAGGTGACACCAGACAGTTGGAAAGTAGCTGCGCCCATGGCTTGCCAGCTTTCCAGATTCTGGAAAGAGGCAATTTCAGTGAAAAAAGGAATAGTTCAGTCCCATTAGCCTAAATATAATCAAAGAGATTTTCAGCATGTCTTTTGAAACCATAAATGAACTACCTCCCCTTTTGCTTCCACCTCTTTCCCAATGATTATGAATTCTACCTAAACTTCTCCTTTTAAATAGCTGATATTTCTCTTACAACATAAGCCTTTTTCAATGAGAACACCATCTGGATAAATCAGAATACAGGCTGCCACCTTCTTTGCTCACGTTCCACCATTCTTGACATGCAGACTCTGATATGTTGTAATATATCAGCAGAGAGTTTACTTGGAAACCTTTAATTCTCACATATCGTGGTTTACTTAACTCAGCTACTCTGCCTAAGGTATGAATCAGCCCTACGATCAGCATAACCCGTGTTTAAGCCTGGAATCAATTACTGGCCTGACTATTAATTCTGTTAATGATGTTGCAGAACTCAAGAATTCAGAGAGCCTGTTAGCTTCCAGGCAGGAGTACTGTACACCTCAGAGTATTCCACTCACCATTTTTATCAAGGTAAATCCGGTACCAAAAAAAGCATCTTGGAGAGTAATTTTTGACATTTATTATTGATTACACAATGTGGTGGTGTCTTTTTTCAAGGGGCTAGATATCAAGCATAATGAGCTTTTTTCCTTCCTTTTCCCTTGGCTTAAGATTTAGTCATACAATGCAGGCACGCCTTTAATGCAAATATGATGTAATGACTGTAATTCTTCCCCTTTTTTTTTTTTTAATTGTATAAGAATGAACAGCAATAATTATTAGAAATAAGAAGAAAACTCTCCTATTTGGCAAAACATATTCAATACTAAATATATCTCAGTATCTCAGAGGATGATCAGAATTAGATGCAAAACATCCAACTTGATAGCAACTTGATATATATTAAAGAATATATATATATATCAGGGGACACATTAGAAAATATAATGAGTATATAAACAGATACCAAAATAAATTGTTCTTTAAATATCAAATTATAACAGAACACATAGAGCAACCATTTATCTGTCACCTTTGCTATACATTCTTTTAAAAATAACCACCTTGTACTTTTTCTTTAATGTGAATCCATTAACACCCAGAAAAAATATTTTAGTATATGCAACACAATTGTTAGCCAGCAACTTTCAGCTGAAGAAAAACATCCTGATAAACAGAAAAAAGTGCTGACTTATTTGCTATTTGCACACTTTCTTAGTGAGCAATTTTTATTTTTAAAAAATCCATGTTTAGTAAAAGACATTTTAGTACTGCTGTGGCTATTATCCTGCTTTTTGTTCATTATTCAGTCACAATCCTGCACTAAGAGCTTGAACTTTAAGAATAAATAACTGATTATTCAGAACTTTGTATCTCTCCTTAAATTCAGTATTTCACGCTGTAAGTGCATTAATATTTGAATAATTACAACATATATTAATAGGAGCAACTATTCCACTGAATATTTAGCTATTTTATAATGATTATATGTAACTCTCCTACCAGGCAACAGTGGCAGAAGGAAGGAGTCCAATCAGTCCAAAGATTCTCTTCCTAAAGAAAAGACAAATATGACTCATGTCATACCTGGAGCTAAATTACTTTTTTAAACTGGAGAAATTTAAAATAAAACCTTCCAGATCATATTTTTAAGTTTGTTGTCCTGCACACGTAGAAACAAACAGCTATCTCTTGGAATGCACAACAACACATCATATATGGGGAAAAGAAAGAATACAATGAACATGAAAAAACAGGGAAATGAGTGACTCCACTCATTGGTGTTTCCAGGGTAATCAATATATTTCCACAGTTTCAAAGTGTAACTGTCAGATTTAACAAACTCCACTCATTAATGGCAGTTGATATTTATATCCAT
>JAOXNG010000026.1:70263092-70275495 GCA_028566535.1 Scolopax minor | reverse complement strand
GGCCTCTCTCCACACAGGTTTTAGTGCATAAGGTTTTTACAAGATTAGCACCTGATTGAAGGTCCTGAAGTGGGCTAGTTTGAGTGTACTTATTCAATAAATCTCCATAAAGCACCTTTGAATTCAATAGTTTATTTCTAATTGTAAAAGCATGAATGTTACATACTTTGAGTAATTGCATATTTGTTAGAATCGTACCTACTCAGAAGATCGGTGTGTGCAGAGACAAGACAGTCATGCTTAGACTTCCCCCAGGAATCTGGTGGTTTATGCTTTATTCCCCTCTTCAGTTCAGTAAGATTTCCATAGAAACAGTGAGGAAATATAGATATATAATAGCTAGTTATTGATGTATATGAAGGCAGTTGGACAACATCACACAGGCCCTTCAGAACTACTGAAGGTAGAGATCTGCCTCTTGTTTAAAAGGCCAAAGACTGGGGATTAGGCAAGAGTTACAGCAAGAAGGCAACAAGCCTAGTTACAGTTCCCTCAAACCACTAGGATGTGTAGCTTGTTATGAACAAGAGAATTAGTGTCAGCTTTATCACATCATTCCAGAAGGTATCAATGGGTTATGTATACACACACATTTAAAAAAACCCACACATGTATGTATATACTGTTTTTAAATAAGGCAGGTATTTATTTCAGGCTTTTAAAACATTTTTCCAGCCCCCTTTCCTAGTAATACAGCATATGGTGCCATTTTATTGCTAAAGAAAGCATACCATCATTGCAAGCAGAACAGCATCAGCACTGGCTTTAGGCAGCAGTCCAGTTGAGTTAAGGTTCAAGACATACATTATTACTATGGAAGAATATTACTGTTACAGAAATACAGAAGACTAGTTCAATTCTATTTAGATTGCACCAAATCATTCTCTTGCCATGATCTGTAGTTAACAGCGTACACTACGAAGCAGAACGACACCATTCTGGAGCAACAGAGAGAGAGTAAAAGATGGGGAAACAGTATTTTAGGTTAAGTTGTTATATTAAAAAAAAATACACAAGGGAAGGATAGGACAGAACAGACTTGATCTGCTGCTCTAACAATGCTTTCTTCTGTCAGAAAGGGTGCAGGACTTTTGAGCTCATCCCAAAGTAAATCCTAATAAGAATGAATATGCACATCGTATCTTTGTGTAACTAATAAAAGTTACTCATCAGCATGACTTATAACGTGCACTCCCGGAGTTTTTTGTCAGCCTGCTTCAAGGAGATCCAGGTGTTCAACATGTTGGACCGCAGTTTGGCCCACACCAAGTGGTTGTTTAACCCAAATATCTGGGCAGCAAACTGGGCAGCTCCTTCAGGTGACAGAGTAGTAGGACAGCTGAGACCTGCAGGGAAGAGAGTGCCACTTACCAAAGGGTATTTATTTTATACCCAAATCAACTGTTCTTCAGAGGCAGTGTTTTAAGACAATGTTTGTTTCAGCCACATGATCTAGTTTTACAGGTACTGAAGTGTTGTGCATTCTGCTACTTCTAACGTAACTGCTCTGTGGCACATTAAACCAGAAGCCAGCGAACTAAATGTCTCTCCTTACACAGAGGCAGGAGCCTGCTGGGTCTCCCAGTTCAAGTCACTCAGCAGTCACAGAGGTAGCAATGCACTGAAGCAGTAAAGCTCTTCCTTACACTAATTGTGGAGAAAGATATTTTTTGATCATAAGGAAAACGCAGCTCTATAACTGAACAAACTTTCAATTATTTAAATCCCCATTGATACTAATTCCAATTTCCAAGCTTCAGCAAGCAGAAACCAAGGTTTATACCTTTCCTAAAGATTACACCTATGTCATCTTTGCTCTGTTTATTGGGGTTTTTTTGCCAAAGTCAGAAGTACTATGCAAGATATTTCTAAAGACCTTGTTCGATACAGATCTACTTCTCCAAAGTTTTACCATGTTTGTATACATTATGTACACTAGGAAAAACAAAACCAGAGCTAGGTCAGAAAAAACAGCATAAGCTGAGCATCATCTTACCACTGGGTAGTCTGAGAGAGGACCACACATCCTGAGTGCCCCAGTCAGCTGAGAGGGGAGGACAGTTGACCACTGGGTAAGCGGTGTTACCCGACATGACCGGCCCCAAACCATTGCTTCTGCCAGCCACAGCAACAAACACTGTGGGGATCCCATCTCCTGGAAGGGAAAAGAAGACATTCAGAAAGAAGCAATCCACCTTGTTCTACTCTGCTTTTGTGGGAACCTTTACTCGAGTCCACAATTCTGTTTGCAGTTATTTTGTCAATTCTTTTAAATAGCACTAGATTAATTTTTTTTGGTGTGTGTCTAACTACCCCTTTTACAGAAACGTATTTTAAATCTTGCAACCTTAAGTCTGTTTACAGATACTGTTTACAACTGAAATTAGCATGTCTTACTCTGAGGGAAAGTATTACAGGAATCAGTGCTGCTTAGCTTTGTATGGAACAAGCCATTAAACCTCTGGCATCTTTAAGTGCTTCTCTCCTTAAATCTTATACAGTTCACCTCAAAATAAGTGTTTCTCAACCATGATTACCACAGCTGTAGTTTCACCAAGTAGAAAGTATATTCCTACAAAAATAAGTAGTTCCCTCTCCTCTGCTAGGCTATAAACACTTTGGAAGAGATGTCAAATTTTCTTAGTAAAAATAAGAACTTAAATACCTCATACTAAATAACAAGGAAGAATGTTTTCATGAAACAGGCAGGAAAACATGTTGAGAGCAACATCTGCCTCATAAATAACAAATGCGAATATTCAGAATCAGCTACAGAAAAAGGGCCAGCACCCCCAGCAAGATGCTCAATACAGTGAGTGAATGAACATGATCATGGCTTGGACAAAGTAGTTCTGATACAGGGATAGGAGCAGAGGTTAAACTTTGAGCAATGAAGTTGTGGCTGGGCAGCAGGACAATACATTACTCTGTAATTGCTCAGTGCAGTCTATTAGCCCATCATTATGTAATTAGCAAGTGGAGAACAGCATTGTAACAGCTTGGCTTTCTGCTTAACCAAAGAAATAATGGAAAAGCCCCACACAAATCCATAAATTGCCAACTTATTCATGAATATGACACTGTTTCAACGCGAATCAGTAGTTCTTTGGCGTTTACCTTCATATTCTGCTTTGATCCTCAGGGTTTCGTCTGGCCCTTTGTGAGCAGAGGTCACTCTTAACTCACAAGGAATTCCAAAGGTTGCACATGCCTTTTTTATTTTTTCACAGTGACTGATGTCAGAAGTGGATCCCATCAGCACCACAACTCTACCTTGGCTCTTTGTTTTCAGAAGCAACTAGGGAAAAGAGTGAAGGGGGGAAGGGAAAGAAAAGCAGTCAACAGACTGAGTATGTGCAGTTATGAGAGTCTAGATATGTTGTCATAAAAACAGATACCTCCACTCTTTCTGCAACCCATTCGAAGTTTCTCTTAACCATTTGCAGGGCTTCAGGAGTCACTTCCTTCAGGTCCCGGTAGGACTGAAAAGAACAACCAAAAAAATACCAAAGTTAATGTGTTTTGGATACACAAAGCACTCATTTTGCTACCATACTTGGTAAGAATACCCCAACTGAAATATTTATGCAGTTTCTAGCAATTCCACAGAAAGGAGACCAAATATTAGTACAGATATAGGAGTGGATATAGGAGCAAGGAAGAGCTATTTGATGAGAAACCATCTCAGTAGGTGTAGACAAACTTCTCCATTACAATTCATGGCCACTTGCAACACAAAAGGCTTTTAACCAGAAGGGCATCAAGGTTTTGGAAACTTCCCAAATAGTAAGTTTAAGGAAAGACATACAGATTCAGTTTTTAAAATGTTGGAATGCCACGATTGCCTGCAGTAGCACTGCACTAGCCAGCCTAGGTTCTGCATGATGTTGTTATCACATACCTTATTTTGGGGAGCTGAGCAAAGGCACTGTCAGAGCAAGTCACTCCAGCATGCTGCTGCATAATTCAGCTAAACAACAGAGAAGTTGTGCTTCCCAATTTAAAAATAATACCTCTCCTCCCACACACACTTGAAAATCTTCCCCTGTGGCTTATATCCACTTTCTCTCACAGGGTCTCTGTTGCAAGTCTCAGTGACTGTCACAGAAGCTCCATGGCAGCAGCACTCCCAAACCAGTTCTTTCATAACTACTTATCTAGTTATTCAGAGATACTTGACAAGTGCAGTTGCTACAAGTTTAGATGTAGGACAAGTTTTATTTCTTATAAAAACTTGTTTGCCACCCTCATATGCAGTCACAATCTGTTAATCATGCTTAGAGACAATGAAATACTGAAGCTTAACCAAAATACACCACGAAGAAAAGCATCCTTCCTGCAGATCCCTCCTATGTGTCACCAGATTTCTACTAGTAGAGGATACTACTCTGAATAAGCAGAGAAACTTGGAGGCAGACCTGGGAGTTAAAGTTTCTATTCTTCCTACTGATTTGTCCAAATATTTATGATCTGCATAAGTCAGAAATTCTTACTACCCCTGTAAGCCCACGTTTCATTACAATAGCTGCAGTCAGCAGTGCTGTTGGGCAGAAGATTTATTTCTACCGTAACCAGATGATCAACTACACAAGAACAGGACTGGGCACTAGGTACCCTCTGAGCTACTCTGAAACAAGGTAAGACTATCTAGAAAAAGCCACCTAGAAAGCAGATGTGCAATTGTGGGGTTTACTTTTTTTATTCTCTTTTCCAACAGACTGAAAAGGTAAAGATTAAAACAGTACCTGTTTGTCCTTCTGCTGGCTTCTGTCTCCTGATGGCCACAGTCTCCATGAATCATTATCAATAACATCAGCAAGAACAATTTCTTTTGTCAGAACATTAACACCAAATTCAATCTAAAAAGACAATCAGAATCCTATTTTAGGAACTACAGGGCAATATATATTTCCTGTCAGAATTGGGAATGCAAGAAGTCAGACTCTTATACCTTCAGGTCTACCAAAGTGCAGTTCTGAGGCTGCCATGCTTTTTCCAGGATCTCAAAAATAGCTTGAGTAGAACGAGCCATAATATCCACTTCAGTCTGGCCAATACTAAGTCCACCAAAACAGAATTTTGCTTCAATTAGCTGCTCCTCAGACCACTGTGGATCATTATTAGCATCATCCTGTTAAGAAAACCAAAATCATGTAATTTATGCTTTCTATAAGAATAACAATTAAAAGATCATACATAGGTTTTGGGTTGTTTTCAAAAAACAAATACAGGCTTCAAACTAGGATTTTCTGATTAGCACTAAAAAAAAGTGACAGCAACACTAAAAACACTTGCTGTAACAACTGAACATCTTTAAAAGCACCTCAAGTTCAGAGAGTGACACAAGAGTGACGGGGTACACTACAAACAAAACAAAAGAGTCATAATTGACAAAATGCTTCTTTTGTGCCCATTCCCAAAGAAGCTCAGAATCTTAAGTGACTGGCTAACTGCTTACCCTCACTATGCACATACTGTTTATTTAAATTTCTTTAAGTGTATTAACACATCTGTTTCAGACAATACTTTAGGCTTATGCCTAAAAAGTCCTTATATCTTATAAATAAAACATTTTTATATTTTAGGTACTGTTCTTCAGCTTGCTATTCTTTGATGGCCCTGCAAACCAGTACTACACTGTATGCACTTTAGACAAAACAGCTGTTGGACAAGCATACAAGAAAACATTAGGATGGCAAAACTACCAATACTATGAAGATTGGCCAGCAACTAGAGCTACTTGCTTTTATTTGTCAGGATTTTAAAAGGAGATAATAGAGAGTTATAGCTCTGTTTAAGTTTGATTAACATCACAGGAAAGGAAACTTACCTTGTAGAACATCTCGATTTTGGGTGGGTAAAACTTATAGCCTTCTTTGACACCGGGGTTTCTTTTGAGGAAGGAGCCAGTAGCAATTCTTCTGCACACCCATTCAATGGGGATCATCTCACAGTGAGCTGCTATGAACGCTGTGTCACTCTGTTTCCTGACAAAAGCTGTTTTGATCCCTAAAGATAAAGATGGCAGCTTAGTTCCAGTACTCCACAGTTGACACAAGAGTTGAACATCTTTGATTTCAAGTACAACTGAACTTTGTTCTTCCCTGGACTTAAGGGACAAACCGAATCTCTTGGGGGTATTTTAAGCCCACTCTGGCCATGCAGAAGGCAATCAATGCAGTTACCTTTCACAAGTCATTAGTTTTGCCAATTTTATCATACAATGCTCACTTGTAGATCAGAACCTTATGCTCTGGTCAGAAATCCAATTCTTGCAAATAATTTTTTACACAGTTTTTTTTTTTTTTTTTTAATAATAACCTATCCTTCACAATGGTATGTTTTTAAACAAAAGTTAGGAGCAACCAAGTACCAAACCATACTCTCTGGTGGAAGAACCATTTTATGTGGAATAGCAATTGGAAGCTTTTAAGGAATTAGGGAACATGGGAATCACCCCTTTTCCACAGTGCCTCTAAACACAATGAGATTGGGAGAAGGAACATTTTAAAGGGAGCAGCTGAGGGAACTTGCACATAATATCATCTTCAAGGTGGCATTTCAGTTGCTCATGGGAACAAGCAATGGTTCTCTGTTTGAGTCCTTTAAAATAATATCGGAGGAAGTCCTAGAAAACACAGTGATGGGAATATTTCTATTTTGAAGCTGCGTGTTAATTAATTGCTTAGAGAATTTTGAAAACCTCACTCATTATTTGTCATAACAAACTTCCCTTCTGCCTTGTAAATAGACTTTCTTCTTGGCTACAGCAGTATAAATGAGAAATGAGTCTATTAAAGGCAAAACATTATATCAGCACAAAAGGTAAATCAGACCTTCAAATATCAATAGCCTGCTGTGTTTCTCCTGGATTAGTCAATGATTACTCAGGTCTTAGACTAAATTCTGTTACCAGTTTCAGAAATTTACTTCCCATGTACTTCAATGTACAGGAAAAGCAAAGCAGAGTTTGGTTGGCTTAATTCTAGAAAGGGTAACTTTTTGTGGCCCTGACAGTACAGAGGTCATTAAAGCTGGTCATTAATTATTCTTTCATGTAATTTAGGTGGCCATGGCTTAAGTGGTAATCCATCTCAGAGTCTGTGCTTTCTAGATGGCAAATAGGTCAGGCTCGAGACATTTCCATTATTTAGAGACTGACAAAAGAACACATTTAAGAAAGGTAGAATTAACTGCAAAAGATGAAATTGCACTAGTGATTTAGACTAATGGTCAACTATATGTGATCAGTATAACAATAACAACCTATAATACAATGGACATGAAATGACTTAAAACTACAACCTACAGGCTTTGATTATATCTCCAGACCTCTTTTGAAAGAAGAGCTGAATTTAGTTTATAGGAAGGAGCAACCAACTATAAAATATCTAATTTTTTCCATTTAAAATTCTTGCCACGTTGTGTATTTTATTTCTTCAGGACTGAACTTCTATTCCTGCAGTTAAAAGGGTAAAATCCTTTAAAGAGGTTATTTTGAACTCCCCTGACTACTGATTGCACACCTTATTTGTAAAACTAGGGGGTATATAAATCTGCCTTTCAGTACCTGAATCTTTTCAGATGCTGTAAAAATCTTACTGTGCCCATAAAATTTATGCCACAAGGAAGTGGTGTAAAGCCTGATGTGATAAAATGCATCTATCTCAATACATGCAGTCATTAGTCTGTGCAGAAACACCCCTCATCAGTCACTAGTGAGGACATGTTTACTGGCTGTCTTAAACATCAGCTATGGCTGGTTAGCAATTTTTACAAGCAAGAGCACTGCACATAAGAGCGTAAAGTCAAATGAATGGCGGGTAGCTTCACTGAACATCTAATTGACTGATCAACACAGATGAATGAAGAGCTGAAAAGAAACAGTGAGAGAGTCCAGGAAGAAAACAATTAGGTTGGGATGATTGTGTGCGAGATCTGTGCTGCTGGAAAGAGATGGCTGGAATGGGAAGGAGCACAGCCAGGTTGTTCCTGTGCTGTAGGCAGCTTATTAGAGATTTGATTTCTTTTTCAGCTTTACTCCTTCCTCAGCTTTAGAGGTTTGACTCTATATTTCAGACTAAGCTTGCAGGCTGCAGCCCGGTACACAGAATCAAGACTTTTTTTCGAAAAGCCCAGATGTGCTCTCCACGCTTGTGGACTCCAGCCTCAGAAAGCAGCAGAAATGCTGCTGCAAGGGGCAGAGGAGTAGTGAATGAGATCATCTCCCAGAAGTATTTCTCTATTGGGGCTACCAGGATGTCAGGACATCAAGAGAAAACTGCACTTAATTCCAAGGGCCAAGGATCATGCGTTCACTCCATTACCCTTCACACCTTGCAGTATTAGGGTTTTCAACTACTTTGCTGCTATAGCTAGAGTGTTACAAGCAAAGGTGGTATCCACATGGCTTTAGACACACTGGGCAGTTTATCCTACCTGTGAGTCAAGGACTAGTACTGACATTTTATAGGTGGACAATAGACACAGACAGCTTACATGAGCCACCAAGGATGTACAAGAAAGGTCTATGGCACTATGTGTGCAGAGACAGCCTGCTCCAGAGTCTCAGCCTCCATGGTAAGAGGGAGGTTTTGGCACAGTAAGTTCAGCCCTGGATCAAGAAAAAAGTGGAGGAGTGGATAAAGCCATTCCATAAATATTATTTTTTTTAAAAATGATCTTTTTTTTAAAGGAAGAAGAAGAATAATGAGGTGAATGAACATACTGAGGACTGGATGAACTCTCAGCTCACTCTTGCCCTCTGGATTACTCACAGAACAGCAAGGCAGAGGCAAGGAAAGACTTGCTTCCTGCACAGCAGCACACCTTTTCATGCTGGTAACAGTTCCCCAAAAAAGGTGACAGCTTTGGAAAGGTATTCTTAGAAAGGTACCCTCAAAAAAAGCACTTGTATGACAAAGCTTGAGAGGAAGGACAAAAGTTGCTACTTCATTCCAGGAGTAATAAATAATTCTCTCCTAGGTGGTGTGGGGCATGTATGGATGCACAATGGGAATGTTATACAGGTTTTTCTATTTATTTCCAGCTGCATACCAAGATGAGTGGAAAAATTCTACCTTACGAAAATGTGAGTCTGTGTCTAAGATAACCTCACATTTTTTTGTCTGAGAATATTTGAATTTTTTTCTGAGCTGAAACAGGGACCACACATGAGTTTTTCTGGGGAATGGCAATCCTCTAAGCACTGGCTGTGCTAGTCTAATTTGATGACAGACAAGAGAAATTGGGTATTTCTTATCCCAAACACAGGCTGGGGTGTGCTTAGGGCCTGCGGGACCAGCAATAAAAACCTTTGGAAATTAGATAAATTATATATTCTGTGGGTTAATTTCTGCTCTGTTGCATCACAGTCTCTTCCAATTAAAATCTCAGGGAAATTGGCCCCTCCTAAATAAAAATTAGGATTCTATGACATTTGAGCCATAAGCAAGGTCATAGTTATAGTTACTCCTTTTTCAGTTTCTCATCATTTACAGAGAAATGTTGAGGCGGCAGAAATTCACTGCAGCTGCTCGTGGCCATTGTTCCAAGGCTTTTGGCACTTTCCTGGATGCAGCATTGGCCCTCAGAGGCCCTTTGGGATAGTTTTCATGCTGTGCTCTGCTAGCTGATTGCTGTCTTGAGCCAACTCCGTGAACCTTATTCTGAAATAAAATAGAAATATGCAATGTTTGAGAGAAGAAAAGCAAAGGGGCTGGAGTGAGAAACCTCTGGTACCCTTCCTGTGGTCTCTGACTTTAATCTGTCCCTTGGTAAGTCTCAAAATAAAACAGAGTATATGGAGGTGGAGAAAGATAATCTAGCTAGTTTGCCTGGTGAAAAAAGTGTAGAGGACAGTCCTTCTCCTGACCCCACAGAGGAGGACTACCCAAGACGCCTCCTCTCAGCTTTCCTCTAAATGAGGGGAGAGGGACACAGTATGTCCTTCCTCTTTTTTGCTTCCAATTCCATGTCCTACTCCCCCCAACCTGTGGGGTGATCACTCTGCATGACATTGCACGAAATAGATCTTTCCAAACATGATCTCTCTTTAGGAAACGATCTGCAGGCAAAGCACACCTTTACAAAACCTCATATTCACACATGAAATCTCGTATTGGCTCTCTGGTCCCGGTAACCCCATTTCCTACTAGTGCAGCTCCAAAAGGCTGCTCTGTCAAGAGACAGTGATCAGGCTTTTGCCCCAGGCATGGGGATTGGGCTAGCACCTTTTCCCAGGTGCATTTCCACTTCTTTTAAGGTCCTAATTCCATGAAAGAAAACTTGCCAGCAGAAACAGCTGGTCCTAAACACCATTCCCTTGTTTCCCTTGCAGGTGCCTGCAGTGCAGAGGCTGCATCTCTTGTTCCTAACAGTTTAGTTCTTTCTATGGTAAGATAACATTTTCTTCTGTAGTTACCCTCCACTAATTTGTCAAGGACACATTTGTTGTGGAACTTTAAAAGGTAAGTGGCTCTTTGCTTCAGCATTTTTCTTTTTCTGTTTTTTTTTTTTTTTTGGTTGGTTGCTGGGGACTTTTTGATGTAGTAATCTCTACTAAAGGTATATTTTTAAATTCTCTGTATGTCCCAGTGTCATTGCAAATGATTGCTTTTTAGGTTGCAGTTGTTTTCCAAATTGGTGACTCAAGAGCAAGGCTCTGACAGAAAAAAATATATTATCTGCAAATAAATTTTTTACAGCAGCTGTTATTATGAAGAAAAAAATAAAGAAAAAGAAACCAACAGTTGGGAAATATAGCAAGTAGTATCTAATGCATTTCCCTTGTAAAATAGGAAATGGCCAGTATTTTAGAATATCTTTCCACTTACTTGCACAGCAATCCATTAGATGAGCAATGCAGTATACTGGGAAGCATATACTGCTTATATAAGTCTGTACTTTTGGAGCTCCCTGGAAGATTTCATTCTTACAAAGAAGGAAGCACAGGGAATGTCTGAAAGTTTGGGGTTCTGAGTTTTGCCACAGGAGATTTGTGGGGTGAAACTCTGCAGTCAGAAATAGCAGTTGGTGGAAAACACATGCAAGATGCATTTGAAATGTCAAATACCAGGCTTCAGAAATGTGAGACAAACCTTTTTCTTCTGCACAGTGAGGTTAGCAAAGTCTCTGTTTTCCCCTGTCAACCATACATAACCAAATAGCCTTGGTTATTGAAATAGCTTCCTGGAGGACACCCCAACCCCAGTATGGAAAAAGCATATGTGTATTTCTCGTTCCCTCCTCTTTTCATGTCTAACATAATCTCTTCTCATATTCCCCAATGAAAGCAATATTCATGTGCACTTCCCCTGTGGTCACTTGCGGGTGGGCAGAAATTAAGTGATTATTGCTGCTGTACTACTCTCTTGAGGGAGGGATTAAACTAGATTTGAAACCCAGGCAAGGTCAAGAAAAGGAAAATGTAGCACCTGTACATTAACCGAAAGCGCCTGCTGACCTTCCACACGACTTGTCAAACACCAGCTGCACCATACAGAAACAAACTCTTGTTCTCATGCACTAGTCAGCAAAGGATCAGGGTGGGATTTTTTATTCCAGTTACTTTTCACTTGATTGTGCAATGCAGTATTTACTCCTGCAACTTCACAGTCAGCTGTTTTCCAATTCTGTAAGTCAATAAATTGAAGAGGAAAACCATCACAATCAAGTAAGTGCTCTGTTTCAACATGTACACATGGGCAATGGTTCTCCAGAGGAAGGGTGTGAGCAACAAAAGGAGATTAAACCCACAAATTAATCAAAGTTTGGGCAGTAGGATTCAGCTTTCTGAGTTAAAGTGCTCCTTTACAAGGGCCTAAGTGAGATCCCTGCATCTGAACCATCTCAAATTCCTACAGAGACCAGGTGAATGTTGGAGCCTGTCGTGACCTTTCTGGCCCCTGCCAAATTAATAAACCTATTTTTATTGCTTCTGCATCTCAGCATAGCTAGAAATCCAGATTCTCTGCAGCCTCAGAAAATTCCACAGGCACTTACACATGCGGCTCCCTGTGCTGGAAACCAGCCCTCTCCCTCTCTGTTCTCCCCACCTTCATCAACATGGGGAGATGTTAACCACTTGCAGTAGCTAAAACACAGTGTTTAATCACTGCAACTTCTATTCCTAGTGTATTAGTGACTGCTGTGTGACAAGCTACTTAATATCCCTAGGCCTTATTCTGCAGTGTTTCACATCTTCTACAGGGAGACTCCTTTTGAGGCTGGTGAAAAATACTTGAATCACTACCTCAATAGTAATTTCTACTCATTTTGTACTGTTATAAATGGCACTTCAAGATGCTGAATAAAGGATATTCAGGACCCACAATCAGGTGGCCACAACCATCACAATCACGTTTTGATCTTGTTCAGGTTTCACTGCTTACATGCAACAGGT
>JAOXNG010000026.1:70240699-70251664 GCA_028566535.1 Scolopax minor | reverse complement strand
CAGGTTGCCCAGGGAGGTGGTTGAGGCCCCTTCCCTGCAGACATTCAAGGTGAGGCTCAACGAGGCCCTGGGCAACCCGGTCTAGTTGGAGGTGTTGCTGTGACTGCAGGGGTTCGGACTAGATACCCTTTGAAGGTCTCTTCCAGCCCAGATGATTCTATAATTCTATATTATTTTAGTATTTCCTCTCACTCCAAAGTGAATTTCATGCTTAAACTGTGATTTTGTTATTGTATGCTAGGAAAACTGTGTCACCACAAAATAACCTTTATAGCTACAGGTGCCATATTAACACTTCTATTCACTTACACCACTATGATAATACTGTTTTAATTCAAATACAACTACTCTATAGAAATCCTAAGGGCAAATGAAACTCAAAATCAGAAAAAAGTACAATAGTTTTTCTGCAGTGCCTATGGGGATGTAAGTACAAGAAGCAAAGTTTGTAAAAAGAAACCAAAAAACAAACAAACCAAACAAAACCCCAAATATATATATCGTCAGAATTACACATACTCTTTTCACATATTTACATTTTTGATTTAGATCTATCGAACTCCACCATCTGAATAAAGCTCTGTAACTCACCTCTATACTAGAGGAAGACAGAGATGTTAATTTTACTTTGCAGATCCAAAGGGAGAAAACAGTATCTTAATCCAAAACTTTAATTCTACATTATCTTTCTTTTTTTGCTGGTTTTTGCTGCAGTTGTTGTTTTGTTTTGTTTGTTTTTGGTTTTTTTTGTTTGGCTTATTTGGTTGTTTGGTTTTTTTTTCCAAAGAAAGAGCCAATGTTTGTGTCTCTGTAGGTCTCTTCTGTTGGTGTTCTCCTGCCTGCTCTCTCTCCTGCCCTGCCTTGTCCTGCCTAGTGTGCTGTCTGTTTCCATGGATTTGCCTTTCCATCTGCATTTTTGGCATTTACCAAGCTTGGCATTATCATCCAGGATAGAGCATCTCTCATCTTCATATTGCTTAATTTCTCAAGTCTAACATATTTGGGTTAATAAACACTATTTTGAGACTAAATTGCCACTGATATACAGACTACTACCTCAAATATCTCTGCATATAACAAGAGCCTAAACCTTATTTTGTTTTTCAGTACTAGCTTGAATTAAGCTACAGGAAAAAAAAAAAAAAAGAAAAAAAAAGAAAAAAAAAAGATTACTTGCATTGTTCCTCTACATCCTTAACTCATTTCCCTGGAGAGGCAGGGACGAGAGATTCAGAACGTGATCTGGTGCATTTACTCAGCTGCTACTCCCAGAGACACGTAGCAGCCGCTCCATCTGACAGAGAAATATGAGCACAACAGTATTGGTGGCTTTTTGCTACAACTTCTAATCATCATCATGCTAGATTTGGCTCTCACAGCCCAAGGAGTCTCCCCCTGAACACCATCAGTGCTAAGAATTTCTCCAACACCAGGACACGCTTGTTTCTGTTACTCCCCAATTTTCTTCTTGTTTCAGCTCCTGAAAAGGTGCAAAGAGCAACTGCATTTTTCCCCACCACTATTTTCATTTTCATTCTGCACAACAAGATTTCTATTCCCTGAGAAAAGGGCTAACAAGGTAACTTTAGCTCAGGACCCTACCCAGATGGAAAAATATTTTTCAGACTTATTACATTAACAGAGTGATTTTCATCTGTTATTTTATCCTGCTCTGCTCTGTTTTCTGATGCATTATTTATCCAGCCATCATCTAATTATTCTCATGTATCAGACAGTAGAAAGTTATTGAGTTCAAATAATAGAAGATAACACAAGAGTGGAAGGCTTTTTAATCACAAACATGAAAGAGAAAATTGGAAAAAATGACACTAGAAATTCATCCCTGACTTACAAAATAATTGATGATTGTCTAGCTTAAAGTAGAAGTGGGGAAGCAAACATCTACACAAAATGTCTTATTTCTAACCATTTCAGAAGCCAGGTGAGGGATTCATATCAAAATTTCAAGGTTTTTGCACACCTGACCTCTGTGCTAATGAATTTGTGTGCTCTGCCAAACATTTAATTTGCAGTTGAACATGAGGCATTTAAAAAAAAAAAAAGAAAAAGAACAAAATAATTATTTTAGAGCTATGTAAGTGTAAATAATAAATACAATGAGCCATAGCATCACAGTAATGGGTATCTTACACATTTATATCACATATATATCCAGCTACATATAAAAAAAATACGCAGGTATTTATATACCCATACATGCACTTTTTTTTTTTTTTTGCACAGAATAACAATCACATTTCTTCCTAAACTGGCCTCTGAATTCAAAAACATAGAGCATGGGATACTTCTAATATAAGACTAGAAATTAAAGAAGGAAAACTCTTTTTGTATGATATTGTCATCTCTTTTTCCCAATTTTTGTCAAGTCACATTATAAATAACTTAAATTACATGGTTTTCATCATTTCCCTGAGGGAAGACATTATATGAGTATCAAAAACTAACCTGGTTATATCGACTTCACTCACTCCCTGTTGTCACTGTTTCAATATCCGAACAGGCAACAACAACAAAAAAAAAACCCACATGCAATGCTATAAACACTGAAATTACAGTATCACTGAGCAAACTGCATATGAAAAAAAAAAAGTGAGATTATACAGAAAAAATGTTTAATGATAATAATTATAATACCATATAGGTAAGATGGGAAAGAACTTCCATTTACAGTTGGTTTGTATTATTTCTTTCTCCCTGTACAGGTTGAAACTTTTCATGCATGGTCACAGTCCTGTCACTTACTGGATTTGTTAAGCTATTAAAAAGCTGTGTGTTACATAAACACTTCTTCTGTGTAAAAAACCCAGACATTTAATGTTTCTTCCACAGTATGTCTCATGCCTAGACTTACAAGCATTTTAAATGAAAGAAAATCTCATTAGCTTCTGTACTCAGACAGGGAAACAAAGGCAATGGTAGAGGAAAAATGATTTACCCAAGAAATGACTTTTAATACAATAGATTTAAATCACAACATTAAAATAAGTTGCCAAAGCTCAGTTCTAAGATATGTTAATGGAACCTGTTTTGGGAAGGGTAGGACTGGAGAAGTCATATCAGTGTTTTAATACTGATTAACAGAGTGGAAAAAGCATTTTCACCTTTTCTTTGTCAGGCAACGCAGGGGAAGAACGAGGCTGTCAGCCCCAGCACGTTGCTCTGACTCTCCAAACATGGATTTTCTCTACCAGCTTCTGATGAGTCCCCAGTCAACTGGGAAATTAGGTTCCTCTGCATCCCAGGAGGGAGCAGAGCTCATCTCAAGAGCCTTGTGATGCCAAGAATTTGGTGCAGGTTTTTTTTCCTGAAACTTTTCCCATGCTTTTCCTACTATGTGCTATGAGTCTTAACCGCTTACTCACTATTAAAACTTCAATGCAGATGCAATTTAAAAAAAAAAATTGGTAATTCAGTTTTGCTACTGTTTGGCAAAATGTAAGGAGTAACAAAGTGGCTTAGAGTGCTAGCCTGCTGCTGCGTGAAGCCAGCACTATAGTGTGCCTCTTAGTCTGGAAAAGTTTAGTAGATTAATTGCTGATCTTAACAATTAACGCAAAAAGGGACTCCGGATAAAGAAGTTAATGTTTTACAGAAATGGATGGCTGATTTTTCTTTCACATGCCTGACATTTTTACTCATTGAAAGAAGTGGATTGTTCAGCTCCTGCTAATTTGGAAGACAAATAAGTTTATATAGCCATTAGCTCATTGTGGGAACTACTGGAGGCAAATGAAAGAGACCCTTCCACTGGAGGATTTCAGAGCACTTCTCGAGTGCTATTGAATTTAGCCTCACTACATGGCCACAAAGCAAGCAAATACCTCCTAGTCTGGAGCACCTACACTGATGCATGATGCAAGTTGCTTGCCCAGGAAAAGGAATATAAAAAGACTTGGACTTGCCCACCTTATATATTAGGAGATTTATTATATCTCAGAGGCAACTGATACCTGTTTTGTAAAGAACCACCTGATTCTTCACAATCTAATTACTAGAAAAGGATGGAGCTTTTCCTTTAGGCTCACAAAAATAAATACAACAAAAGAACGCTCTATTAAGTGGAACCTTTTCAGGTACTTTTTAGAGCAAAGGCAGAGCTAGGGAGGTCAAATTCACGCTTTACAGCAATCCACTGCTACAGAGTATGGGGAGAACCTGATGCAAATGGTGTTCTGTTCATAACCCAAAGAGAGTGCAATAAGGCTCTATGTCTGGAAAAGGACTGGAAAGAAAAGTACCTCTGGGTAAAGCAATGAATTCATCTATTAAAAATAACATTATGAAAGATGAATTTCATGGAAATGCACATCCTTTCAATATTTTCATTAAATGATATATTTATACTACAAAAGCTTTATACTATAAAAGCAAATGCATTGGGATGAGTGACCTGGAGCAATGAGAATGTTCTAGAAAAGTTAGGTGCTGGGTTGGCACACAAAATCAGGGTGGAGACATTTATTCGGCAGATGCCTTGAGCAGCTTAATAACTAAAGCTTCTCTTCTGAAAGGTTTTTGATTTACTATCTTCTAGATCAGCATTCACAGCACAGATTACACAGTTCTTTTCCAGCATGCTAAAATATAAAACAGCCAGATTGGTTCAAATATTCTTGGTGTTGACAAATTCTATTCATGGAGAGCAGAAATGAGCAGTAGTATCTTCAGTTTCTGGATTTGAAATATCTGTCTTTAAAGTGTGACTGAACATAAGGAAGAGGCAGGTGAGGAACACTCCATGACTGTGTGGATGTTATTCCAGCCTCAACTAATGGCATTGCCATATGGTGCCCTGGGGTACCGCATTAGGGCAATGATTCATGAGTGAGGACAACTGGATTCAGGATGGCTCCTTTGCTTTCTGCTCAAGCTCTCCACCTGGCCTCTGCTGCTGCAGAAATGATTCAAGTCCACAACTAACATTTGTGATGTTGCAAATTATTATCTAGCATTTTGAGCAAAATCAGAATTAGTCCTGGTTTACCACAACTCGCTGAGCTCTAAGCTGCAGTGGTTGAGTTCTACAAGAGCTTCTGATCTCCCCGGAGCAGGGGCAGGTGCCCCTCAGTGCTGGAGCAGTCTCCCACTCATGAGAAGCCTTACATCAGACAAAAAGTTATCTGTGTGGTTCCTAGATCAGAGGTCTGTTAATACTAAAATAGAAGCAAACTCTATTTAGAAAACTGATTCTGCTTTAGCAAAAAGAATATAATAATTACAGGTGCTTACATAAACATCACTGTCCTGGATTTTTCTGTCCTTTGACTGTGGTGTGAATTGAATTAATGAAGTTTGCTTTTATGGAGTCTTTGCACTTGACTTGATTAACAGATTTCTTCAATTCTAACTGGTGTGGGCTTGCAACTCTCTATCTATAATACTTTACCTTGATCACCTCTAAAACCTGTGATGTTTTCTAGCACCATTTCACTGGATAGTCTCCAATGACATTGAACACTTCAGGTGTCTTCACTTTTTGTTAATGTTCTCACTTCTAAACTCTTTCAAAGACCATCTGTTTGCTGAGCATTGCCTACTTGACCTACTTAACCATGCAGATACAGGTTCTTCGATTGTTTTCCCTCCCCATTCTGGCCGCCTATTTCACCCCTACAGCATGGGTCAACGGGGAACTTTAAGTTTCATTTAAAGCACTTTATCTCATCACTGAAGTTTTAAGTACCTGATAGGAGACTTGAACTTTCACATCCCCAGCCTGAAGGACCTAGAGGCTGTCGTCTTAAGATACAGTCAACTTCATCATAAAATCTCATTTTTCTCCTGGGATTACCAAGGTGCTCATTTTCCTTCTGCAGTGCGCGGTATTCGTATTTTAGGTTCTTGTACTTTGTGCGACATTGTTTCCAGTCTCTGTCTATACCACGTTTCATTAACCTTCTGGCAATTTCCTCAAATATTTCTTTATTTCTTGTGGCCCCTTCAAGCATTTGTTGTATCTTTTCATCTGACCATATGTTTATCAGAGCTCTGACTTCATTATCACTCCAGTGTTTTCCTGCTCCAGTATCATTAACTGTAATAACTTTAAAGTGGTTCTGTGTTTCTTCCAAGGGAATGTGATTGTCTGAAAACAGAAATAAAACAACAACTGAATATTGCTGAATATGCATACATTAAAGTGTAATTGTAGCTAATGATTTGGTAACAAGCTGAAGGATTAATTAATGTTTATAATAGTCTCTTGTTACGAAAATCTTTTAACTTTCCAATGTTAATATCCATACAAGATAGCATCTCAATTAAGTATGCAAAATATATAGCAAGCGAAACCTCTTGTTTCTCCAAGGCATCTAAAATTCCACATTTTGTCAGTATAATTTTGTTGCTGCTGTTGTAAAATTAAAGACAGATGTATCCTAGTTCTACATGCGGAAAAGCAATAGGCCTTAAGCTTTAAAAGTGACAATGTATCAACTGTGATAAGAAAATGTCTTTCCAGTAGGGTTTCAAATTAGAATGGCAAGGCAAAATATAACACAAATGAAAATGCTACTGGGAATTCAATAGAAGAAAAAAATCCTACTTACATATTCAGAAGTAGGCAGATGCTGCGCATCAGATAAGTATAGAACACAAAGTAGAACTAGAGTATTAATTCAAGTTTTGCTCATGCCAAGGAATAGAGCTATGAAACTAATTTTCAAGTTTAGTGATAAAGCTAGACTGGAGTCAGAAGCAGAAAAGTAGGCTGTGTTTACAGTAGAGATCTGGTTGCTCCAGTTTTGGTACTGAAACTACAATGTGCTTTTGTTTCAAAATGCATGGAAATCAATACTCACCCATCCCAACTATCCGTTTTGCTACTGACGTACAAGATCTGTCTTCTGAGGTAGTGCTTATAGAATCATCATCTACAGAAACACACAGTTTTAAATAAAATAGACTTGGTTTAGACAAATAAATTTCTAATATTATTGCCATCCTCTGCAGGTAATACCTATCTTCAATTAAAAATGTCATAACCCATTAGTCGAATCCATTATTTATAACAAATCATCTGCAACATGCCTCCCTAAATCAAATTATTTATTGGCATTTCCCGTAAGCCCTATCTCTCTTTCTGCCTCTGTATTCCCCAAAAGGTAGCTGTGGATGCAACACAAACTTAAAATACTTAATTAAACATGTAGGCGTATGTGGATGGTTTATATCTCACACATAAGTCGATTTGCATAACACGTTTGTACATCTCAGTTGGCACAGGTGTGCCACCCAGAAGTGGGTAGGGCAGGCCTGGGGAGGCCCCGGTGCCATTTGTAAGGGCACACGTCTGTGGATTCCCTCCCACCACACAAGGCTTGGAGAGCAGCCCTTCCCTTCATGGGGCCACACAAGCTCCTCCACTGCTGATGTGGAATGAGCAGGGACTTGAGCTCTAGAAAGCCACTGTCCCCTTGCAAGTTTGAGAGCTGTGCAGGTGGTTTGAGTGCAGTGAGGAGGAGTGATAGGCACAGGACGCCTCCTTATATCTACCCATTCTCTTTTTTTCAGGGCTCCTTTTTAACACACAAAAAAAGTGATTTAGAGTCCATTTTAGTAAGCAATCATGGTGGGTTTCAAAGCTGGGCTCTGCAGTGGGATCCTGATCCCAGGAGTGAGGGCAAGATGGGATACCAGAATTTGGGGGAAGGTTGCATCCTTTTGCCTTCCATTAGCATCCAGCCACGTTTATTTACTTTTGGGCAAAAGGCTAGTCTCTGATACAGAGCTTTTGTGATGGAGATAACATAAGCAGAAGAAAAATTGAAAAGAAAACAATTCATTAATACTTTTGTGGAAATTTTTAGCCTCAGCTTAAATCGCACTTTCTATATGTAGGGATGACTCTACCCAAAACTATTCTGTGTGGCTTAAATGACATAACAGGGAAGACAGAAAAACTACTTTTTATTCTACCAGCATCTGTGTTCTCTTCAAAATCCCATCCCTAATAGGACAGAAACATCATTATATTATTTTTCTACATGTCAGGTTGTTTGGGTTTTTTTTCCCTTCTGCAGAGCTGAGGCTATAATAGATTTTCACTCTTCCATAGCGTAAAAACTATTCAGAATCCCTCAGAATTGTTGAAAACATGCATGGACATCTGCTGACTCTGGGCTCATTGCCTCATGCTTGGACTTCTCTGAGGCTGAAAGTCCATTTTTGTGTGGAATTACTTTTTGGGTTGGGAGGGACAAAAAGATCGGCTCACACAATTTTGGTAGAGGATGTCATGGACCAATTATCATTATTAGTTTTGGGTAAAGGGTAGAAGTATTGCTTATAAGTTTTGAAAAACTGAGTGCATGATTTAGACTGTTAGAAATAAGAGATTGGTGGTAAATAAGCAGTGGTTCATTTGATGTGCTTTCTATAATGGTACTTGCTAACACATGCACAGTGTAGTATTTGGAATTCATATTTGCTTTATAACTTGCTTTCTTATAAGACATTTGGCAAATATTTGTTTTCATAAATTATATGCAAGAATAAATTTGATACCCGTGGAAAACTTTGAATCAGGAATTACAGTCCCATAAGCACATGTGCGTGATTTACTTGGAGTACTACAAAAAAAGTGTTTTTCATAAATCAGCTACCCCATAACACTTAAGAAAATTTTTGCATCTTCCTTTAACACTTTGAGCTATTGGAAATAACAATTTTGTGCCAAAATGGAGCAGTAGTAGTTCTACTCCTGGGCTCTTGAGTGATTTTTTTTTTTCTTAAACTATTAAAAAAAAAAAGCATGGCTTTCATTTATGTGCTCATTCTCTCAACCATGCTGGTTGTCTAATCTCTTTCTGCCTTTGGCAGTGGCACTTGTGTACTGCTGACTTATGTGATTACTATCTTCAATTGGATATTACATGACAGGAACGAGGAATTTGTGTGTATAAGGCAGTCAGTTGATTTGCATGACACTTTATCCTATGTCATTGTATATGCCTCCTCTCTTTGCGTTAGTGTGACCTCGCTATCTCTCTGAACTTTCAGGGACACAGCTTTGCTTTATCCTCAATGTGTTTCTGTGTGTCATTGCTGTGACAGCATTGCTCTGATGATGTCCTCGGTGCCATACTGCTTACAGGTGTCTTTCATAATCAAGATCAACCTATGTAAACAGTTGTAAAAGCTGTCTTGGATAAGGTGTCTCAACACCCATACTCTGGGTAACATGATTGCTGAGATGGAAACTCTTGCCTGGATCACAGAAATATTGATGCATACCATCTTATGGTAGAAACTTTCAGTGTAAAAGGGCAAGGAATTGTTCACAGAATCATTATAATAGAATTTTTCATTCTTTCCATTAACATTCTGGGTGTAAACACCTCTATTGTAAGTATACTTTGATCCAGGATGTCAGGTCAAAAGATTTCAATGTCATCATTATTTTCTCTGATGCCTTTTTTTCATGATCTTCCATGGTTTATGTGGTTTTGTTCCAGATGATTAATATCGCTACTGGATTCTAATGTTAAATTTTAACATTTTTAATAAAACAAATCTTCTCCTGATTTGTGTTGCATATATGACTTCTACATTGCTGAGGCTCTAATTCCAGTTTAACTTGTAAAATAATTCAGAATACTTAGGGTATTTGTTTTATAGTGAATAATATGAAATTAAATACACTATGATGAAGTAGTTTGAAAAAACAGACAAGGCATAAAATGTTGAGTGTTTCTGAGACAGCTGTTTAGCTCTCCAATTTATCATCTCTAGCAACTCCATATGAAAAAGATCACAGTGTTTGTGTCACAATCAAATGCAGACTTATCACATCTAGCATAATAAGGAGTATGATGTCTGGGAAAAGAAAATTTTCTTATTAATTGGGGCAAGGAAAAGAAGTGTTTATGCATTTTTGCACTGCTTTTTGCAAACAAAACCCAGATTTTATTATAACTTTGAACAAGTATAATGTGTGGGAGTAACACATGAACCTTAGAAATCTGCAGTTTCCAGTAAAGTAGAATGTGCTGTTATAACCATCTAGATAGTCTTGACCTACCTATGTCAATTGTCTCCTTTTTTATTTGTGTAGCTTCCAGAGGTGCTGGGGTGGAGCTGGTAAAATCCCCATCATCTTCAAGGATTTCTGTAAAAAAAAAAAAAAAATGTACAGAGTTCTTATTAACTAAACAGTCATGAGTTTTGACTTGAGGATCACTAACTTCAGAATGATTATCATGGTAACTGTTGTTAAAGATCTGCTGTCAAAGCTGTCCAAGGTGATAGGACAAGAAATGATGGTTTTAAACTAAAAGAGGATAAATTTAAACTAGATATAAGGAAGACATTTTTACACTGAGGGTGGTGAAACACTGGCACGGATTTCCCAGAGAGCTGGGAGATGCTCCATTCCTGGAAACATTCAAGGTTGGGTTGGACGGGGCTCTGAACCACCTGATCTGGTTGAAGATATCCCTGCTCATTGCAGGTGGGGTTGGACCAGATGACCTTTAAAGGTCCCTTTCAACTCAAACCATTCTATGATTCCACGAATTAAAAGGCACTTAGTACTCTCATGTCAGTTTAACCACACTCTTGACGCAGCCGCCACGTGCACGCACTACACAGAGTGCATCCACAAACAGCCGCCCAGCTGGCAGCTGATCAAGAAGTGAGGCCGAAGGCAGTAAGTACACTTTCTCACATGCTGTGTACTCATTAGGTCAGAACCTGCAAGGGGCGCTAGATATGACCCTGAGCGATGAAATGCTCAGAACCCACACTGCCAGGTGGGAGAGACACCATGCAGCCAGTCTCCCAGATTGGCAGTGCCCTTCTGCGACCACGCGCACAGGAGCACACGCAGTCCCTCTCCCAACACACACATCCATTCTTCTTGCCCCTCTGTTTCTCTAGACACGTACATAATCCCTCCAATATCTGAAGGGAGCCTATGGGAGAGTCGGAGAGAAAATCTTTATC
>JAOXNG010000026.1:70214207-70225868 GCA_028566535.1 Scolopax minor | reverse complement strand
GCTGAGCCCCCCAAACAAATCGCAGTGGGTACAAGATGGGAATGTGGGTAGGATCGTCCTGCTTTACCTCTGCTTCTCTGTGTGCTATTTTTTTTAATTGATGATCATATATACACATTTTAAACTCTAATATTCATTGGTTATTAGTGATGTTTTAATAAAAAGATGGCTTACTTAAAAGCCTCACTAAATTGGTAAAATCGTATAAGCTTTGTGGCAATTAAACTGAGCTTCCTTTTCTTTCATTAGTGCTACATGAATGATGTAAACAACTTGCAAAGGCCTTTCTTCCCTACAGGATGTTTGTTTCCCTCTTTCTGTCTATTGATTTTGTTGATGTTTAAAGGGACAGTGTCAGTATTTAAACGGAAATTGTCTGTAATATTAACATTTGAATTTCAAGTTGCTGAATACAGTATATCAAGCCTTAAGTTTTACTACCAGTCTGTGTTTATAGATGGGACATCATCTTCCTGAGTTAAAATAAATGTGTTTAAGAATGTTCTCATCTCGATTTTTCTCTTGAAGATCTGTGTCAATAACAGGGTAAATTGTTTAGATACGCATGAAGTTTATTTGGTTTGGTTTTCTGTAAGCAAATATTCTTTAAAACGTTACTTGACTTACAACTGGGACTAACTGCATTGGGACTAGTGCCCAATGAAGGGATTTTAGGAACTGGAGAAAATTTGTAATGAGTATGGCCAGTTGTAGATTAGTATCCATTCTGCAAATTTTTTTTGTGCCTGATTTTATTGTTGCATATACAGAATAATTCCAGTGGCTTTGGTTGAGTTAAACCAGTCTAATCATCCTAGCATCTTCATCTAATATTCTAAAAATATTCTAAGTGTTTCCTTTGTGAAGGAAAAGCTTCTTTCCTTTTCAGTCATTATTATATAGGAGTGTGTATGGGAGCTCACCAAAGTTCCTGGGAGTGTTCAGGGGCCGTGGGCGTATGGTAACAGTTTTGGTAAAGGTATCATTCCAGGGAGCCTTTTAAAGGAAGATCAAGCAGCCTGCACTGTTACCCACAAAATTCCAAACTGAATTATAAACGCTGTGCAGCTGTGCAGTGTTGTGCCTGCCTCTGGTCGGGCAGCACCAGGGACCAGGTTCCCATTTCAGCTGATTCAGCTCTTTTGCCCAACACAGCACAACCACCAGCCTGAGGCTGATCTGCTCTAAGAGAAGTATTGCCATTTGCAGGGACGCTTTACACCAGGCTTATTTTGCTTGAGTTCAGAAGCTGTGATCCCCGATATTAGTTTTATGTGCTCAGTTTTAGCAGAGGGTCCATATAACTTTTTGAGGTGCAAATGTTAACTTGGCTGCTGAAGCTTCTGCATAGGTGATCCCTGGAAGACATATGGATTCCCTTAGGTAAAACCATCAGTTTCTTATCACCCCTCCCCAAACCAAAGCAGAAATAGAGTAGTGCTTTAGAGCCTACTACTACAGCCTAGACTATCACTGTAAAGTGGCTTTTCAGATTAAGCATCTGCTGTTATTTTATGCCCACACTGAAATAGGACTGCAGTAAGAGCCTGAGCCAGTGCTTATTAGTGGAAAGATTCCCAGTGAATTCAGTGGGCTTAGGCACAAACCTTATGTGACTGTTTTGAAATAAAGCATAACATGGGCAAGAAACCAGTTTTGATTACAAGTCTGTAAAAGAAGACAACAAAGAAGCGTACATTAAAATTTCATGTTGCAAAGAACAGATGAAAACCCACCAATCCATTTTATGTTACAGCATTTCATTCTAAGCATTTCAGTTCCTCATGTTGGTTATATTTTGTCCACAGGGGCCAGGAGAGTGCTGGAATTGTGACAAGTGATGGAGAATCATCCCAGGCATTCAAAGTGCACAAGGTAAAGTGTAAATGAATGTTTTATAGATGCCTGAGATGCATGAAGGTTTGTTTCAGCTAGGAAACAGAATAATTAGAGGGAAAGTAACATGTTTTGATGGACTGTTTTGGTTTTGTTACTGATAGTATCTAATTCTGGTACTTGTGCAATTTCTGTTTTATTAAGTGTATGTTTAAAACAAATATGGCAGCTTTGTGGTGCCTGTGTACACAGCGGCAGCCACACAAAAGTATCCAGATCAAGCTATTGATGTCACAAAAACTGCTTACCAAAGTCACCCCGCACCTAAGGTGTTAACTCTGAGCACCAATGCAACTTGAGATGAAAAGAAATACTACAAGCTATGCAGAAGCAAATGGATGACTAATTCTTGCCTTTGTGAGACTCAAGGAAGTGGCAGCTGCTTTATCCATAGGTAAAAATAAACAGAATAAAAGATTGAATGGAGGCCTGAGAAGGTCACACAGTCCTTTTTGGCTGAGAGAATGCCAGGGGATGTTAAAAGACATAAAATGGCCACAGCCTTGAAAGTATTGTGCCAGGAGAATACCCATATGCTCGAGGGACATTTCAGCTCATTCTGAGTTAAATAGTGATCAGAAAAAAGAAAAAAAAATCATCAGCCTATTCCATCCTGGAAAAGCAGAGAAATACAGAAAAGCAGGAAGGAAGGAAATCAGGAAGAGCAGGAAATAAAGCTAGATCAGCAAAACAACTATGAGGCAATTCTTTGTGTGTGTTCTCTGACTGCAATCAGAAAGCAGTTTGTCTTCATGTTCTTCAGAGGTCTCTGAAGAAGATTAATTAAGTTGTTCTAATGAGTCCAGGAGTAAGAACTGCTTTGCTGCAGCATCATGTTTATCTGTGCATGACTGCTCAATGTCTCATGTAAATTCTTGTTTCATCAAGCATTATGTTTGTCACCTCTTCAAGCATTTCCCCCCTCCTATCTGTTACTTACAGCCTGATATGCCCAGACACACTCTTAAGTGCACCTTTTCTCAACTTCACCATATTATCTGTTCTTCATTCCTGCTCCTGCTTGAGTTTCAGCTTTCCTTAAGGTTTACAGGAACTCCAGTCTCCTTTCAAGTGGGCTGCTGTATCTATTCCATAGTAAAAAGAGCTCCTCAGAATGAACTTCCAGCAGGTGATAGCATAATTTGTAGTGTTTCCATGTTACTGAGCAGCAATACTCAGCTGTCATGCTAAGAATTTAATTGATTGTCTCATCATATCAGCTTTGATATTTTAAGAGTTGCAGAGCATGTGATGGTTTCTTTCATCCTTGAAATATGTTTCTCAGCTACAGCACTTTTAAAATCTGTAATCACCACTGTGTAATAAAGGGCCTGTGGAGTACAATTTATATGACTTGTTTAATCCTGAAATCAGTGCTAACAAACGTGTGGGTCTGTTACGCTGGGGAAAATATTTTTAGGACTCTGACTGGTAAACTAGTCCATAAAAATGTCAGCAGCTAAGATGCTGCTGCATTCATTTGGCCTCCAGACTCCAGTTGACTCTTCTTCACAGCAGAGACAACAGGATGGAAGAGGTGCCTGCTTCTCACTGCATGGATTTACTGTATGATGCTTCCGTGCAAACTCACCCTTGTCAACAGTTCTAAGGCAATACATGTATTAGAGTACAAACTGGAGCACCTAGGGCAGGGCTATTTGTTCCCTTCTGGTTTTTGCCAGTCTTGGGCCATGGATTAATAGCCCTTGACAAAGGCTATTAATCCTTTGTTTTTAACTCTCCCAGAAAGACTTGCCCAGATTTGTCTGTCAGAGCCTTTCAGCTAGATTTGTGTAACAAAACATTACTGCTGTCACTTTATTAGCTAAGGGTATGGAAAAAACTTAAATCTCTTCTATAGGCAGAGCGATGACAGTAGGAGAACGACTTTAATTGTTTCACACTTGGATATGCAGAAAAATATGTTAAAGTAGCTATTCATCAAACCATTCTCATGTTGTGGCGTGTACCAGCCCGTGTAATACAGACATAAGATTGTCTTAATTGGGAACTTTTTACACTAGTGTAATACATATTCACTATCCCACACGAGTGCAGGCTCAATCAGAGCAATATTTTGAACTGCAATTAAAGGATTATGTACTTGTATAACCAAATCTGGTTTAAAATAACATTGCTTGTTTAAGCTATTGCAATGCTTAACATGGCAATAACATCCATTAATGCTGGACCTCTGAACTGCCAGATCTCCTGTTAGGATAAAGTTGGCCCGAGTAAAATAGCACTGCATGTTTGCATTTCTGTATGTATATGAGCACGACATAGACTCTAGACCACCTTTATGCCATCTGTGAGACATTAAAGCAAATTTATACCAGACTAACAGTTTGAAGCAGTAACTTTTTAACGTGATAGTAAGTATCCTAAAACCACATGGTCCAGCACAATCTTTTGGTATTCTGACTCTATAGCAGTCACAGCAGAAAATACCCTAAAGCTGAGCTTTCTTTAAGCTTTCTGAGAACAGTTCAGCCAATTCCCATCCTTCTTCTCCCACCCCACTCTCTTGTTGTTGTACTTACAGCACAGGTAACTGCTTCAGACCTCTCCCATGTATCTTCAAAGGTCCTGGAGGAGTGTAATCATGTGTCCTGTTGTGTGTATCACAATTGCCACACGAGATAGGGAAACTGAGCATAGATGTAAATATTTTCCACAGGCAGCAGCAGAAGCAGGAGTTTGTAGGAGGGCCTGGAATCCAGTCTTAATTTCTGCTCTCTGTGCAGTTTTTTCAGACTATTCTTGGTACTAAATTGTCTCCACGCAGTGCTTGTTGCCAAAAGAAGCTCCTAAGAACTGACTAAAAGGTTTTGCTGCGTTTCTGAGTTAGATAGAAGGCAACTTGGCTATATGAAAAGTTTCTTTGGAGTAAACAATAAAACCTCTGAAAAAAAGCTTTGCTTCTGACATTGTCAAGAATGACAGTAGAATATAATAAACATTATCATGGACCCAGTATAGAAGTAAATCCAATACACTGCTAATTTGTAAAAGGTATTTTTTACATAGAATTTTCTTCTTGCAACTTTTTTCTAATCTGCCTATTTTCTATCAGTCTTTTTTCTGGTGTTTTTAACCACAACAGTTTGGTAGTGCTTTTCAGATGTTTTTTTAGTCAAGGATATAGATTATTCCATGAACATCCTCAGCACAAAAATGTGTATTGATTTATTTAAAAACAGGAGTTATGGGATCTGATATATCACTGTGACACCTACTCAGCTTCTTTCTTTCCTATATCTTTCAGGCCTTTCTCTTAAAGTTGCTTGCATTAGCGCTGTACCAAAAATAAAGGAGAAATGAGGAAGTTGCTGGGAAAACAAAGCCAAAGAGAACTTTTTTTCTTTCTCTCCCAAAGGGAATGGGTCTTATAAATCATGTCTTCAATGCAGACAGCCTGAAGAAGCTGTATGTTTCAAACCTCGGGATTGGGCACACGAGGTACTCCACCTCGGGAATTTCTGAGCTGCAGAACTGCCAGCCTTTTGTTGTAGAGACTCTTCACGGGAAGATCGCTGTGGCGCACAACGGGGAGCTGACTAATGCTGTACGGCTCAGGAGGAAGGTTTGTAACCCCTTGGGGCAGCTCTGGCATTGTTTCTTTATGAGTCTGAGGCAGCAATACATTTGCTATGACTTTTCCTTAATATCAAACTATTTAGGGTAGCAAAAGAGTCAAAATGGATCATTTAGGGGGAAAAAAAAAACTGGAGGGGGAGAAATTTGTAGCTGTCACAGCCCTCCAGACTGATGGTCACATTCCTGTTGATCAAGTGAGAAAACCAACTCAGCCATTAAAAAAGGCAGGTTGGATTGAAGCTCTGCTCCTTTGTGCTACCCTTTGCTCCTGACAAGCAGCATATCATTTGTTATCATTAGAGTTAGGAGAGGCATAAGGTGAGGTAATAGTAATGTGAAACATCTGGTTTGGAATATTGTCTCTATTTGTATTTTTGACTTGCAAAAATGTATCGTGAGCACTGTCAGGACATAAATCAAAAAATGCCAAATTTATAGTGTGTTTGGCTAGAAGGGTATGTGTTAAAGAATCAAAATTTAGCAGAGGTTTCATTGTGAAATCTCTTCTATGACATGTTCCACCCAAAAGCAAGAGGATATACTCTTGCATTGAAGCAAGGCAAATGTACAGAATGCCCAAAGGCACCTGCTCATCTTTAATCAGAGCTACAAGTGTATGAATGGATGGGAATAAAAAATAGCAGTGAGGAAATGTCCATGGAGAGTGGAGAATCGGAGTTACATGAGATGTAAAATGGTTTCTAAAGATAAATATTAGAAACTGTAATGCATAGAGCATTGTTGGCTAGCTATACTGCAGTTCTCTTCTCCCTTAGAAGAATCAATACGCCAAGACAGAACAATTTGACTGACCAGGTCTAACAAACTTTAAATTGTGGGATTTTAGTTTTTTAAATCCCACTCTTGCTTGCCTTGACACCTCTTTTTTTTCTTGTTGCTGCTTTGTTCCAAGACCACAATTCTGCCTTAATATCTCTTTCTGTATCTGCTATAGGTAATTTCATATTTTCCCCTGTATATTTTACCTCTCTTCCCAGAGCAAGCAGAAGCACAAAGCTAATTAAATGGCCCAAACATGAATTTATGCCCTGAATATTGGTGGTATTCATTTTGGTTGCGTGTGGAGCAAAGGAATGAGATGCAAAGGGAGAAATGTAGTACATCTATGTAGGCATAGATGATTGTACCAGCTTGTTTTACATATTTGATTTGTTGGAAGAAACTTGACATTATTATGATCGCATGACCTGAACCACTGATGTGTTTTAAAACATTTATTCATTCCACAGAGGTGTTGTTAGATTAAAATCTGAGCAATATTATGTGGATTTTTTTTTTTTTTAATGTTGGTGACACTTTTTGTTTTGTGCCTTAAAAGCTTATGCGTCATGGTGTAGGACTGTCCACCAGTTCTGACAGTGAACTCATCACCCAGCTGCTGGCTTTCACACCTCCTCTAGAAAATGACGATACAGCCGACTGGGTGGCAAGGTGAGGAGGGTGGGTTTTGGAATCACGGACAGCAATCTAATCTCAGCATGATATGCAGCTGTAAATGCACACGGTTATGTTCACCTGTGTCTCATTTCAGAATAAAAAATTTAATGAATGAAACTCCAACTTCATATTCATTGCTCATTATGCATAAAGACATAATCTATGCAGTACGTGATCCGTATGGGAATCGCCCACTCTGCATTGGTCGCCTTATTCCAGTAGGGGACATGAATGGAAAAGGTAAACCATACATATACATTCATATACACACAGATATATATATATCTACATATATAGTTTGTGCCTGAAATCACTGCTATAACTATTTAAAGCTACACTTACTGAGGTATAAGTAGGAATATGTGATGCAGAAGTCAGTTTTGAAAATTCAAAACAAAAAAAAATGTTGGTAAAGAAAAAAATAATTTGTAGGAAGTCTGTAAACATCTTTTCTATTCCCAGCAAAAGGGAATCCTGGTCACCTGATGGAAGTGTCGGAATTAGGCAGCCCAACTGTAACTGAATATTCATGAAAGTTGAATTAACATCTCATCACCTAAACAGGAAAGCAGGGATGAACAGAATGACAGGAGGGTTGTGGTTGGGAGGCACCTCTGGAAGTGGTGCTTCAGTCTGCTTCCAGATCCCCTCTTCAAGGGGGGCCACCTACAGCCAGTTGCTCAGGACTATGTCCAGTCCAGAAACAAGTCTGGTTTATTTTTTTCTCCTGTCGTAAGGTGCTCAAAAAGTGCTGAATGACTGGTAATGTATTTCTAAATTCCAAGCACTCCCAGTCACACATATGCAATCAATTTATGGGAAATTTTTGTGTTCCTGTTTAGCCTGCAAATTGACATTTTCCATGAAGTGAGATTAAAATCTCTTCACTTGTATAAAAATAAAATAATTCTAAGATGAAGTAGTAAAAGCTTCCATATCTTCACAAAACTTGGTAGTTTTAACTGCAGGAAAAATTACTGATGTTTTTTTCAAGTGTACAAACATTCCTACCCTATGTTACACAATTCAGTCTTTCTTGTGCCTTTCTCTGAAAACATTCCCTATTGGAGTTCAGTCCAGCATCCATTGTAATCAAAACTATCTATCAAGACATTTAGCATAGGAAATGTAAGGAGTTTCTTGTGTGAATAAAATAATTATGTATATCTAAAGTCACTGAACTACAATTGGAAAAGTTTGAAATAGTGGATAGCAGGTAGTTGTCTGAATTGTCTCTTTTCATGAGTCTGTGAATATGCTGCTGTTACTTCTAGTATCCCCTAGAACAAGTTTATGATTACATTGTGGTTTTTTTTTTTTAATAATATTACAGGAACTTTGGAATGCTATACCTGTTAGTTTGAAATCACAAGTGTCTTTAATTGTGCACTTGGCGAGCTAAACCATAGCAAGCCAAATATCACAGTAGAAGTGCAATTGGAGAGGGGTTAATGATAACAAGAATTGTGGATTCTAACTGAAATCTTTCATTTCAGGAAAAGATAACAGTGAAACAGAAGGATGGGTTGTCTCATCTGAGTCTTGTAGCTTTTTGTCTATTGGTGCAGAGTAAGTGCCCTCATTCTTACCTTATCTGAAAGCTCTCCTCAGGCAGTGATTAAACATTAAACCTCAAAATGCCAAATACCATAATCTATAGCAACATAAAAGACATAAGGATCAGATTGTTTGGAGGGGTTTTTTTGCTAGTCCTGTTTTTTGCCAGTTTATTTTCTTGAACAGGAAATACATTTAATTTCCTAATCAGACATTATAGATATATGCATTTGGGGACTAGATTAATAAGTGCAGTTGAATCCTCTTCATATAAAAAGCAGTGCAAAACTGCATTAAGAACACAACCACAGAATAAAAAGAAATGTAAAGCAAACCCAGGAAGCAACGTGACTCTAGTAGTCTTTAATGCCACTCTGGTTTATTGTAGACATGGTCTTCTGAGTTCTTTCACTGTGACTTCTACCCTATCTCTGTACGATCTGTGTTAGCTGTTGGAGACAGGGGCTTTCTTGAGACAATTTATTCTACAAATGGAAAACTGTTTTCTGATATTTCTTCAAAATTTGTTAAGAGGAGCTCACCATGCAGAACCATCAGCTGAAGCCTGTGGGTTTTTTTAAAAAGCAGTTTTGTCTATGAAGTTCTGCTGTAGCCAGTGCTGTTGCCTGCTAATGTTAATATATCACCAGCAAATATGCACAAATTGACTCATCTCTGATATACCTCCAGAATATTTCAATATTATGTGATAGATTAAGATTGAAAGTCTTAGAATAGCCACCTGACGACTCACTAAAAGATCTAGAAAAATGTTTAATAAAGTTAAACACTGTAACATAATAAACCTAATACTATTCCATATTTCTTCAGATACGAGAATTGGAATGTATTATTCCAGTCAGTTTTACTTTATTCAGAGGTAGCTGTTTGTCACCTTTTCACCTTTAGACAGATATTTCCCTAGATACTGGCTTGTGGGGCAGGATTTCTTTGGCTACCATCTTTATTGTTGATTATGGTTTTAATATTGCATTGTAATATTTATTAGTTTTCATAGAAAATTTTCCTTGTATTGATCTAGGACTAAATGATTAAAATATATTTAATCTCAATTAAGTCTGTACTAGACTGAGTACTGTACCTCTCACATATATGAAGAATGCCATAATTCTCTGGTACTAAGTATTAATTTACTGCTTTTGGCTATTTATTCAGACTAGTTTAGTAAGGGTCACTTGTCTTAGCATGTTGGTCTTATAACACCCTAGACAGGTGTTAAATCCTAAGATAGAAACAAACTGTTGTGTTAGGATGTTCAAAAGCATTTTTTTCTGTGAGTTGAATCTTGTTTATATTTTGAAGCTATCATGCAGGTTCAGGACATTTCTAAATGCCATGTATTTCTCTTTCAAGGTACTATCGTGAAGTCCTTCCTGGAGAGATTGTGAAGATATCCAGATATGATGTTCAGACACTGGATGTCGTACCAAGACCTGAAGGAGATCCCTCAGCGTTCTGCATCTTTGAATATGTTTATTTTGCAAGACCAGACAGTATTTTTGAAGGTAAGAAGATATAACTTACAAAGCCCCTCCCAATCCCAGGAGATGTTATTCTGGAGAACAACACCTCTGGAAAGGATCTGGGATCACAGGAGGGTACCAGGGAATGCAAGCTTGCAGAACAGGGCTGGGACAGAACAGGTTGGCATGATCTTAAGGAGATAAAACTCATCAGAAGGAGTGTGAAACATCACCTTCCTGTTCCTGGCTGTGCAGATGCCTGTCAGGCCAGCCTAGTGCTATGGAGGGGATGCAAAGAGCCACAAACATGATTAAGGTTGAATAAACAGCCCTTAAAAGTGAGAGACCTAAGAAAGGAACTTTATTGCATCTTGGAAAACTTTTCAAAAATAAGACTTATAAAATAGGATCTGCAAAACAACTTTATCTTGGTGTTTTCTTTGCAAGAAAGGGTTATTTCAGGAAGATGCTTTTCTTTTAACATGTAAATCTGTACACTATCTAAATACTTAAGGATGTCAGTCTAATGCTTTTATGATTATTTCAGTGGAAGCTGTCAAAAATTGCCTTAGTTATGAGATACTAGCCAGGACTGTCGTATCTAGTAAGCTCTTCTTTGCTTTCTGTGGACATGCCATCTGTTGATCCAATGCCGTTCCCTACTCTTATAAATCCAATTTCATCCCACATCCCTTTTTTTCATACTCTTTTTACCCTTCAGTGTCCTCACTTCTTACAATAGATTTTGTAACATCCACTGGACCTTTAGTTACCAGATACAGGCAAACTGGATTTTAATTCTTTGTGCAGTAATATGTATGTTAGAATATAACATGGAAGGAAATAAAAAATGACTGTATGTGAACAACTGCTTATTAGTTCTGGAGCTTTTCTCACTGACTTCTAAGCCTGCAGCTTGCCATGGAAATGTGTACATCAAACTGAGAGGAAATGTGAATTATGCACACCAGGAATAACACTTCTTGCTGCCCGTAGGTCAGATGGTGTATTCGGTCAGGAGAAGATGTGGGCAGCAGCTTGCCATCGAAGCACCAGTGGAAGCAGACCTGGTCAGCACTGTTCCAGAGTCTGCAACGCCAGCAGCTCTTGGTTATGCTCAAAAGGTATATGTTAACTTTCCTTTTTTTGTTGTTTTTTCCTAAGCGTATTTACACATATCTCTTTTTCAACTGGAGTATAAGGGTATGGGCCATTAGTTTTGTAAAGATTTTTGGTTACTGTGAAGTCATACTAAGTCCTAAGGTTGCTTTAAAAAAACAGAAACTGAGAATAATCAGTTCTTTAGATATTAATTCTATTTAACTGTCTCCTGTTTGCAGTGTGGACTACCTTATGTTGAAGTACTCTGTAAAAACCGATATGTAGGAAGAACGTTTATCCAGCCAAATATGAGGTTACGGCAACTCGGTGTTGCGAAGAAGTTTGGCGTTCTGTCTGATAATTTTAAAGGCAAGCGAGTCGTTATCATTGATGATTCAATTGTGAGGGGCAATACCATTTCACCCATAATAAAACTGCTGAGAGAATCAGGAGCCAAAGAGGTAAGTTAATTTCCAGTCAGTGCAATACAGATGTAAATGAGAACTGATGGGAGGGTAAAGCCCAGGGGCTTTTCTTCATTTATACTATACATTGTTGCCTTGCC
>JAOXNG010000026.1:70196543-70206861 GCA_028566535.1 Scolopax minor | reverse complement strand
GAGCCATGCCATGGGGTGGCTGGAAATGTGGCAGCCTATTGCAAGTACACACTACTCCCCTCTTTGAAGCAATCCCATTTTTTTCCTCTCTGGCTGAGATCAAGGCTGGAAGGGGAGAGGGAAATGGACCTTTGTAGAAATGCATTGTTTTGCCTGTCTTGTGACCAGGCACGTTTGTAGCTCTGAATCTGAGTAGCGTCAGTCAACAAAGTAGGCTGTGTCAGTAAATTCCCTGCTGGAACTGCTTTTATTCAATCCATTTCAAGTTCTTGCATATGGTGCCTGTTAACTCAATGCCGAGTGGCTCTGTGGTAAATGAAGCATTTTGCATTTCCAGCTTGGGACATAGCATAAAATAAATGGGTTCTCTACTTAGGAAAAAAAAAAAAAGCAAACAAAAAACCTTGTGGAGGAAGGAAGAAAGGACATTCTGAGCAGTCCTTTCACAATATCTCAAGCAAAGGACGGACCCATTTTTGTCCCTTAGCACTTCTTCCCTCAGAGCTGGAAGCCAGCCTTGACCCATGGGAGCTCCTCTTAGTCTCCAGCTGTTGATTAAGCTTGGATGGACTCTTCCCTCCCAGTTTTCTTGGGATGCTGTGCCTGGCAACCACATGTTTATTGCCCGTTTACTGTGTAAAGGGCAAAGACTGCTTATGGTGTGGAGACGCTTGTGAGACAGAGGTGATGTATGAAGTACAAAAGAAATAACAAAATATGTCTACATAGCACATACAGAGTATGAAAACTGTTTGACTGTCCCAGATGGGTCACCTTGAAGCAATTTCCTGATGTAAATTAGATTCCCTTGAAATATCCCAGAAAAAATGCCAGTCTGCTGCAGCGGAAACTAAAATACTTCTCATAGATGAAGAGTAATAACAGAAATACAAACTGAAAAAAAATGATGGATTGTAGTGAGCAACTGTTGGAGCACTTAACGGTGTTTAGTGTTTTCAGTATGCAGGCTTTTGATGTTTTGTTAAAACATGTTTATACGTGTTGTTTATGTATAAACGACAAGCTTATAGTTCTGTTCCTAGTCAATAGCAGAAGCCTGTAAAACGTGGTGCTGTTGATGTCAGTGGTACCTTTGTCATCGCCAGCCTGCCTGGCCAGGAAGAATTTTGAACGTTGAAAATACCAAAAGACAACACTGATTATAATTTGCTTCCTATCAAAACGTTTAGAAGTCATGTTATGACTACATTTTCTGGCCCTGGGAACTAATTGCAGTATAGAAGAAATGTTAGTGAAGTTTAAGAGGATTTTCTTAATTATTTTTTAAAATACATTTCAAACATTTTTCTCTTGCCAGAATCCTTCAAGTTCCAGCTGCCTATTGTCCTATTGATCCAGATGCACCACCGATGTTATCTGCTTACTTCATGAAGAAAAGCAATCTCCAGTATATTCTTGTTGAGAATGACAAAATAAATGTAAGTGTTCAGACTTTACAGGAAGCACTAAAGGCCGATTTAGAAATTATTCAGATATCCAGACTGTATTCTGTTTTAATAAACCTGGGTGGAGTTGTTTTGTTTCTTCATCTAAAGAGGTTGTCTTTCTCATTCAGAAAAGAATGTGTTTAAAACTAGAAGTATAAAGTGCTTCTCCTCCTGTTAAAAAATAATAATAAAATGCCTACTTTCTTATTACAGTGTTGTCCAGGCCAGCTTGTAGGGCAGTGACATTGGAAGACTTTTCCAGACTTCTTTCTCCATATGTGAAAGATGAGAGTTGGAAATCTTTGAGATAGTTGAAAATAATTCCTGCATTTAATTCTTTGGTTTCCCATTGTCCATCTCCTTCTGAATCTTGTACCCTCACTCACTGCAAAAGGAACAGACAAGATTGGACCTTCTAGTTATAATTCAGAGTTCTTTGTCTTCTGCAGAATTCTTTTGCACATTTTCCCTTTCTTTTTGTTATTTGCTTCAAGAATTGTTTATTTCTCATTTGTCAAGTCTGTGTTCACTTGTATTTAGTAGATAAAAATGCATGAGCTTAAAACTCTCCTCCAAAAGTAGAGGGATGAGAAATGAGAGCTTATTTGTATGAAACACTGTTTCATATTTCATTGTGTACCGTAGCACAATAACAGCGTGTCCTGAGTTCTGCTGTTTAAACTCTTTATTTTCTTTGACAGAAATTCCAGATGTCCCACGTTGGTTGGTTTTACCACAATTCTTCCCCGATAGAACATATTGGTGTAACTCTCTTCCAAATGAGCTCGAGCAGCGCTGATTTAAATTCACAAGTAGATGATGTGAAAGGTAAAAAGAAACCTTTCAGAGCTTCGGGTGACTCGCAGCCGGGACGCACCGTTTCCCCAGATCGAACTGAAGTAAAACCATCAGGTGGAGGAGTCGTGGACATTGGCCAGAAAGACTCTTTAGCATACATTTTGCATACATCAGGAACCACGGGGATCCCCAAAATAGTCAGAGTGCCTCATAAATGCATAGTGCCAAATATTCAGCACCTCAAGTAAGTGTGGATTCCAGTTTTCCTTTTAAATGCTTTTAGAAATTTGTCATTTAGGGAACTCTTTTTAATACTTCAAAGGAGCATAGATTGGTTTTTCGCAAACACTGGTTCACTTCTTCCTCCTTCCCAGCCGTTTCAGATTTCTTTGTGTTTGTTTCTATTGTTTCTAAATTGTATCTCATAAAATTTTGTTTCTCTGAATGTTATTTTTAATGTTTAAATGACGCTTTATCTGAATTTTTGAGGGGTGTACCTCAAATAATATGCTGTTGCTGTGACTGTTGTATTCTGGCGTGCAGCTTAGAAGAAACAGATAACAATTACTCATTCACAGTTATATTTAGTGTGTTCTGTAGTTTTTAAGTCCTAATTCCTTTTTGGTTAACTGGGTTTCTTTCAGTTTCATTTAATACTTTCTAAAAAAACATATTATGGAAAATACCATCTCTTCTTCTCCCTTTTTTTCCTTCCTCTTCACTGTTTTTTCCTTCTTCACAATTTTTTCTTCTCTTTTTTCTTTTTTTTTTTTTATTTTTTCCTCTTTTCCCCTTTTAGTTGAAATAGGACCTTCGGTGTACTGTACTGGTGTGTAATGTGGTGGATATAATCAATAGTCACAGTCTTGATGCAGAACCTCTTGCTCATATTGACTCTCCTGCATATGCCTAGATATTGAGAACAGCCCTTAAGACCTTACCTTTGCTAAAACACGCTTCTTTTCCAGTTTGGAATTTTTTTAACAGCCAGCATCAGATTAGTAATTCCTAGCTGTCTCACTTTAGATCCCTGTTTGAGGTCACACAGGATGACGTGCTGTTCCTGGCTTCTCCTCTAACGTTTGACCCGTCCGTGGTTGAGTTGTTCGTCGCTCTGACGAGCGGAGCCTCCATCCTTATAGTCCCCAGCCCTATTAGAATGATGCCCGTGGAGCTCTCTGCTGCTCTGTTTCACCGTCACCAAGTGACAGTGTTGCAGGTAGGCAACACCTGAGATCAGTGTCTTCCTTCTCACCTTTGCTAAGATGTATTACTTTTTCATTATAGATGCTAATGATAACAGAGCAGGAGCCTTCTGCCCCAAAAGAGTAGCTCGTGCTGTCCTTTCTGCTTTCTGTTTAGAAAACTCCCCTTTGATCGAAGCCTCAAACACTTTGTGGCAGAAAACTATAAGACATGAAAACTGATGTTCATCTTAAGAAACCATTAATTCTTAAGAATTAATTAAAAGACACTGTTAATTAAACAGTTCCAAAGAATCCAGTATTGGAATAACCCGTTATGGACCTTTTTAGTACTTTTTTTATGGGCTTGATCTTAGAGCCTTTCCTCATAAACAACTTTGAAGTTTTAATGGTATTCTTTATGCTAAAAATACAAATGGCATTGGTTTAGTTGTTATAGGGTGATAAAATCTGTTTACAATAATCAAAGCAAGAGGATAATTGATTCCACAGCAACATTTACATTTCCAGGCCAACTGCTTATATGAGGCTTCATGTGCCCCTTATGTCTTGGAATAGATCATCTCAATTTTAATAGTTTTAAAGCTCATTTTTTGAAAATTTAGTTGAATTTAGGAGCATCCAGCTCGGCTTAATAAGCCTAGCCCTTGCCTTGTACTGTAACAAGGTATTTTGTAAAACTATTAATTGAGGATAGAACCTTAAATCAGGCTGCAGCAGGATGAGTCGCTAGAAATGGATCTCACTTGTAACTGACTTTGAACAAAATGAGTATGGTCTCATTGGTTGGTCTATTAATTATGATTAATCAACCCCTAAGCTTTGCTTTGTCATTAGTCTTGTAATTCTGAAGTATTTGCACTCGTAGCAATGCTGAGATTTCCTTTTCTTTGGAAGGAATGGTGGTAGTTGAAATTATAGTGTATACATTGAAGACTAGGAAGTAGTTAGCTGAAGATTCTAGAGCAGAAAAACTCTGTTAGTTACAAATATTTTGTAACTTTATTTTCTGCTCTTATTTTTATTTGTTATGGTTGCTATAAATCTTGATGTGTTAGATTTTCATATTATAATCACGTTTCTTGATCAGTTTAACTCACTTGCTTTCAGAAAAAAATGCTGAGCTATTAATCTCTATTAGCAAGATTTTTTTAAGTATGTTTTTTGAAGACTTTTTAAGGTAGATAATTTAAAGTACGTTAAGTGTTAATAGAGAAAGGCAAAATTTGGTGAATGAAGGTATTTGAGATGTCTTTCTAAGTTTGATTTTGTGATTTTTTTTGGTACTTACGGAAGCTCTCTTGTATCTTTTGTTATTTCTGGGGTTTTTATGTCTTCTACCCCTGCTCTTTTTGGAGTGTGATGTGAAAGCTTTCAGAAAAAACTAATCTTCGCAAATTGTTACATTTACACAAATCTGCAACAACCCAGAATCTGGCATCCTAGGAGATTTTTAGGTTTATGGAAAGGTTTCTAAGTGTTCTGTATGCAAATTAATCAGATGTATTGGTTATATTTTAGCTGTAACATGCTGGAATGAAGGGAATAAAAAGCTCAAACAGTAACATCAAGAGAATGCTGCCCTTTCTGTTTTCTGTTTCAAAGTAATTAACACAAGAACTAATGTGCATACATTAGTTAAGTAATGTATGCACATTAGGCATACCCGTAACACATCTCAGTGAAACAAAAACCCTGCAGAAGAGTATAGATTGGTGCTGATAGACCACATTAAAGGCTTCACATAAAAAACCCAAAATCTTGCCAAACAGCAGCACAATCTATACCTGTATCTGATGGTTGATGCCCTCTCCTCCATGTAGATTGTGAAGTACATCCACAATATAGCTATGCAGTGGATATGATCAAGCAGGAAGAGGTTTATGCAAATACTGAAAAAATATAGAGGGTCTTTCTATTCGTTTTGTTTTGCTTTATTATTTTTTTTGTAATATACAGGCAACACCAACACTTCTCAGGAGGTTTGGAGCTCACATTATTAAATCAACAGTGTTGTCTGCAAATACCTCACTTCGTGTCTTAGCCCTTGGAGGTGAAGCGTTTCCTGTATTGAATCTCTTGAAAAGTTGGAAGCACAAGGAGAACAAAACAAGTATTTTTAATCTGTATGGTATTACTGAAGTGTCAAGCTGGGCCACTTGCTACAAGATTCCTGAAGACGTTTTCAATGCTGATTTTAGGTAGGAAAATTCACTGTTTTCGTGGCGTGGCATGTGAGTGATGAAAATCACTAGAAATAGAACCTCGCTCTCCTGTTTCCAGGGCTACTGAGTCCTCAGAAGTGTTTATGCTGGTACAAATTACATTTGATTTTTCTGTAGAATTTTTCTATTTCCTCTTGCTCTAACCCAGAACCCCTCAAGTACAAGCTGCTGCTGAGTGATTCTTGAGGAGCAGACCGCGATCTGAAATTCTGTGTACTTATAGACCTGTTGTTTCACATAATGTGGTGTTTGCTCATCATGAGGCTTTTCCAGTGATATTTTGCATGTTCAGAGAGAAGAAACCTGACACAGCTGCCAGTGAGAGTAAAGAAACGGGGCTCTGTACCTCTCAGTCATAGCCTTGGACCAAAGAGAAACTCGCAGCTTAGCTCTGTTAAGTTCAGAATGTTAATTATACGATTTACTTTTTTAAGCAGAAATGCTCAAGGAGTACTTTCAAATGCAATCAGTAGATATATGTGTTTCTTACTGCTACTATGACCATGCTTTTGCCTACAGTTTTTAAAACTCCACAAATAATCTATTAAGTAGAGTCTAGATAGTGGGTTTTTTCTGCTATTGTGTATTATACTGTTCAGCAAATGATGCCATTGATACTACTTGACTAGTTCCCGTGACAGAAATTTGTCCTAAGAGACTCACCTAAGGTCTCATAGTAATTTTACTTGGACTTCCAGAAGTCCTTTCTTTTCATCATTTAGCACTGCCACTTCACTAAATTGCTCACTGTGTTTTTGTTGGTTGTAGTTTATAGAGAGGGTTGCAGGAGTGTCAAGGTTGTGAAAGATACTTCCATTCAGCTCGGTGTTTCATTTGCTCTCTGAAATGTGTGATTACTCCCTGGCGTGATAATTATACACGTGACTTGAGTTAGATGTGTCCTATGAAATGGGATATTTTGTGATGATGAAATATATTAACCTGGTGCCTTAACCCTTGAAGACTGAGAATGGCAAACGGTCACAAAATGTTACAAAATTCTCATGCAAAACTCACTTTCATTGTGGTTTCTCTGAGTTCAAAGGTTACCTTCTCCTCAGAGAAACTGTCTTTTTCCACTCAGAAGTTTCTGTGCTCCAGAGCTAATGTGTTCTTCAGTCCTGACTTGATGGAATAGTCTCTGACTGTTGTCTCCCACCCTTCACCTCAGATCCTGTTCCCTGTGAGCTTCATTGCAAAGGGAATTGGGTTCCTTTGCAGAAAGCAGCCAGAAAGAAATACAACAAAAACAGTTTTATATCTTCTGTGTTTCTTAGTATTGGTAGATGGTTGGATAATTGTTTGGCTTTTATTTTTGCTACCAGAATGATAAAAACTGTTAAAGTTTCTAGAGAACACTAGAAAATTAAAAAAAAAAAAAAATCAGCACAAAGTTAATGTCTTAGTGGTCCACACCCCTCTGTTTTTTAGATAGTTTGGCAAAATTAAATATTTAATCCCAAGTCTCATAATAATAATGGCTAAATTCTGTGATTCCTTGACATGAGGTGGTGTTTGTCTTTTATTTTTGCTGTTCTCTGGTGTATGTAGGAATCTTGGGGGGTTGTTTGATGATGTTAATTTCTACTCTTTTTTGGTATGGTCTTTTCTTTGGGACTTTGTCATGGCGTGGTGCAGACACATTGAATATCTGGGATGCTTTCTCATACCCATTTGTCAAGTAATTACATTTTGAAGCTGACTAGGAGAAGGAAAAGGAGGAGAAGAGCTTTACTTGGCAGAAATACACATTTTACAAAGTTTGTCTGCTTTTTGATCAAATTAAGATAAAGAATTCATTGACTGATCAGAGAAAATGAGAAGTTTCAACAGCCTAAATAACAGAAGTTGAACAAGAACTGTTAGGTTCAAATATGATACTTTATGATAGAAGTTGAACTGGAGCCCATGCCTAACTTCATAGATTAGCAAAGTTATTTAAAGATATTTTGGTTTTTAAATTTTGCTTTACTGAAGAAAGTACATTATTCTCTACTCCCATTGAGAAATCTATTCAATAAATGAGGTTCTGCAAGTGCTTGAAGAGGCAAGAGAATGAAGGGAAAGGAAGGAATTGGTCTGCAGCTCAACAGAAAGTCATCTATAATAGACATACAACGTGGAAATTGGAATTTCTTGTATTTTAGTCTTTTCTGAAAGTCAACTGTACTTGTTGCCACAACATAAGTAATGAAATGGAATAAAAGGTCAAACTAGGTAGGAAAGGGAAAGAATGAATTAGAAAGTTGTTACATGTGTTTAAATTGGTTGGTTTGATGGAAGTTTCAACCTGGGGGATTTAAAAACTGACTGAAGCTCCCAGGGCACTCTCAGGGTATTCCAAGGTCCATTCAAACCTTATTTTCTATCATTCTGTGGGTTTTGGTATATGGTAAAGAAACCCATGCAAACTGATGGGGGTTGTATTTTTGGACAAATTGAGACGCTTTCAAAGAAGAAACATTTGTAGAAAGAAAACCTGAATGTCTACTTTTGCTCCAATACCTTTAAAATTAGAGTATCCTTTAAAAGATTTTATGTTAATTCATTTCGGGATACATTTTTACTAATTCTCTCTCTTATGTATTTAGAACTGATCTCCCTATACCTTTGGGATCACCGCTCCTCGGAACAAAGGTTGAGGTCAGAGATACCAACGGTTCTGCAGTTCTAGAAGGCGAGGGACAAATATTTATAGGTTATTTTATATTTCTTGTTCTTCTTAATTGAAATTTAATAATACCTTGACTATTTTACTTGACGTCTGGCTTTGATATACCAATTAGTAGAGCATTTTAATGCTCTTGGGCTGAGAACCTTCTGATGGTATTTTAGAATTTTAGATTGTTGGAATGATGAACAGGAAAATGCCATAATTTTAACTGCAGGCTCTGCTTTCGTTATATTGACCTTTTTTCCTGCTTGCATTTTGATGATCTCAGTTGAAGTAATTTCTGTGTATTAACTAAATTAACTGCATAGCCCAGTTTGTACTTTACAGAAGTTTAGACATTGGTAATAATCTTTTAGTTCTTCTTATAATGCTTATTAGAGTTTAGGAGAATTTGAAGAAATAGTCCTTATAATTTTCATTTACAGTATGTGCTATTTAATGTATGTGACTGTGATCTTTTCTTCTGTAGGTGGTGAAGAACGAATCTGCTTTCTTGATGACGAAATAACTGTACCCCTGGGCACCATGAGAGAAACAGGGGATTTTGTAAGAGTGCAGAATGCAAAGTTGTTCTTCTTGGGTCGGAAAGACAATCAAATTAAACGTCACGGCAAACGTTTTAATATTGAATGTTTGCAGCAGGTAATATAACATCTAGTGAGTAGAGTATGCCAGTATGAAAGAGGGAGGGATAAGGAACACATGGTTATCATCAGAAATGGGGAATTACTCATCTTCAGATGACTTTTAGAAGTCTTGAAGAAATTGGGAGGGTGTATTAATTAAAAATCTAGTCACGTAACTTAGGGAGGAGTTCGGTTCTGAGTTCTTGGAAATCTGTTTTATTTTATGGTTTCTTCCAGCATAATTGAGAACTCTATAAACACCTGAAAAATACTGAGTGTTGCACTGAAATGCTTGTATAGTGGTTGTTCTATAAGACTCAATGTCTGACTCGTGGATTATATTAATGGCGTTTAGGCAAATAAGACAGATATCTCCGAGTCCATTTTTATGTGAAGAAGTACAAACTTTAGCTCTAGAGAAGATATTTCATTGGAAGTAGGAATAGGAGTCAAATACAAATTTTAAATGTGTACTCTTTTAAATTATGGGTTTTACTCTATTGATGAACTGCATTCCAACGCCAGACTAATATTTTTTAATTACAGGCTGCTGAAGATCTTTGTCAGGTGGAAGCTTGTGCAGTGACCTGGTATCAGCAGGAAAAACTGATCCTGTTTGTTGTACCCAAAGATGACTTAGAAGAGAGAGAAACGCTCCAAGAACTCCAGAAACGTCTGCCAGCTCATGCAGTCCCTGATGAGCTTGTGCTGATTAAAGCTTTGCCTTTAACATCACATGGTAAATGAAACTATTAAGTACCCTTGACACTTATTTTTTTTTCAACTTACCAAAATCCAGTACTTGGTTTTTAAATATGAAGGTTAGATAACCAACTCCTTGTAGGAATTGATGTTTTCTTAATAATGTTTTCACAGAATCATACAGGGTTGGAAGGGACCTCTGGAGACCCTCTAGTCCAACTCCCCCCAGCCCTTCAACGCAGGTCCACCCAGAGCAGGTTGCACAGGAACCTGTCCAGGCAGGTTTTGAATGTCTCCAGAGACTCCACCACCTCTCTGGGCAGCCTGTTCCAGGGCTCTGCCACCCTCAAAGTGAAGAAGTTTCTCCTCATGTTTAGATGGAACTTCTTATGTTCAAGTTTGTGCCCATTTCTTCCTGTCCTGTCACTGGAAACTACTGAAAAAAGACTGGCTCCACTCTCTTAATTGCCACCCTTTAAGTATTTATAGGTGTTGATCAGATCCCCCCCTTGGTCTTCTCTTCTCCAGACTAAAAAGACCCAAGTCCTTCAGCCTCTCATAGGAGAGATGCTCCAGGCCCCTCATCATCTTTGTAGCCCTCTGCTGGACCTCTCCAGCAGTTCCCTGTCCTACTTCAACT
>JAOXNG010000026.1:70152058-70168643 GCA_028566535.1 Scolopax minor | reverse complement strand
GCTGAGGATGCCCCAAGTCCTTCTCCTCAGGGCTGCTCACAATCCATTCTCCACCCAGCTTGTGTTTGTGCTTGGAATTGCCCCAGGTAAAAGGTGGATCTCACTGGGTCCTGGATGACACCTACAGACACATTTCCTGAATATTCATTTACCTGCATGTGATATGGGTGGTTTTCAAAACATCTAAAGGCCAGAATTAGTTGCTACCAGGGCAGTTGTCATGCAAGTAAGTTCCTCACAACTGCAGAATATGCTTTGTTCACCTCTTGCCATTTTAGCCATTACACTATCAGCTTTCCTAAGAGCCCAACGGCCTCTCCCTGGTGATCATTCATCCCAGCAAATTGTTAAGAGGCAGATAATTAATTGTTGCGAGTCACTAAAAAAATGATCATTCTTTTCAGAAAATTACCATGATGTTCTGCAGAAATGTTAACGCTTACAGCCATAAAATGAATGGTGAGCTACAGCACCAGCTGCCAGGAGAGCCGTGAGTTATAATCCCACAATTGGATGCAAAGAGGCAGAGCTTCCAGACGTTTCTGAAGAGAGGAAATGCATATTCACTGGGTAGCAGTTTACTTTTATGATTATTTTTTTCTGCCCCAGAGTCCGCAGTTGAGTATTAATGACTGAACCAGGGATAAGAACCATTTTGCTGATACCAGGTTGTCATAAAGATAGTCTTTATATTTATTTTCCATCTGACTATTGGGATTTTACTCCAAACAGTTGGAAAAAAAGACTTGGAAAGTCATGCTAATGTTGGTCAGATTACCAGGGCTGTATTCCACTGCCTCCTGGGGCTAAATAGCTAAGAATTTAAGAGCAGCAGAGAGAGAGAATTAGAATTAGCGGGTCTGAGAGTTAATTGCTGATAGTTAACAACTTTTCATATGCTTTCCAGCCAATGTCTAGATGAGGCAGCCTGAAAGGTGGTCTGAACACAGTCCTTGTCCTCATATTCCAATAAATCCAACCCACTGAATCTTAGGGAGCAAATCTAGTAGATCTCGAAAGATTTGGCTTTGGAGTCAGGATGAGTCTGAACTTTGCATCCAGCAGAGTTCTCATCATTCACAATGCTAACGCTGCTTATTCAAGGACCTGGCTGAACTGAGCAGGTGTAAAGAAGGACGTGGGGTGTTTTTGGAAGGCATTTATCTAATCCCTCTGCTAGATAAGACCTGACATATTTATTGATTTCCATTTCTCATGGATTCGCATTTGCATCACTTAGTGTTACTCCACAAATGGAATAAGGAGATGACTCAGGTCACAGCTGGTTTCCCAAATTTGGGTTGTGTTTTTGTTCAAGAAATTATGCAGTTTCCAAATGATGAGCTCTTGGCCATCTCCTCCATGCCTGTATTCCAGTGACTTCACCTCCTAGCAATGGGGTGGGTTTCCTGGCTCTCAGACCACTCGCCTGCAGGGAAGTCAGCAAGTGATGCAGACACCTCCTCCTTTCTCGTCCAAACAGGGTTTTGTTTTCCCTGTTTTCTGCACATCGCTGGTTTTAAATCCATCTGTGGACAGCAAATCCAGGGTAGAAGGAAATGAGCTATCCAACCCCACTTTTGCAACGGGAGTCCAAGACCCAACATGTCCTTATCATTTGGCAAGGAAAGTCACTAATCAGGATATGCTGTTGGTAAGATGAAATTTGCCTCAATGAAGGTTGAAAAAGGACATTTATGCCTGAGGTAAGAAAAGTGCAGAGAGCAGAAGTGTTTCTGCTTTTAGATGAACATTTCCATGTATGAGTTTACCTCTGTCACACCAATATGAGCCTCCCTATCTCCTATCTCCTATCTGGTGATGTGGCTACACCTGTAGGAAATGCCCAACTGCTGAGGATACTGGTGGAATGTCCTGTTTGAGGCCAAGGTGGTGAGTTCAGAGACAAGCAGCCAGGATGACTAGAGCTGGATGACAAGGCAGGAACTACAGGAAAAGACTGAAAGAATCAGGGCTGTTTCTTGCTAAGAGAAAGACTGCCTACAAATCAAATAAACAAAATAACAAGAGGGAGGGAATAGCTTTCTCTTTGTGTCCCTGGTGGGCAGGTTTAGAATACAACGCAGCAAGAAAGATTTAGGCTAGACATTAGGCAAAGCTCTCTAACTGGAAAGAGTGAAGCAATGTCTGGGGAGGAGGAGGGTATCTCAAAGACTGGAAGAGTTCAAGACCAGGTCAGGCAAAGCACCTCTTGAGAGCTATATGGGTCTTGTTACTTCTACCCCAAGGAGAAGGAATGACTGTGTGACCCCTGCGGTGCCCATCCCAGCTCTGTTTTGCAGGGATTGCAGGCTATGCTTCCAGGTAACCAGAACCTCAACTAGAAAACAGCCTTCACACAGTCAGACCTTTAGTTTCTACTGATCAAAGCCAGACTCAGAGGACTGACTGAGAGCTTACTGACTCCATGGCTGATCACTCTTCAATGCTTTCAGCTTTAATGAGCTGTCTGCTAGGAGGAAAGGGAGACATGAAGGTGCTCTGCCATCTTGAGGTGACACAAACATGTCACTGATGTCTCCTTTGAAGACCTCTTACTCGGGGGATGTGCTGCAGGGAAGCCCAGCTTGTTTGGGGTTTGTATTTTCTGCCCCTCATCATTATCAGGCTTTGACATGCGGCAGCAATAGGTATCGCCCTATGGAAAGAAATCATGCAAAGCCACACCAGCAAAGGAGCAAGTATAAATGCAGCAGGAAGCCCACACAAGAAGGCCCTGTCTGCAACCCATCCACCTCCACTCAGTGCAGGCAGGTGGCACTGAACATGAATAGCAATGGCAGGGCTGGCAGAGCCAGCAGAAATGTTCAAAGACAGTGACATCAACCGTCACAGCCAATTATAGCAGATCTACCAAAAAAAAGCTGGTCTTCTCCAGATGGGGCTGCCTGCAGGTCCCAAGACTTGTCTCCTCCACTAGGTGTCTAGATCTCTTCTCTGATGTGGCAACAATCTGTGCAGATGTCATAATTCCTTTCTACGTACACAGATCTGTCAATATTTTCAGTAATTTCCAGCCCAGGACCCTTCTAGGCAGCCTATGGAAGAACAGAGATATGTTTGGGAGTTGAGGTCATGGCTTCCATCAAGTCCAGGAGAGACACCACTCCCAGAAACCCACCCAGGGTATATACTACATGAAACCGCATCTATACACCTAAAGCATAATTGATATCGACTACACTCCAGCCAGAATCCTGGAAGAGCTGAAAATAGGAAACAGCACAAGCTGAGTAGCAGGATTGTGAGCCTGAGTGGAACCAGTTGATTGGAGACTGGCAGATGTATTCACTGGCTTAAGAATATGCTAAATTGGGCAATTACAGGGCTGTTAGCTTGGTCCCGGGGGCACGCAAGGAGCCACTTATTGAAGACGTGGAGCACGCGATAAATGAAAGGAAATACATTTATTAAGGATAGGTAGTATCCTTCTCTCTTGAGATCTTCCTTGGATAACAGATTTTCCAGGAAAAGCAGAATGCAGGAGGTCTCATCTCTCTGGATTTATCAAGGTACGTGATGTGGCACCTCATGGAAAATTAGAGATGGAGCTGGAGAAGATAGGATCTGTATGAGAATTCTGAGATGGGTAAAGAACTTGCAGACAGATAACACTGGCTGAGAGGGGACATATCAGGCTGAAGGGAAGTGAACTAGTGGAGTTTCTTAAAGATTTCTTTGGAACCACTTTTATTTCATAATTTCATGCATGACCTCATTTCAAAGAGGAGGAGTCCGCCGATGAAATCTGCTGATGATAGGAGTTTAGGAGACAAAACCCATGTCCAGGAAAGTGCTGCATGACCTTGAGAGATTGGAAAGGAGAAATAGGATGAAATGTAGTTATGCAAAACACAAGATGATGCATATATGGGCTTACAACAAGATTCTCTGTTCAAAACTGGAAAAAAAGAAAAAGAAGATGGGAAAGCTGAATTTAGTCACTGACTTGATGCAATGAGATGTCAGTAGATGTGACCATGAAAAAAGGTGAATATGACTATAAGATATACCATGGCAGGGATTTTTCTTAGAACTGGTCAAGAAAGAATGCTTTTGCTTGAGAACACTATGGCAGAACTGGTACTGAACTGGGACAGAAGGATGAGGTGGGGCTAGGAGAAGGAACCACACAGCTTTAAGGACTAAACAAGAAGAATTTTGGCTTGGTTAGTCAGGAAAGAGTGATCTGATATCTATAAATTAGGAAAAGAAGCAAAAAGAATGGTTTGGACTGAACATTGCAAGTAACATAAAGAAATGAACATAAACTGTCCAGAGAGGTTACAGAGAAAATGGATTCAGTTTCTTCTTGGAGGTGCACAGTGATAGGAGGAGAGGCAACAGATGGACATTTTAGAAGAAATTTTAATTTGACACTAGGATAAAAATTTGCTTACGAGGTTTATCAGATGTTAGACAAGGGACTCAGAGAATGTGTGGGACCTCCATCCTTGGAGATATCCAGACCTCAGCTGGAGAAGGCCCTAACTTCACTCTAACCTTGAAATTGAATCTACCTTCAATGTTGATATGTTTTAGGCAGAGGTTTGGGCAGGAGGTTGCCAGAGGCTCCTTACAGACTGTCTTTGGATTATATGGTTAAAAAAAATAAAGCCTGAAAATTCAAACTTGGTCTTTAATGGTCAGATTAATGAAGATCTTGAGTGCTGGGGCCTTCATGGGTACCCTGCCTACCCCAGGTTGAAACACGTTTCCGAAACACCTGCCCGCCTCAACGCATGATTCTGCTAATCAGTTTGCATTTCCTCAGGATGCGATCGCATCTTATTAATTTTAAATTGCAAGGATAGTCATTACCCTTGTAATTGTCTGCTTAGTAAATACACTGATCCCCAAGGGCTTATTGAGGCTTATCTATTCCTAGGTGACCTGCGTGGGTATTGATTATTTGCTTGTTAGTCTTCATTAAGTATGGTTTTTAATAAACAATTAGAAGATAATCAAGAAAGCAGAAGTTTTTCTCGTGAAACATTGCACACTACTTCAGATGGGCCATCTGAATAAAGAGTCATGTTCATTTGCAGTTCTTCAAGGGGGAAAAACTGAATCTTGGATTTGAATTCCTGACTTTTTTTTATGACCTGGGCTTATCTTTGTTTTATGTCCTCCAACAACATCCCTCAGTCAGGAAAACAGCTTCAGAAATGGTACCCCAATCACACAGTTTGTAGCCTCTTTGAAAATCTAACTCGCTTTCAATGGGATTCCTGGATTTTCCTGGCTGGATGTGACAAAAAATCACTGAAGCCCTGTGTCTAACAAGCTCTGCTCCCAGATTAAGGGAATAATAATTAAATTAAGGGCCTAATAAGGCCCTTTGTTCCAGGGATGTTGTTGTAGGCACAACCCTGGGAGAACAAGTGAGTTTCTCTTCTGTCCCTTGTCTTGGTCACTGGATGGTGGGATTTGACTAGTACATCCTGCAGGACACAGAGGGAAGATGTGAACTGGGAGAGGTGAACTCAGCTCCTGCCTCTACCTTTTGTCACCGGATCACCTCGCTCTCCTTTTCTCCCCAGGATTCAGGTATTATGGACTCAGTTTAGATATGAGGAAGAATGTGTCATCTAAGTTGACTCAAGGTACCTGAGATACCCTCCTGTGGCTGGCAGATGTTTTATAGGACCTATAGGGAACCCCCTTGACCCTCTCTGGATCAGAAGCTGGAGGTCAAGATGGGTAATGGAAATGCATAGTCAATTGAGAGCCCCATCATTCCTACCCCTTATCTTCTTGCTTCTCTCCTTCTTATGATTGGGGTAGTTCTCCTGCAGAACTCCAATGGCAGTTCTCTCTGCCTTGCTGGCCAGGGGTGCATTTAAAGACAGAATTATGAGGGGGTGGGGGTGAAAGAAAGATTTCCCTTTTTTTTTTTTTTTTTGGGCCAAATTAATGAAAAATCAATCTGGCCTCAAAAATCCATTAATGGTGATAATGCACTGATTACGTAGCGGGAGCAAGAGCTGCAGCGAAATCCAATAGTGTGAGTTAAAGCGGGTCTCTCACACCTTCCTGCAGTCATGGTAATTTGTGGGGGATCATGCAGGGAGCAGCATATTCAGAAGAGCACAGCAGCCACTTCTCCTCCTTCTAAGATGTCCTGGCTTCCCACTGTGGCCATGAACATGCCTACCATGCCAGCTCCTTCCTTCCCCAGAGCATGATGCTGTTGGGCATATGCATCCGCTGTACATCCCCTCTTCCCCTCCAGCTTGGCTCCTCCGCTGGGTGCATGCCTGCTCACATGCCTGTTGGATCCAGCCCACTGCAAAGACATCACTCTTACACCTCCCTGCCTGGAGTGAATCCCAAACTGGATCCGCTGAGCTGCTCACTCTGTTCAGTCAAAAATCATTAAAACGGAGTGTACTATTAGTCCAGCTAATTCCATTCAAACACATTTCTCACACAAGAAATGCTGGTCATATTTTGCCTTCAACATAAATGTCTATTTTTCATGTCTGTATATTTATATAAATATATATACGAAATTATGGTTCGTAGTTATATATAACTGTGAACTAATGAATTAATCAATAATACTTGTCCTAAGAAGAGCCACACTTTGACATTCTACTTGGTGCTGTACAGTCTCTCACAGTGACCCACAACTCAAACACCTTGGGAGTATGTAAGAACAGGCCGAGCCAGTACTGAGCTTTGCCTTGTAAATGCTCCAACCATTTGTGGCATCTGAGGACTTCAGGAGTCAACAGCCAGTGGGGAAGTTTTCTTTTATGAATTTGTTTCATTGCTCTTTGAACTTTTACAAATGTTTCCCAAATAACAGCGCTGTGTGATGATGAGTTCTACAGCCCAACTACGCACTAAGAAATTGTTGTTTTGGTTTGAAAGTGTTACTAGTTTCAACCAATGCTCGTGTGTTCTCATGCTGTGAGAGACTGAATAATTGCCCTCTATGTGTTTTCTCAATTCCACTCATGTTTTCATGCAAATTTATCACATTCTCTTATCACTTCTTTTCTAGGCTGAGAGTTTGCTTAATTTTTCTTTCTTAGAAGTGAGTCCACTTCTTTAACCAAACAGAAAAACATCCCACATAAGCAATTACTTTTTTTTTGTTAATCAATGAGAGAAAATAAGCTGGAAAGCATTGTGTGAGAAGTTATATTGGTATATCTGGGGGCTTTGGAAAGTAAACTGGATATTAAATTAACACGTAAACCTCCTGAAAAGGAGGAAAATAACTGTCATCACAGGTGTTTGGGTAGAAGATGCAAGGAGGGAACTATTCCATTGCTGGAATAGCATGTGGTTTGGGGCACTACAGTATGAGACAGATTTTGGGACAGTCCAAAATAGAAGAACAATGAAGCAGCAAACTGTATATGGACCTCTAGGGATAGGTATTTTCAGAAAATCCATATGCAAATGAAGTTTTCAGTATATGGTGGCAACAGACCACTTACAGACATTCACATGTTAAAAGCAAGACTTTCTGGAGAAATCTGAAGATATTTACTTAATATGAACATAGGAAAAAAAGGGTCTGCCCCAGAACTGCTAGAACGATTAATGAAAAAATGATAAATTCAGTTTATAAAATGAAAACAATTGTTAAATGGCAAGAAAACATTGCAGTGGCACTAAAATATACTGGCAACAAAGAAATGGATTGTAAGAAATACCAAATTGATCAATCCCACAGTGAAAATTCATTGCCAATTCTGTAAAATGCAGAGCACCAAGTTAAAAGATAATAGCTTTGATGTTTAGCAAACGACTTTGTTGAGACCTGGGCAATATCAGACAGAAACAGGAATGGCTGGGAGAACACAGATGTGCGATGCACAGTAGGGGAAGCACCAGCTTGATCGTTAGCTAAGATATGCTAATGACTAAAAGAAAAGAGATCCAAAACAGTCCAAGTCATTAGGACTGACAGGAAGAAAACGATGGGGGACATTCATCATCACAAAACCAGGGAAATGTAAATTTTGAAAGTGGACATTTAAAATCTGACCAAGAAGTTTGGATTCCCCAAACAGGTTTTATCGTAATTAATATCTCTGTGATAAATGAGTGGTTTTTCAAATTTACAGAGCAGAGGGTTTGTTTTAAACCATGTGGCCACATGAAACAGAAAAGATTAAGCCCAGTACTTCCTAAATGCAGTACTTCCTTAATACTTGTTGCAGCTGACTGCCACAGCCCAGGGATGCCAGATGACCTTCAGCAAAGGCAAGAGGTGGAGCCCAAGCTGTCCTCCTGCTGAGGTAGCAGCAGTGCCACAAGAGGGATTCCTCACAGCAAAAGGCTGATAAAGGCTTAGATGCATCAAGATACTAATGCTCAAAACAAGTTTCTATTTTACATGCTACACTTTCTGTGGGTCTGAAACAAAACTGTCTTCTGTTCATTTGCTGACCAGTCCTGGCAAATATCAGTAGAAGGAAGAAGAGTCACAATTCCACAAGCGAGCAAATAGATTTGAGAAAAATACCCACGACACTAACTTATGAAAAGGAAGGATGGAAAACCAATCTCCCAGAGTTTCTTTCAGGTTTGCTGTGACACATATTGCTGGGTTTAGATTTTAAACAGTCCTTGGGTCTCATTCACAGTCCTGCTGAGAAGTAAAGCACCAGATCCCAAGAAGCTTCAGTGAGTTTTTCATTAAGAGCGCCAGTGCCTGGGTACCATCTCTGTGTGACAACTGTCTTTTTACACTGGGTCTTAAAAACTAGGTAATGATAAGTCTCAGCAGGTCCAAAGGACAAGGAAAAGACTCTTTTTACAACAGCTGATGGCCTGAGCCAACACAACACAACTTCAGGATACGCAGAGGCCACGGGAGATTAACAAGAAGTCAGGTTTTTCTCAGCCTCACTACCAGCACACGCTAAAACCTTTGAACATGACCAAATCCATTTATAGCCTGATAAGATGAACGCTGCCAATCTGAAAAAATCAATAAAAGGAAATGAGAGCTATTCCGGAAAGAACTAATTCACCTCACGCTCACCACCGGGGAGAGAGAATTCCTACAGCAAGAGGCTGAACGGGTGCACGTGGTGGCCAGTTGCCCAGACTGCCACAGAGTTTTGCACCACGACACAACAGGTTTGTGTGGCTTCATCTACCCTCCAAAGTCAGCAGAAACACCAGGTGGGAAGGGGGAACACTGGAGCAGTCAGTGGAATGAGATGTGGCCCCACGGGTATTAACTGGCTTGCCTTTCTCTTCTGCTTCCAAAACCCTTTTCACCACGCTATCAGTTGGGTCTCGTAAGCACAGCGCCTCTTCCCACAAAAGTTTTCAAGGAATGCTTGCTGTACCACACCCCAAAAAATTCCTGGAAAAGGATTAAAATCTGTAGGGCTTTGTATTCTATTTGGAATACAGCGAGCTCAGAGCCAGCACAGGGCACCAAACCCTCTTTGCTGAGGAGCATCCTCCAGGAAAAGGGAAGCTGGAAAGGTTGTGCTTCCACCCTGATGTGCAAGCCTGGGCAAAGCCATGGTAGTGTTGGTGCTGTAGCAATGACTTCACCAGGAGCTGGCCACAGAATCAGTTTCAAGGAGTGGAACACTCTTCAGAAGAGATAACTGTCTCCTCTAATTCCACCACTTGAAGAAGTAAAGACTTTGCCAGTGGGAGTGAGCTTGCAGAAAGGACTTCAAAGTAGATGCAAGCTTCTGATAACTGGAGAGTGAGCACCAGTGTTTTCCGTGACTGGGCAATCACAGAGCAAACATGGTCTCCTCTTAGAACTGTACAGCAGAAAAAAAAGGATGGGGCAATGGAATGCATAAAACCTTCTGACAGGTATGATGGTTCAAATAACTGGTCAGACCTGGGACTCAACTCTAAGGTCAACCTAAAAATGTTCAATGGGATTTAGGCATGATCTTGCCCTAAAACTTGGGAACAGTTGCAGAAGTCTTGGCTGGGGAAATGGTACTGGCCAGCAGGTTTTGCAGGTACAAGAGGTGGCCCCTGGGCTTGTTATCAGGACCCTTTTCATGGAGCTATGAAAAAAATCTACCATGGGTATTTGGATGAATGTATAACTTCTGTGTAATACCTAAAGAGTTGGACATGTCATTTACATTCTATTCTGCATTTGCTTTCTGATTGAATGAGTTCTCTGGGTATCTCCATTATCACCAGAGTGGGAAAACAACATTGGAGATGTTACAGGCTGAGTTGCAGCTATATGAAAAAATGAACTATATTAAAAAATTAATTATTAAGCTATATTAAAAAATGAACTGCTGTTCTTCAGTTGTAAGTAAAAAAATTAAGCATACTTTTGACATCAAGCAACCGAAACAACATTCCCCCTTAAAGTAACCTCAAAAAAGGCTAATCAGGCAAAGTTCACATGAGCAAGAGCGTGTCATTGGCTATTTATCATGACTTTCAAGAGTGACTATTCTTGCTTTAATTTTCTTGAGTTACCATTTGCTTAGTGACAATGGTTGTTAGCAACTACAGTAACTGTACTTTTTATCATGCCTCTGAGTTTATGAAGGTAATAATTTCCATTTGGAACTTTAAGGTGAGTTTGGAAACGTGAGAAGCCACTCTTACAAAGTGAAAAGGTATGGAGAGAACAGGTAACGCACTGAAGCCAAGACAACAGATCCAACAGAAGCCACTGCAAGACAAGTCCAACTAACCTCATGTCTTTGCCCAGAGTCAGCAGTCATTTAAAATACAATGGTTTCCAGCCTGGAAAGCAGCATGCATTGAATCTACCTGACCCAGGGAAATTTAAGCTGAAAAAACAGCCCAGAGAAATTGGAACTGTCTTAGTGTGGTTTCAACTCCAACGTTCATCCACAGTCAGCAGAGCCGACGTTGTCCAGGTGCTCTGTCTGCTGACAGCACCCGGCCAGGGAGAAGGAACAATTTCATCCTGAAGGTCAGATCTGTCTACCATGTGTTATCTCTCGCTCACCAGAAAGGAAAGACCTCGGGTAGACTTTTGGAGGTAAAAGAAATCGACGCTGTTTCACTAGTCAGCTACAGGGTAACGGCGCAGACACAGCATTAAAAATGTATCAGAATTTCGACAGGACAGGTCAGCACACTGAGCAATAAACTGGAACATGCTCTGAAGGACAGCTCTTTCAGAGCTGAGATAGTCATAGAGCTGGGAATCTTACAGATGTTCAGGAAGTAAAGCAAAAATTAGAGCCTATGGGACAGAGTTCTGGAAGGGAGAAGAGGTCATGTAAAGCTCTTTGGAAAAATACCCAAATGTGTTGTTTATGCAGTTACTTATATGCTGTTTTCATGGGAGAGATAAACACATCCACCTTGCATGAGAACCATTGAGAGGAAAGGGAGAAAAAAAATGTAATATGTATAAAAAGATAATTAAACCATCTTTGCAAAGAAGTCTCACTCTGCATGCCATTCCCTGCCACCAGCACCACCCTCATTTTGTTACTCAGCACCACATCTATAGGTCTCGGGCATAAAGATCAGGACGTGCCAAAACCAGGAGTTCAATTCAAATGAGTTCCAGGCAGAACCTTGCTTGCAGCATCACTGCCCTACTTGTCAAGACCAAAACCTAGACCCTCTGCAGATCACCTGAATTATTTACACAGGTCTTTGGCCAGGGAACTTACATGGCTGAGAAACTGCCCCAAGACTATTGAAAAAAGCAACTTGCCTTTATCCACATTTAACACATCCAGGAGATCATTTTCTACCACATTTTAAATATTTTTTCCCCTCTTACAATTTCTTACCTGAAGAGTTTTGACTTTTCCTAAAACGTTCTCCTGTGACATTGCTTGGACGGCCTGTTCACTCTCTGTTCTCCCATCAGGTATAAAAATACTGTCATGGGAAAAGGCTCGACTGCCCATAGAATAATGGGGAGACCTGGGAAAAAATAATCAGACAGTTAAAAAGTAAAAAAGCACAGCAAATTATTTATAAGTGTGACCTTTCACAGTTGCTCTGCTGTATAGATTTTCCTTCCCCCTTGCCTTCTACGTGCTTTGAACGTTCTCAGAAGAGAGGTATCCAAACACTCTCTTATCAATAGATTAACACTTTATTTCTTCACAGATGGTTTTCTTCCTCAGAAGAACATCAGGTGGGGTGTTTCTAAGAGGCAAGATGAGAAGTTCGATCAATTTTCCTCAGAAGACTCAAATCTAAATGTTACTTTTAGGATACAGAGCAGATGATGATGATGATGATGCATACATTAACAGACTGCATATTGAAGAAAGCCTGCTATCGTGTTTAGTCAGGCCAAGGCCCCAAAAAAAGGCGGCAGCTCCTGAGCAGAGGTACCACAATAACTAAGAATTAAAAAGAAAAGTTTGTGCTGTGGTTCTTTGAGGGCTTGGGGGGCATTCTGGGGGAAAATGTGTGAGTTTGAAAATGATGTTCTGTCTCGCCCAAAATATTTTATGGTGAGTGGAAAGCCAGAAAAATACAAACATGACAAAAGCCACAGCAGAAGAAAACTGAACTAAGAGGTCTCCTTTTAATAACATATTGGCAGCTCTATGGAACCCATTTACAGCTTCAGTAAACAAACGATCTGGAGAAAAAAAAAAGCAGATACTTTTTATACCCATCTAACTAACACAACTTCCTATGTGTGATAAAAACATCAGAAACAAATACTTCAGCAAAACCAACTTCCAGAGAGGGATAAGAAAAACAACAAGAAAAGTTAAAGCCTCACATATTTAAGAAAATCAATATATAATATTGTTCTTCCTCCTAAAAGGTGCTGTTTAGTAAGTGCTCAAAATATTTCTATTTGCACTTTGAAAAAAAATAATGTCTGGAATGTATTTATTACATTTTTATCTAATTTTTTTTTCCTGGGTTATGGAAATAATCTATTTAATTAAAGATCATAATCTTTTATTACCAAGAAAGCATGTTATATAGGGTTACATTAACCTTTTATAACTGGTTAAATGATAGGCTATTATTGACTTTTAAAATAAAATTTCTTACAGGTAACCTGAAAACATCAGAAAAAAACCCTGCCCAGAATGTCTTATTCCCCCCAGTTCATATTTAAAATACATTTGCACTCATGAAATAAATCATCCAAGCTTTCGGGAAGAACACAGGGAGCTCCCTATATCATTTAATCCTCCATGCAAGCACAGACTAACTGAAAAGCTATTTTTCACCCAAAATTAATGTTTGAACAACATGCTTCATTTGAAACAAACCAACACACAATTAAGCAAAGAGCTGTTAAATATTTCATAGCACTTCCAGCCATCTAAGAGGGGAAACAGTTAACTGATGAGATATTCTATTTTAGAATTTATTCTATTCTATTTTAGAGCTTTTTTTGAAAGTAAAAAGCACAACTTGATTGCCTTTGGCTGCTAAAGGTAACACACTTTCTTTTAAAAACCTTTTATTAGAGAAACCATAAAAGTTTATTTTTAAACCCTCTTCTAAAAAGGTTTCTATACAGGATCTCATGACTCAGCCTGTACACCAAGCTGGGGTAAAACTGGGATGTACCTTCCTTGGCCATCCAGAAATCAGCCCATGGACAGCAGTTTGAGAAATGCCCCTTAAATGTATTCACAACCAAAACTGAGGGGAACATGTAATTGATTGAGCCCATGACAGGCCCTTCTTCAATATGTGAAGAAGCTGCTGCAGGTGCAGAAGGCAAGGCCAGTGGGGATTTATAGTTTACTATTTACCTTTGAGCCGAGAGATCTGCTGAGGATACATAATCCAGGTCATATTGTCCTCCAGAGAGAATCCCTTCTCAAAGATTTTTCGGGCAATGCTGTGGCTCGGGTACTTGTGGCTTCATCTCTCAGCTGTTCACCCTCCATGTGACACCTTCCTCCCCTTCCACTGCCCAGTGCGTTTGCGTTCTCAAAATCAGACAGCTCATGTTTACCCCCATGTTTGTTGTAACTAATTAGTAGGCACCAGAAAGTTCAGTGACTCGTTTGCAAGCCATTCTTGACCTGAGTCTTGACCATGAGTCTGTTAATATTTAAGTCAAGAACATTGCAACCTGCAACTTTTGAACTGAAGAGGGCTTCCTAGCAGTTCAGACTCCAAAATTTCAGCTGAGCAGCAGCAGGGGGGCTCTGGCCTGATAATTAAGATCCTCCCCATCCTGCTACAGAGCTGAGCACACCTTCAGTGATCTGGTGTCACCTCCTGCCTGTGAACTACGCCAATCTCCTGACTGCAATAGATACACAGCCCAGCAGTTTTTGTCTACCTGCAGGTTTGGGCTAGTGGGATCAGACTTCTTAACATGCAATTTAAAGCTTCCTTTGGGACACTGGGTCATATGAAACAGCTTGGGAGCTTCATGGGACCTGCAATCAGAAGTACATCACCACTGAAAATCCAACCCTGTCTTTGACAAGTGCCCACAATGGTCCCGATGGCAGGTTAGGACCATGCTACGCATCTCTCACTGACGTTCTGCCACACACCAGCTGCTTTCAGTTTAGGCATCTCCTCATTACATGGCATCACACATTTTTGTCTCATAGAGCTGAGGCCAAACATATTTGAAAGCTTTTGTCCATTTCTTGGCTTCTTATTAACTGGCTACCAAAACAAACACGGTCCAAATTGTCAGAAACCATGAAACATTCACAAGAAACCCCGCAGTGAATTAATCCAAGCCCTTTCTCTACTGTATCCCCTCAAAATGCACTGCAGATACACTGGATATTTCAGAACCGGGTGACTGAGCACTTTCGCTAGGCACATGTCCGATAAGTAGTAAAAATGTCCTAAGAAGTTTGCTTAAATGTCTCTGTAGGCTAAAGTACACTGGAAAAAACATTCACACATTGTAGTAACCTAGTTTCTTTGACAGGCAAGTTTAAACAGCATTTAAGGTGGTTTCCAGGCTACTTGAACCTTCTGAAAGGTCTCTTATTTTACTCATTTGGGGCCTACAATCCTTTTAAATTCTCCCAGCTGTGTGTTTGACAGATCATATCAGAAAGATCCTTTTTTCACCCTTTTTTTTTTCCCCACTCCCCTCCATGTTCTATTTTCAGAAAGACTGAATCTCTTTTAAGACATAATACAGCATGAATAATTGAGCTTCTCTCACTGCTACCACCGTTCCCATCTCTGAAGATTTTCTCACCAGCCTTTGTACAATCACATCCTCACGATCCACATCTACAGTCGACTGAGCTTCAGAAAGCCCACTGCTGAACTAAAAGGCATGGTGGCATCAGGAATGGCTTTTGATAGATTCATGGTGTGTCAGAGACCTGGGCTATGGTTGTAGTCACAGTTGAAGGCAGTAGAGTTTCAAACCTCCATATCACTTCCAAGAGATGTGGGAAAACAGTGGCATCAGTTTATGAGCACTTCTGTTGATAATACTGATGATGACACTTCAGAGGCTGTTTGTGCTGAAAATAATTGAATCATCATCTGACTCACTTCCCAGAAACCTGACTGAATTAAATGAATTATGGATGTGCTAAACCAAAATACAAAGCACTTTTAGCAAGTCCTTAAGGATGTTCTCTCCGAGGATGTGTTGCAACCCAAGTATCATGTTCCAGTTTCAGTTCCAATACACAAATTTTCAAAATTAATTTTCTCATAAAGGAAGCAATATTAAATTCCATATGTTCTCAGAAGACTTTTTGGCACACCTGTGGCCATCTTCAAATTCCTGAAGATAGCTAGGGATACCCTATTTCTCAGCAAAACTAAGAACATACTTTTAACTTTTTGTTATTAGGGTGAAATTCTCAAGAACTGCATTTTTTTGAGACACATAGGCTTTGGCACAAAAAGGGTCTGGGATACATCTTTATCTCAAGGGTACCCTGAGGGCATAAAAGTACAGCAAAGCCAACCATCCCACAGGATTTTTACAGATGGATGTGGAAAACAGCAAGACATGGAGTACAAGGACCACACCACATCTTATTCATGGACTCCTAACCACAGTTTAACTGTATTTAGCTGTAAAAAGGGTTACATCAAATACATCTCTTCCCTAAATAGCTTCCTTCTGTGCAAAATGAATGTTTCTCAGACTCCTTGTTTAAATAAATGCTTGTAAATTTATTCCCCTGGAAAGGGAGAGCACCTTATGCTGTATTTCAGACTTCAAGAAGAATCCCAGAAAACCACAGGTAAAACAGATTACGTAGATATTGGAAGTATCATAGATGTAATGTTTCCATGCACGAATTTGGCTTGCAAAAACCTCTGTGCAGTAAACCCTCTTCCCATTACTCACTCTCGCTGAGTTGTCTGTGATTGCACTATGAATCTAGGAAATGTGAAACAAATCCCTCACAGCAGAATGGAATCACCCTGAGCCTACAAGAGAAGTCTTACTCCTCTCCCATGAAGACCAGCCAACTGAGAGATTTCTTTTTGGATCCTCAGCAGCCACCAATTGCTATGCATATGTACTTGCTTAGGATGTAATCTTCTAGCTATTCCAAGTCAGGACTGGGTGAGGTATCATACTTTCTCCCTTTAGCCTCCTCCCCACATGTTCCCATCACCTCTTTGCGCCTGCTTGGTGCTCGTGGTTCACATG
>JAOXNG010000026.1:70093312-70110106 GCA_028566535.1 Scolopax minor | reverse complement strand
ATTTAAAGTAAAATTAGCTGTGAAGTATTTTAGTGAATGAGATATTGCATTAAAGGGGTATATTTTCTAGTCATCTAGGTGATCTAAAACAGCAACAGAGAAGCTAAATATAGAACCAAGTCTATTCATTTTGCTGCTGGCTTTGTACTCTTATGTGAACTACTCTGGTAATACATGGCACAGTGTAACGGTGAAAGCTCCACTTTCCAATGAGGAATACTTGTTCAGCTCCAGCTTCATTATGTAAGTTTACATTGAGAATTTATTACAGATTCTCGTGAATATAATTTTCACTTTGTTTTAGTTCTGCCTTAATTTTGTTTGCTTCTTGTACCAAAAGCATTGCCAACGTAATAATGACTCCAGTAACAACGCAAATGCAGTTTCCCTTCAAAAGTGAATGGATATGGTTCATTTTTCAGTGGTTCTTATTTCTCCTGCATACCTCAGAAAGTAAGGGAGGATGCATCATGCAAGTATCCTTTTCTGTGAAGAGGATTTGAAGGAGGCCAGGTGCCCTAAGAGTCCTCAGTTCTCTCTGAAGTCAAGAGTAGTTGAGATGAATGTTAGAGAAGGCTGAACATAAAGAATAACTATGTTTTGCAGAAGATTTTACTATTTTAATTTTTTTTGCTTAGAAATGAGAACCCCAGACTTGAAAATTCCCAGTCAGGAGAAGGCCCTGGATCTGATAGCTCTGGCTCTAGCTCTGATCTGCTTCCTCAGGCTAGTGTTCCTAGGGCTACAAAACTAGCCCTGGCTAGCAAAACTTCTGCACTGCCCCAGGGGTTGACAGGAAACTATCTTAACCATCCTAGATGTTACTGATAAAATAAACGTTCATGGTCCACCACAGGTTTGGGGATAATTGCCTGGAAAGGACTTTTGAATAATATTGTGTATAGATAATGCTGTATAACTTTTTCAGGATGGCCATCGCTGTGACATCAGTGCAATTTTTAATCTTGCATTGTGTGGGCAGAAAAATGGTTATTTCCAAGTTGTTAAAAAGCTAATCTATTCTGATAAGTTTTTGTATCGTGCATTGATATAGCCTCTTTTTTTTTTTTCCTTTTAATTTTACAAACCAAGTTGGAAGCCTTGACATTTATCGGGCCCCCATATTTTTCATTTATATTCTCTCTAGTCTTCACCATCTGTTATGACAGTAAATAAGTTTCAAATAAGCCATATCTTCCTCAGCATGAGTTGCTTTTTCTGCAAAAAAAAAATTAAAGTTGCAGTTGGATGTGATATTTGAAGTCACAGCTTGTCTTCAAATATTTAGTAGCGTATTCCTGTGCCAAGGGATATCAATCTGCCATTTGCCTTGCTTACAGTATAATAAAGATTATCCATTCCCTTCTTTCATAGATATGTCAAGGCCTCTAATTACTACAGTTCAGGAAGTAGATCTTTCCACAGGCTTTTTCCATTTTACTTTGACTTAATATGGTTCCCTCTTATCTGTTTTGAACATTAAAGTCCAAAGGGACGATATAGTGTCTTACTTTGGTTGATGACATATGATCTTCCCTTGCAAGTAAATTCCTTGGCTGTAACAACAGCCACTTTTGTTGTTGTTGACTTCATTAGTGGTTGGTGGGTATTTCAGATGTTGGGTTTTTTTCTTTATGCTGTATACAGGCATGGGAGTAAATTTGAGAAGCCACATGTAGTTTATTTTTTTATCTTAATTTGATGCCATGGAAGTATATTACAGCAAGAAGGGATGTAACTCGGAAGTCAGCTTTGTGCAGGCATGCCACTTAGCTTTCAGATCTTTCCAAATTTGTCTGTTTCCTTGATTATGAATATTGTGACACGTGTAGGCATTTTATTTGTCCTTTGAGAATAATGGTGTAAAATCACAGGTGATTTTTATCGATTGTCTATTAACTGCAACAAACATTTCCTCGAAACTTTCCTGAAGAAGTTCAACTAACAAGGAAATGCCCCATCCTGAAAGTATTGCGAATGGTAAATGTTAATGTTTCTTGTGGACTGTATTTAAAATCTGCTTTTTTGATCAGTGTTTGGACCTGAGATTAGTACTCTCAGAATGGCATCAGAGGATACTATATTTGAGCATCAGCTTTGCAAAACAAAAGGAGTTGAGGTTGACTGCAGTGAGATTTATGTGAAAAGACTCATGCAACTTCTGCAGTAGCTACAGCATTCATTATGCAAAGGTGCTTTTTGAGTAAAGAAAGAGGTTTTATAGCATTAGAATAACGTCCGTTTTATAGTCAAAACTGATGCACAATTAAGATTAACCCTTTTGTTTGAAAGAGGATTTCACTATCATTTTGATATTCATAAGCTTCTTACTATAACAATAAAGCTTTTATCTTTATGTATGCAATTGTTTTTCCTTTTCACCTGTAAATAGAGTAATTGCACTTTTTTATGATTTTCCAGTATTAGATTAATTTTATAGCATGTTCTGAAATTTCATTCTCTTTCAGCATCAATCTTTGTTTTCTTTTTATTACAGAATTATACTTACAAATAACATCATTTCATAACAATAAACATAAAAATATAATGCAATATAGCAGTTACAGGTTTATAGAGTAAACATTTCATTTGAAAGAAAATTCCACTAGCTTGTGCTATTATTTCACAAAAGTGGCAAGGTCAGAAACTCCGAGGGTTAATAACTAAGCCATTTATATCCTAAGATATGGGGGACAAGTACTCAGGGATCAGTGACTGTACTTGTAAGGAAATATAGGAAGAGGATATCTTGTCTAGAGTTTATCTTTTTTGGAAAATGGGTCTTGGATAAAACACTGATTTTCAATTTAGAGTTAGTGTGCAGTGTAGGGTTCATTGTATTAAAGCCAAATGATGTTCCACAGAATTCAATTTTTTCACCTTATGTTACTGAGTGCCAGGTATTTCAAAGAAGAATTAAAAATCTCCCCACGCTGCTTTTGCAGACTAAGCACACTTCTAGATAGTGTAGCAAGATGACAAATATGAAGCCAGATGATTACTGCAAGGCAGGAGCTGTTTAAGAAAAATATTTTCTCCTTAGAAAAAGAACAAGGAGAATTTTCAGAGATGCAGAAAGGAATTTTCTTATTGTAGAATGAAAAGAAAAAATAGACAGTGATGATGAGCTTCATAGGGAATTTGAAGTAGGGAAAGGTTTTGCCTTGGATGAGGAAAATCTATGTGATCTCAACATCATTTACCAAATGCTCTGTTGACTTAATACAGATTTCCTAACAGAAAATACTGTGCTAATAAAATTAGAAATATCTTGGAATTATATCAATTGCAAAATGAGACTTTACAATTAGAAAAATATTTTGGACTAAGAAGACAATTTTCTGACAGTTAAATGTAATTTTTATTTTGTGACTTTTCAGTGTAAAAATGCACTTAAATTTATGCTTTTAGAAGAACTTTTAGAATGATATAGTCTTGAATCCTGAAGGAGAGGTTTTGTCTCATGGTAAGAGCAGATGTTTAGAAGTCAGGACACTGTTTTCAAGATCATTAAACATCTCTGCACAACACTATTATTTTCCCATGTGGAGTGGCTTGCCCAGGGCTCCCTGCCATGTTGTTTGCCACCCTGTAGATGTGTCTCTAATGCTCAGCTAAAGCACTTCCATTTTTCTAAGAAAGCATTTCATTTTTTGAAGACCCTTCTTTAGAAACCCAAGGATTGTTTACAAGTCTCTTAAGTCAGAAACTTCCGAGATTTTTTTATTGTTTTCAAGTCATATGCAGTAAAGAAATATTATGTAAAATGAAAGTAAGTGAATTTGTTTCACACTTATTTTGCAAAGTAGTGTTTGTTGACTCTTATTTCCTTATTACCAGTATTCACAAGTAATGTCTTTAATTATGTACCACAAAATGAATCTGACTATAATTCCCAGCTCCACTTCCCATTTCCTGTTTGTTTCTGGGCAACACATGATGATTGTCAGGATTTCAGTACTTTTTCCTGTTTCAGTCCTCTAAGATACCATTACTTTTTCTGAGATTCTGTGAACAGTTAACCAGATGACTGATTATTAGGTCCTGGTAATTTGAAAAAGTCTAGCTCAATGAGTGTTTTCTGACCTGTTATTTTTCTGTTGTAGGCTGAAATTTAATCTATTTAATATTTGTTAATATTTAATATTTGTGATAGTTACCTCCATGATTGGCTTTTGTGTGAAGATGGGCACACGTGTTTTGGAAACTTTGTCCTGCACATTGTCATTTGTTGATAATGCTATTGCATATTGAACTGCAGAACCACATCTTTTCTGCTGCTGATGTACTTACAGCATGACTTGTTTTTTGCTTTAGGAACTTTAACATTTCTTGCTACTGTGTCCTTCTGAGATTAATCCCATGGTAGTCTTTTATTTATTCCCAAGCCATCTTGACCTCATTTCTAATTTTTGTGTGCTTCTCTCTTGTATGTGAGATCAGTTAGTAACTCATATTTAGTGAATTCATCATTTAATCTGCCTGTTTCAAATCGCCTGATTTTGTTTTGCTGGTTTTCTTTTCTTTCTGTATGAAGGGTCTGAACTTTCTTAACTCAGAATTCAGCTTACTATATACCTTCCCGAAGTTTCTCTCTACAAACCATAAAAGCATTTCTTGTAGCTGTCTCCTTAGCTTGCAAAAGCTGTCACTGATGCTTTCTAGGAATTTGTAGGCCAATTTGTGGTTTATTTCTTTTTTACAATACATTCAAATATGTAAAATCTCCCTGTTTTGGCACACTCATTTTTAGTGATTCTACCAGTATCTCCCAGAAAATCACATGGATGAGATGTTTTGTATCCGTTCTTCTGGAGTGGATGGTCATCATGATAAATGCATATGTTCTTATTCATTGTATGTAATCTTGTTCTTTGCGTTGCTTATCTTGAAGCAAATATATAAAGTGTTGTCTTCTAATAGAGAAAAATGATGCAAGACAAGAGGCCGATTCAGGCAAAACTCTAGAGTGCTATCCTTCAAAGTCAAGCTCTAGGAGGCTTAATTCAGCTGTAGGAGCAGAGAGGGCAATCTTACAATATTTGCCCTTTGAAATGCTATCTTTCAGAAGTGACCTTTAAGCTAACTTGGATCCTAACAACCTGGGTCCTCAGCACAAGATCCTTTTCACTTTCAGCCTCTCACAGATGATATCATCTCTGCCTTTGTTCAAAATAGTATCTCCTCCTGATTCTACCTGCCTTGCTTCATAACTCTCTCTTAACTCATGCTATCATTCAAGCCAAATAGAGTCAGTGGACTACTCCCTTTCTCTTCCAGAGAGAGTTTATAATTCTGTTGTGCTCTTTACACATATTATTCCTTCTAGGTTAAATATTCTTCTCTCCAGTAACAAAACCATTCAAGAATGTTGTAGTACTATGGGAAGATTGGGAGTCCTGCAGCACTGCACACTCATTTTGGCACTTAAACAAACATCAACCATTAAGTTAATCAGGAAAGAGCTCAAACATTCTCCTGACTATTGTGTAGATTTGTTCATGCTTATCCAGGCTGTGACTAATGCAGGTGTTTCTAATAGCAGTTTTTAAGAATTCATGCATCTGTTTCCATAGCTTTTAGAGTTCTGAACCAAAGCTATGTGTTTTAATAAATGAGCTACAAAACTTAGAAGGCAGATTTATATGAATGAAGTTGAAAATTCAGTAAGACTTTTTGTAATACATCAGATCTGTATTATGAATTTCAGTGGTTCTTCTAAGTTTCCTTAAAAATGTTGAAAACTATTCTGGGTTTGATTCATCATAGTCACATCCACTTTGTTCCTAAGAGCTGTTTTATTAAGAACTCCTCTTCCTGAAGAATCCTGCTTGAGCTCTCACCTTATCACTGGCATAGTGCATCAGATGTATGTGCCTTATGTGAGATGGAGTGGTCTAGGGCATCATGCCTTCCCTGGCAGCTCTTGCAGCCTGCCTGCCAAGACCCTTCTAGTACTCTGTTTTCATTGATACATCTGCACTGTGCAAAAGCCATGACCTGAAATGTGTCCCTAGTTCATGGGAGCTTGTACATCCTTATCAACAAGACAGTCACAGAAGGGAGGGCCTAAAAAGCCCTGTGGGATTTTCAGCTTTGACTTCTGCATTTTTCCACTGCGTTCTAGGGCCTGTAAGCACTTTGTTCCTGATTAGTCTGGCAGCTAACAGAATACCACTGCTGTCTCTATACTTCACTGAAAGAGTCTCAGCTCTCTCAGCATTTCTTCAGAACGGAGATGCTCCAATCCTTGACTCATCTTTGTTCCCCATCGCTGGACTATTTCCAGTAGTTCCCTGTCCCTTTTGAATTGGGGAGCCCAGAGCTGTATGCAGTATTCCAGTTGTGGCCTCACCAGTGCAGAGTAGAGGGGCAGAATGACTTCCCTTGACCTGCTGACTACACTTCTCCCTCTGCAGCCCAGGATTCCATTGGACCATTATTTTCCCAGAGATGAGACTAACTGGCCTGTAGTTCCCTGGGTCTTCCTTCTTGTCTTTTTTGTAGACTGGTATGGTATTTGCTTTCCTCCAGACCTCAGGCACTTCTCCTGTTCTCCAAGACCTCTCATAAATGATGGAGAGTGGCTTCAGTGATAACATCTGCCAGTTCTCTTAACACTCGTGGGTGCATCCCATTAGGGCCCACAGACTTATGGATGTCTAGTTTGGCCAAGTGGTCTCTAACCCAACAGAGGGAAAGTCTTCCCCCTTGTCTCCAGGGTCTGGGATTCATGAGGGGCAGGTTTGGCAGTGAAGACTGAAGCAAAGAAGGCATTATAAATCCTTTAAAGCCAGAAAAAGCATTGTTTGCTTCTGTAACTAATGCTCAATGTAGGTCAGATTTCTTTGCAGAAGAGCCATTTCAGTCTTCTTAGGAAATGTTTTATGCTTTTTAGAATTAAGGTTCAATATCAGTGTTCAATATCTCTTCATTTATACATATTGATACTTTCAACTGACTGAATTGTAGGCTTGTCCATTTACAGCTTTGCCTAGGTATCACAAAGGCTATACAAATTTCCCTTATGTACTTAGTATGAATTACAAGTTATTAAACTGTAGGTGATGATGAGTGTATTTCATTTTCACATAACAATCTTTTGAATTCCATTATCTGCTCTGTAATTCTAAAATTGTTTCCTTGGAAAGGTGCTAGTTTCCATGAGGTCAGATGGGAACAGGACTAGGGAAAAAAAGTAAGATGTCTTCAGCCTATTTAATAACACTTCAGCAGAAGTAAAATATACAGCTGGTATTGTTTTCACTAATGGTGTATGCAACTAAGACACCAAAACCTCAATTGAGGAATTCAGTTTACTTTGTCCTCCAGCAACTTCCTGAACTGGAAAGAATTGTTTTCTTTATGGTCTAGTTTTCCATAATTTCTTTGCATCACTGCAGATTTCCTTATGGAGGCCTTCTCTTTATAGCTTAAAAGAGACAATCCCACAAGTTTGGGAACAGAAATTATTGTATTTTGCATCCTTAAAGATGTTTCTCCCTTTTAGTACTAAACTTTGTTAATTTTTGCTGTGACAATATAGAAGAATGAAAGGAGTAGGGTTGTTCAGGGAGCTCTCGGTGCTTTCTAGGACAAAATGTTGCCAGAGAAAGTTTAGGTTCAGTATCAGAAAAAGTTTCTCAATAAAGTATATTAAACAACTATACACAGACATGAAGTGCAAGAACATTCACCTTGTCATGGTAGTAAGCAATATAATGAACTGAATAGTCCTACACTTAAAAGAGGAAAGATAAAATCAACTGAATATGGTATTGCATCTTAGAGCCAGTTTCTAGGACTCTTCCGTTCATAGAATACTAGAGTTAAGCTGAACGCTGCAGGAAAAAAGAAAAAAGAGACAGAAGTAAGGGAAAAAACACAAAATCAAATCCTGCTGTAAAAACCTGTAAGTAAGACCTCCTATACAAAAACTTGGACTTTTCTAGCCCAAGTGACCAAGGATGCTCCAGACATTGGGAGACCCATCTGTGCTAAGAAGGAACTGCAAGACCAGCCTGATCAACTCTGCAATACTTACTTTGCATTAATTTTTGAGGAAGGGAGAGGCTTCCTCTGTAAATAAAATGAAAATGTGTTCTGTCTCTTTAATTTACAACCAAAAAATCAGTTTATTTTTACAGTACCTGAATCATCAGTACCCAGTACCTCAGAGGCAAAATTTTGGTTAGTATCCCTTTCAGCTGCAGCCATGTTTTTTGGTGGGTTTTTTTTTGTTTGGGTTTTTTTCAAATGTTACTGAAACAAGAAGCACAGCACAACATTTATATAGCCACCGAGGTTTTGAAATCAAACACAAGTTTAAGATTCCCTTATTTTTGAATAACTGCTCTTGCAGAGAAGTGTCTTATATTTCAGGCTTCTTCAGAATTAAGCAATAGCAGTATTGTGAGGGTGAAAGAGTCATTACATTATGAAATCTTTAATATATGAAAATTACAGCTGAGCTTCATAACAAAATGCAGCAGCACCAGTAAGTCATACCTCCAAGAAATCACAGAGCCCTGTAATAAGAAAGTCACATTGTGCAGAACATGCTTTCATCTTACTGGCTGGTAATCCTTCCTCTGATTAGTAATGGAAGCAACTAATAGTATTATATATTTACATAATAAATATTTTAAATAATATTTGCAGTACTTCTATTTAACACAATAAACAAATGGTGCCATACATGAACACTTTATAAAACATTATAATAAACATTATTATGGTATAAAGCACTGTATTCGTTATCTGAATTCTGCAGAAGCACAAAGAAACCTTTTTACAGAAAACAAGTTACTTCAAATTACATTCTCTAGTTGCATATTTTCCATACTTTAAGTTTCTCCAAGGAGTAAACAATGACGTTAATGGGCTCAATGAACGATACCCCTAAGTAACATAGGCAGTAAAAGCATTATAATGGCACATGATAACTTCCAGATCTAACAAGATAGCCATTAAAAATTACAGCATTTGTCCTTCTGTAAAGCATATAGGCAGATTAAAATAACAGCCTAAAGGTCTTGAAGAAGGTTTCATTTTTAGTGAGACTCGAATACAAGTTAAACATTCTTTTTTAACTTTTCTTCATCCCCAGAACCATTCTTTTCTGGGGAAGAAATCTTACTTTTAGACAATGGAATTGTATGACATTGTTTTATCCTGAGTTATATATAAATAAAGAAAAAACATTCTCAGCAGGACCCTGCAGTGGAAAACAATATCCAACCACGACAGAAGAGTTCAGCTCCCCTTTCTACTTAAGGATGAACATGATGGAGCTGAAGAAGGACCTTGTCTTGAAGACATCTCTGCAAACTACCTGCTCAGGACATCACAGATCTCCAAGAAGTTCAAGGAGTGAAGTGAAACCCCAAGTAAAAATAGCAAAGCTATTTTTAAATAGCTTTTTAAAAGCTGTGTGAGTCTCTGAGCTGCGTTTCAGCTGGGAGATTAATTCAGATGGAGGGGAGGAAGGCCAATGGGAATTTTAAATCTTTGAACACAGAGCAGATAGTCAGTCCATTGCCAGTACTGAATTTAACATGCCATACCATAATTAGCTCTGATATCTACACGAGTGTCTTTTCCTTCTAGAATTTCCTGAAGAGCTTTACCTCGCTCCATCCTAGTCAGCCACTAAAGCCCAGGGCTACAGTGAGCTTCCAGCTCAAGGAAGCACTAAATCATATTAAAGTTAAGCACGTGATTCTCTTTTCCTGAATTAGGGTTTCTAAGATTATTCAGCCATTGTTGGCCCCTGAGGGCAGGACAACACAAACACAAACACCACTTTAGCAAAGTCAAATCAGGATTTGTGACAGTTTTTGCCTGCCCCAAACCTACAAACCTGAACTCCTCAGTACTCTTAAGATCCAAATTTGAACTTTAACGTAGGGGCAGCAGTACAAAAAAATAACTATAGAGAATCCTTTCACTGACCCAGTTCTAAAAGTACCAGAGGAAGCAAAATTCGCCTTTTGCCCTCAGATAATTTCACCCACAGTACTCTTCACTGATACTCTCTCAGAATTTGGTATAGAGGAAACAAAAATAACGTAACTAAACCTGGATTAATTGCATAAACTCCTGTCATCAGCAGGATCACAAAAAATGAAAATCCAAACAGAAACAGATGGAAATTTTGCAAACATGACTTCTGGCCTTGTGAAAAAAATTAGCTTGACATAAGAAATTTTGAACACATTCTAAAAACTCTACAGCCATTCAAACTTCACAGTTTGGGCCCCATTTTGAGGTATAAGCTGCTCCACAGTACTTCTGGTGAGCTTGGAAATCTTGCTTGGAAGTACTGAATCTAACTAGGAAGAAAAACCTCAATTCCAATTATAACTTGGTAATTAAAATGAAGAAACATATTTAATTAGAATCAAGCAATACTGCTGCAATCAAATCATTTCACAAAAATTTGCTCTGTCTTAGAAGCTACTATATTCATTTCTCTAAATGTCTTTATATTGAAGACTCAAAAACATATAAGCATCTAGAGACTGAACAAGAAATACTGCTCTGATTGTTACACAGATATACCATCCAGTTTATCCAAGGGAAGTAAAAGCAGAAAAAAGCCCTATTCTTGCAGAATTATCAAAACAAGTTTTTGTATACTGGGTACCTTCCTGGGGAAACAGAGCAGATGTGAAAGTTAATTACTGAAGTTATATAATGAGAGGCTTGAGGAACATGAAAAATGTGACATGGCAACTTGTTTTGTTCATTTGTCATTTTCTTTACAGTTGTCTTACCATTATTTCAAAGCAAAGTAATCAAGAATAACTCTGTTTTTCACCATGACACTGTCACCTTTCAGAGGAAATTTCTGTACAGGAGGAATTTGTGCCATTCACTTTGGTCTCTCCTGGCTCTCTTGGAGATCCCAAAATTGTCAGATGTAGCTTTCTATAACAGATCTACCTACTGCCCTCCTGCTTCCCTGCCAGTAATCATAAAAATAGCCCAGTCCTCTCAACTTCCAAAAGCTTGCAGGAGGACAACCTGGTAAACGTTAGGCACAAATCTCACAACTCTTAGAAAGAGGAGGACTAAATACCTAAAGCCACAAGCTGGTAGCCTCCAATTCCCTGTATATTGGCTACGGAGACAAATATACACAAGCAGTTGATTCTCCAAACGATACGTGAAAGAAGTCATTTGATATTTACAGCTTAGTTTTTAGATCATCAAAATCTCTAGAATTTTTTCCGTGCAAGTTCTCTAATTCTTGCTCTACCACAATCAGCAGAGGGATTTAACCACTCGAGTTTTCAACTACTGATGCAAAGCTCTGTGCAGTTCCCCAGACAGTGTGATATTCTGAACTAATTAGTTAAAATTGCATATCAGAAAATACTTTCCATGGAACTGTGAACATAATTTCAGATTGCTGCGACTCTCAGGTCATCTTCTTGGTTGTTATTCCTCAGATATGGAGGAGATAAAGAAGTTGGTACTTCCTGAGTAGGACACACATTGGTGAAGGCCACGCAGTGGGCAGATGTGGCTGCAGTAAGCACAGATGAGTTTTCTAGGTGTTTTTCCCACATGGTGTGGATGGAACTACCCAGTGGAGCTCTAGAACCCACTGTTTGAGGTCCCATCCCTGCATGGACAGGAATGGGGTGAGCAAATGGCAGATTACATGATCAGCTTTCTCTGGTGTGGGGGTTCACTTCTGCACTGGGCTAGAAGGGGGACATGACATTGTTCTGCAAGAAAACAAGCTAAGGCTGAGCTGCAGAAGGGCACGAAATCAGAGTTCATTTACAGTGAAAGACTTTGGGGATGCTATTGTGATACCAAATTTGAGGAGACAACTAATTCATTCCCATCAATAATATGTGGAGGGTTCACAAATCAAAGGACTTTTCATATTAAGGCTTTTTCTAATCATCGTTCAAGTTGATTGCAAGTATAACACAAAAAGAAAGTCTAGAAATCTGGAAAATGATTCATGAAAAAATGCTACTACATAATGTTGATTAAACCACAGTCTCTGTCTTCTTTCCAGGACCTCTTCCTCATTAAAATAAGAAAATAGATTATTTGCATAACTGATTATTGCACAGTGACTAATTTAATAAAATCTTTGCAGTTTGTATTTCCACTAAGTGACTGACAGAACACAATCAAATGTATCCATAGTCATCAGTTTTTGTAACAAAGAAACCTGAATTAGGTAAACCTAAACAATAAGAGACACAAAAGAAGGTAAACTAAGAAATTAATAGAATAAAGCAGGGAAAAAGCTTTGGATGATACAAATGAAGTCAGAAACTTTAACAGAACACAAAAGAACAAAGCTTTTCCTATTCCTCCTCTTTTTTTGGAGAACAAAAATAAAAACGCGTGCCTTACAGGAAAACTGAAGCCTCTGGAGAAGCAGGATAGAGTCACCTATGAGTCTGAAGCTTTAAGCATTTTAACCCAGAAAATAATGTATGTCTTCGAAAAAAAAAATATTAGACTTCAGTAAAGTTGTTAAAAAAGTGACTAACACAATAATTACATATGATTTACAATAAAAAGAATCTTATGGATAAACAAAATCTCTATTCATGGCACAAATTATTTCCTATCAAAGTTTTGGTCCTATTTTCTGGAGGAAAATGCAGAATATTCTAACAACAGGGTATGGGGGCAGGCTATGAAAGAACAATGGGTATATGTAGGAAAAAATAGCTTTAATTCTCTTGGAAAAAAATATATTTCTGTATAGAATTTGCATATATGTCTTTATTTATGAAATTCATATTAGTTAATCAGGAGATGGTATTGCAATTGAGCACTCTCATAGTGTTTGAATCTTTGTATTTTAAGCTAATGGGCATTGTGTTTTACTCAGCAAAGTCAAAAAGGTACTGTTAGAAAACTGCCGTATTGCATGCAAAAGTGAAGTCTATTAAAGGGGAAGAGAAGACAGCTCACAGTCTGTAATCCTTCCACAGAAGTGTGATGGAACTATGAAGTTAGAGAGAGCAGGTAGAGAGCATCCTGCACCCACCGAGCACTTTCCATTGGTGAGAGCACTTTTCATACCTCCCTGTTTTGACAGAATAAGAACGTATCCTTCCCATAACACATTAACAGATGACACCACACAAATTGGTATTCCAAAAGCACCTGTGTACCTTCAGCTGAGGTGTAGTAGGTTTTTATGGCAGAAAAATGTCCTCATGGATGTGACCGTCTCAAGAAAACAGAACCTTTTCTTTCTTAACAGCGAGCCAAGGTGTTCCAGCTGCTCATTTCCAAAGAGCTGTCAGTATCTGCCCACAACTCGTTCTTTTGCCACATAACACACCAGTCAAATGTACATTTTGGCAAGGTAGTCACAAGTAAAGCAGGACTTTTAGTTAATTCATAGTCTTTGTTAATTTACAGGGTGGTATCAGTTAGGAAGGACTCTGTAAACCACATAAATTACTTTGAATAACAGAAGCATATTGTTTTCTGCAAAAAGCAGAGACAGCATTTCTGCATTAAGTAGACACTGAACCCCGTTTTATAGACGTGTGGTGTAGATTTGTATAATCTGCATTTGCAGATTATGTCACTGATGATCACATTTGCCCTGGGACCACGTTATTACCTATCATTCACAATGCCAATGTTCTTCCCAGGCCACAAAAAAAAAAAGCAAAAAAGCAAAAAGAAAATCTGAATGGAAAAATTCCTCTGCTGCTGTCATTCCACTTTCAGAGGAAGCATCCACAGTACAGGATATTTTCAGTGTTTTCAGCTTCTTCCAATACATTTTAGAACTGAAAGGAAGACTAAGGGAGTCGAGTTGCAAATATTTTACAAAAAAAACAACCGATCAAAATCCTGGCAGAAAGGGAAAGAGCACAGCTCTGTTCTGATAAAAGCCTAAATGGTGAACTATTACTTAGCACCAATTCCCAGTGGCAGCATCCTGCAAACACGCTGTATATCTGCCTTGGCAAAACAGCAGTTGCTTGGTAGACCAGAGACAACATAAATCTTGGCATGGCTAAGAATAACTTCAGTGGTTGTAATGAAAGAAAATATTTGCTGTTGTGTGCAGTACTTTTTCTCTTTTTTTTCCCAAAATACGCAAAAAAGCTACACAGAAAATAGTTCTAAGTACAGTAACACAAGCATTACATTCTTCATTTAATATGAAAAAGCTTTTTTTTTCCTGTTAGTTCAAATAAGTACATGTTAAAATAAGTATTTAATTATTATCTACATTTTCAATTCTGCTTTCATCTTGATGAAACCTTAAGTGAAGACATCACTTACAGTGTTAAAGGATCAGTAGAAAAACATTTCCTTACCTTTTTTTAAGTTGGGGTGTGGTATTCTCTATGTTCACACAATCTTGTTCCCTCTCTGAAATGGGGATTTTTCTTTAATGTGAGTGCTCAAAAATCAGGATACACTTCTAAGGAGACCAGTGGTTAGCATTCTCCAGACTGCCTAGGTAATAAGGGCAGAAGAAAAAGTTTTAGTTCACCTTTTCTAGACTAGCTTACGAGTATTTTTATGTTTCCCCTCTTTTGAGGAGTGGCTCATAAACTGAGCAGTTCCTGTCTGCCACATCTCTTGTACATGGTTTGGAACCAGTATTTCCCACACATTTGCTTCCTGATGGGGAGAGAGTGAACTGGGCTCAAAGGATACAAAAATATATTGCATTATCAGTGGGGAGAACAGGACTGGGCGCAGAAAATGAAGGTGAGCTTAGGGGGCAGCAGAGCCATGTCTCTAGCCAACGGGTGAGCTTGGGTAGCTCGATTCTGCCTCGGCATTATCACTAAATTCTCCAGACAGCCTCAATATGCCTCTGTGGAGGTGACATCATGATATCAAAATGAAATTAGACTATTTAAATGCAAGGCTACAGCGGCGCTAGTACAATGTGAAAATGAAACTAACTCCATGTAACCCCACAGGGAGCAAGTTACAGTTTGAGAGAGAAATAAAACAATGTAAATGTATGTTACACCGGACTTAAAGAGCCCACTGAGGCCAAGGTCTGTTGCTGAATTTGTTTGGGCGTTAAGCTTAATTTGTGTCATATATCTTGAGCTGGATGCATTGTTTTACTGAATAGCTATTAACTAAAATTAACATGCAGGAAAGTATGGTAGCGTTCAGGCAGAGTTTGACCTAAGCTGTGAAAAGCAAAGACACTGTGGAAGTCTGGCATTTCCTTCCTAAGTGGGAAATGTCACTGAAAGAACTCGGTGATGCACAATCACACAATTATGAGTCAAAGCATAGTCAAAGAAAGATGTTGACAAACTGATTGGAAATGAGAAAACATAAATGATAAGACCACGGAGTGATCCAGTCTGAACTGAGGGTAGGGAGGAGGAAGTGAAAAGGCAATGTCATCATCAAATATTTGAAGGGTGCAAAAGAACAAAAAGCCAGTTTTAGTCCTTAGGGGAGCTACCTAGGTGTAATGGCACAAAATTGAGAATAAGAACTATCAGTCTGAATACCCAAAACAGCCTCGTGTTAGTGAGATCCACTGGGCTGTGACAGGATCTCTCTTGGAAACAGGAGGTTTCAGCTGGATCGATACCAGGCGTGCTGGGATCCACAGTACAGAAATACATGTTCATGTGCCATCCAGCATCGCAGCAGTGACATCCTCATGAGGACACCCTGCAGCTGTCCTCAGCAATAGCAACAGAAATATATTCCAAACCTGGCTTTTTGACAGCCACGCTGGAGGTGACGTTATGGACACTTCACTACACATCTTGAGGTCTCAAGGTCTGACTAGGCAACATTTCCAGCTGGAGAAAGGTCATAAGCAAAAAAGCCCAGAGGATTGGTCATCCTCCCACTACAGCACTTTTCTGCATATTTAATAATAAAAATGCAAGTAGATAACAATTTCCCAGATAATCACAAACCTCAAGTGAATTAATGAGCAACAGGTCTACAAGACAAAGGTATTTTATTATCATTATTTGAAGAAGAACCTGAGATTTATCAGAAGTCTCACAGGAACAAGAAGGGACACTGAAATTTCCCCTCGACTTGCTAGTGACAAACGGAAGGGATGGAGAGATACACAACTGACATTGCCTAAGGCATCCTAGTTTTTTTATTGGCATCCATTATTGCAGTGACAGAATAAAGATGTTCCCAAAGAGGTATTAGAGTTCACAAGGCCTGGAATGTCAACAATATTCAGGGAATCTTTAATCCAAATAAACATTAGTATTTCAACGTGTCCTCAAAGAGCACTAAATCTATAGCAAATGGCCTTACTACAACATCCCTGGGAAATTTTGGCTTAGAACTACATGCAGCCACTACACAATTCCTGCTCTGTTGAAGTTAAATGTAACAGCTACTCATTTGATAAAAATAATAATCTTAACAAGACAGAAAATAAAACAGAACTCAATTAGTCTACGTTAGAAATCACCAACACATTAGAGCAGTGTTTAGGATAAAGGAGAGTTAAATGATGTTAAACCTGTTTGCTGAGCAGCAGCATCATTATGAAACTCCTTGACTTTCTTCAGAGAAATAAGAAGAAAAGTACAAGGAAACACAGCAAGAGCAGAAAGTACTGAACTGTGCAAAAAAACACCCCACCTTTAAGATCCAAACCAGTTATTGGCCGTAAATTATCATCCTGACCATATCTTATGGACTAGAAAACAATGGAATTGGAGGCATAAACAGGCTCAGGAAAACATGTAAATTCTTAGCTTTCCAGAGAGCAGGAATATGGAACAAAAACCCAAACCAAACCAAACTGACCAACAACAA
>JAOXNG010000026.1:69893256-69905130 GCA_028566535.1 Scolopax minor | reverse complement strand
GGCCGAGATGAGTCCAGACAAAGCCAGGAGGGTCTGGAGGTGGGTGCAAACCCCTCTCACATCTCTGAACGAAAGCAAACTGAAGGTTATACCTCTGCATTTCAAGCCCAGTTTTCATATTTTACTTGCTTCATGTATTATGGAAGGACCTGAAGATCCCAATTAAAAAGAGTAATTCCATTCTATTTCAGTCAAAATCTAATTTCATCCAAAGGCTTCAGAGCAGAGTAGGACGTTTATTAACAAACATAAACCCCCTTTTCTTTTTCCAACATCCAACAATCCAGAGATTCACAGTGCCCTTTTCAGAAGAAAAAAAAAAAACAAACTAAAAAAGAGGTTTTCTCATTCACTCTTCCCTGTGGAGGTATTACAGACCATTGCTAGCAAAGTGTAGCATAACCAAATATTAAAAAAGAATACTTTTTTCTTGAAACAGTACGGAGAATTTGTTAATAACTAGGTGCGAATGTAGCCAGTTCTATTAGCTCAGGAAATCATTGCTTTACAGCATTATTAGTGTATTTATCTGCCTTGATATGCCACCATTATATTGCTAACACTTTCCTGGACTTATACTGCAGGCTCTAGCTTTCAAAAAGCTGCTCCTGATTTACATTGCTCTGAGTGACTGGAGAACAGGCTCTTAAAAACCCCACCTAGAACTAGAACATGTAACACACGGCTTCTAGCAGTGCCACACAAGTGAGCAGTGGTGTGTATCTACTCACGAGGCTTCAAATTTCTCCACAAACTGGAAAAGATGTTGAAAAGTAGAGTTTTCAAGTCAGGTTTTTTGCTGTTTGCAAAGCGTAAATTTCCTCCACTTTGATGGTGTGACATCACTCTAAGACATTTCATAGATTTGCTTTAAAGAATTTGTATTTTCTCTGCTTTCTTTAGGACAGGGACAAGAGTTATCTTGGTCACTGTAACATCAGTAAGTATGTTAAAGTATATTAAGATACCTGCTTTCCAGGCTCTGAAGAGGGTCTGTGAGCTGGAGTTTTTCATGTTCTGATTACAAGGTGGGGGGATTTTCAGGGCAACCTTTTGTCTTGGTCTCAAGAAGCACCCTTTTACTTAATATTTGTGTGCCTTCTGCCAAGCACAGCCCCAGGGTAGGGTACTCACCATCTCCACACACCAAAGTGTGAATTTAATAGCCAAACACAACTGGAGCACTCTGGACTGGGAACAGGGCAGGAGGGAATGGAGAGAGGAGAAGCGTGGTGAGTTTCCTGCTCACCTTTCAGGCCTGATAATGAATTACCCGCTATTTTAAGGCTCTAGAGACTCATCAAAACCTATGCTCACCTGTTCTGTTCCTGGGTGGACATGTTAAATTGTGGCTTTTGTTTTATAATAGACCTAAAGCTCCTGCAGGCATGAGGAATATTTATGATCCATGGTACATGTATCCATGGTGATTGGATATTCCCCTTCCTTCTGTCTCTCTTTTTCCCCCTGCACAATTAACTGTTGCATTGTTGTTATTGTGAGGAATATATAGATTATGATCTATATAGTCTATGTGAGCCCTTCAGTCATACCTATTGAATTGGAATTTGGATGCTCTCGTAGACAGTAGGAGATACAGGTTTAAAGTTTCTTAGGCTGAAATGATCTCCCCCATTTCCACATTGGTGCTTGCCCACCAAGCAGCTGCTGCACAGCTCTGTGCAGTCAGGATGCAGATCTTTGCTCTTCTGTCCAAAAGCAAAACCACAGGTACTTAGGAGCAGTGTCAGCACATGGCCAGATCTTGCTACTTAGACCTGAAGCACTCGCTGAAAACTGGAAGTAGATTTAACATCTCAATAATCAATCATCAGAGGTTTGTTAACTATGAAGAGTCTTTCAAGGCTGGAAAGATGATTGATGTTATCTCAAGAGCCATCTGGGAAGCACTGTAGATTTCTAGAGCCAAGACTTATGGCTAAGATTTCATATTTTGATTAAAGGCTGATTAAAGCGCCCAGAGGATGTGAAAGGGAGAGCATTTTCCTCCAACATAAACGTTCTGGGTAATCAGAGAAATTTAGAATGTATTGCTGGTACTTGCATTCTAATACCGTAACTAATACTGTACCTTTATTTTGTTCTTCATTTTATTTGTTGAAAAAAATTATATATGTTCCTTAAAATAGAACTGTACAGATACCTGCAGTTACCAGGTGAATTCCTACAGCTCACAGAGCAGACTCTCTCATGCAATTTTTTAGACAGGAAAATCAAATACAAATCAGAAAGTTTTGTGTTGTTAAAATTAGTAGTAGAACGTTAGCTTTACCTTCTTGCATGTTGCTGCATACTCATAAAAGGCATAATTATAATAAATATATTTTAATAAGTTCTAGCCTGTTACTAATGTGAGCAGTTTGATCGATTTGAGCAGGAAGCTGGTCCAGTCCAGTATTGGTAAAATAATGGCTCTTTATTATGATTTTTTATTTGTGTCTTTAGCTATGTTGTACTGATGTTATGCAGATAGTGAAAGTGCCTAAATGCAGAGAGTCACAGATAGTGCAAGTGCCTAAAAATAATATTAAACAAGAAGTATTGAAGCTTATTTTAGGTTGGTATGGAAGAATTTTAAGTGTGCTAAAGTTGCTAAGAAATCTTTAGCCTAAACTGAACAAACACAAATTTTTGGAAAAGAAAAACTTGACTACAGAAGTCACACAATTCTTTGGAATTAATCACTAATTTTTTTTCCTTGAATGTACTTATCCTATCCGGGTGTTCAAGTTGCAGCGTTACACCATATGAAATAGAGACATCATGCCAAATTGAAAAACTCATGCAAGAATTTATTTTATTAGAAGGGAATTAAACAAGTCAGAGAAAATGAATCATTTCCTAAATTAATTAATATATCACTTACTAACTGTCATTAAAACCTTGTTAAGTTGATTCAGTGGCAAAGCTAATTAAGAAGATATATGTGCTTCTAACAACTAATGAATATTTTAAGCCTTTCATGTCTGCCTCAATTGGTTTAGCAGAATTGGGCAGCCTTGTGTCATCCTCTGCTGGCCAGGGGAGCCTTAGGTGACCCGGCCTGGCACGGTAATGAGGCATCGCTGTCAGAGCTAAGGGCAGGCAGCCCTTCTGGGAAGCGACAGCTCTGTCGGGAAGCCAAAGGATGAAGGTAGAACTTCTGAGGGAGGGCAGCTCTTCCTCATCACCAACACATGGCTGAAGGCAGAGACTCGTAATAAATCTATTGACTTAAATGCAATTATGAAGCTAAGGAAACAGTAGAAGTCTCATCTCCCTACTTCCCTACATAAAATGTTCTTCTGACAGGATTTCCTCTGCTGCCAGCAACATTTTCAACTGGCATGTTTTCATTTGAGAAGCAAATTCCTCTCATGTGCCCAGCCTTATGCTCTCTGATCGCCTTATAAAATATTTCCTTCACCTGTCAAACTACAGAGTTTCTTTTGGGATGTTTTTTCAGCAATGTAAGTGGAGATTTTACTTTGATAAACTCTCTATGTGGTCATTTTCACATATGCAAACTTCTTGAGAAACACAAAAGTAAGCGTGACTGGCAAGGTCTCATGTCTACTGTTGCAGTGTAGTCATGTAGAAATAATGCAACTCTTAAAACAGACTTTTCCACAATAATTTAAAATCACATTCCTCTACTATTCCCTTCATTTCCTTCTCCTCCAGAACTTCTGTCCGGAGTTCTCCTCTGCAATTAACTGCAGTTGAAACTACAGTAGCTTCTCTTTAAACCCTGCCTAAGTTTGGCTGGCAAAATTGATGTGGCCTTGAAATCTGGCAGCTCAGGGGAATATATTTAATTTTTCTATTGTTTCAAACCAAAGTGATTGCTCTAATCTTATCAGCAAAATGTCTGCACAGGATATAGATAATAATCTAATGTAATTTTACTTTAACCTGTCTCTAAATGCATACTTGTTCCTTGCAGATTTCATTAAGATCTAAATGAACCCACCATTTCTCAGACAGAAGAAAATATTCTGAGTGGTTGGTACTTCAGCTTTCCTATCTCTTGTCTACAGATATGTAATGCAAAATTGTTAGTTCTAACACCTTGTCAGTTCTCTGATTGAGGTTAGTTATTATTCTGCATCTGATATTTGTAGTAAATAAAGATAAGTGGTGGCAAATTTAAGCAGTCTTTGACATCGACAATGCATGGGAATATCTAGGAAAAAAATTGTATTGCTTAGAAGCCACTCTTGGTTTGGGGTTTTGGCTTTTTTTTTTTATTATTTTAACTTTTAAGTCTTCTACACATTAGTGAGGCAGTTGAGTGCACTTTTATTCTTAAAAGAAAGAATCCCTAGAGAAGCCTTATCAAATCCAGACGAGTGGCACTTGCCATGGTAAGCAGCCACCAAACAGAGAGCATGGTTAGTGAGGAGTGTGCCAGTCTGAAGGCTGTTAAAGACCAAACTCATCATTGAAGAGCTAGAGAGGCGCACGGGGCCTTTTTCACCTCTCTTTTCTTCTTGGAAGCCCTGGGTGGTGATCAGTTACTTGGTGAATAGATGTTTTCACTTTGAGCGAGTGAAAGGGTGTGCGCTCCTGGGAAATCATTTACTTGTAGGAGTGCAGGACCATGGACACACACAAAGTGCATGTGAATGCAGATAATTCTGCAGATCATGGTCTTACTCCACCAGGTGCCGCTGGGAAGTTATGGATGGTTGATCTTCAAACATCAGAGCCCACCTATTCAAGTCAGACCTAATAAATCTGAACTTTATCCAGCACTCTTGCAGGATTTAATACTGAAATGAGATGATTTTATAGGAACTTACATTCTTAATTTTTATTTTTTTCCCCTAATATTTGTTATTGCCAAAATCAAAGTTGTTTCAACTTCATCAAGCAATAGCAAAATGAAGATTGTATGATGCTCAGAAATACCTCCTGGGGGAATGTTCCCAACTGTTCGTGTGTCTTGAAAAGTGATTTATCTGCTTTAGGCTTTTTCTAGACATTTACTGACTCTGCTGATTAATACTTTTGTGAGTCTGATACTTATCGACCATGTAAACCACTGACATCAAACTTGCATTGCTACATGTCTTGCTTCAATCTATCATTATGACAACTTGTGCTAAATGACCAACCCCAAGTTTTGCAGATGATACAAATGCTATAATCTAACAAAAATATCATGTATTTTATTTTTGTTTCTAGCTAACAAATGCCATCAGTTTAACTTTCCGGAAAATAAAATAGTTGCAGTATTTTCAACATTCCCACATTCTCAGGATTGTTCAAAACTAGGCAGGCAAATGAGCACAAGAGAATTTTAAAACACAACTTTAATACAAGTTTAAATACAGGTTTTGTCTTGAGTTAGGTGTTAAATTAACAACAAAGTATTTATGAAAATATTATTATGAAAATACTGCTGCATTACTTCATGTAAATATTATAAAGGCTTTAAGGGGCAGTAGAACAAAGAAGAAAGACAATTGACTGTAGATGTGCTTCTTACTGGTGACAGCTGCTATCTGTGCATACATGTCAGAAGGTGAGAGCTGACCATCTCAGATGTGTATCAGATCCCCTGTTTCTCTGAGCTGGCAGCATGGCAGGGCTGAAATAGCAGTTTTTTCTTTGAAAACTCAGCTTAATTATTTTTTTTTCCCCATTAAGAATGATTCCATTTACTTGTCTCACCCGGGGTGAAGGTTAACCAGCTCACCTGTGCATTCAAGCCCTGGTGTTTGTGCCCTCTGTGGAAGTTCTAAGATGTGATGCGTTATGCTGAGCGGTGCTGACGTCCACAATTAGTACACGGAACATAAATAATTAAGGTAGTGTCAGACACGGGCTGAACAGCAGAGGGCAAAGGGGTTAATTGCCTGGTGGCTGTAGTTCTCCCAGACTCAGAGGCTCAGCCTGTGGTTCCTTGGGGATTCACAACTGGAACAAGTGAGAGAATAAGCAGGAAGATAATTTCTAAAATGGGCAATTCCCAGCACAATGGGACTATTTTAAGCCCCCCACTTTGGCAGCTGGAAGCGGTAGCAGAGTGGACTAAGAGGTTGCTGCCTGGCCTGGCCGGTTGCTCCCAGTCCGTAAGTGTCCAGGGGAATCTGTCTGGAGGCTTGCTCAGCCCAGCAACCACAAACCAGCTGTGAACTGTGACTTCTGGATTCCTGTTGTACCAGTCTGTGTACCTCATCTACCTTGGAGGCACCTTTTTCCTCCTCTGCACTGTGGATAAATAACCACTCAGCCAATTAATGTGGGAAGGGAAATTAGGAACCATTCTACTTCAAAACAACGCTTTCTTTCTTTCCACTCCATCTAGCATAATCTTATCCTACCTCTGCAGGGAGCCGTGATGACTCCCTAACCACGACGCTTACGTAAAGTTTCTTGTGGTGCTGGTTTAACATCTCAGATGTTCCATGTGCAGTTTGAGATTTCTGGAATGCCGGGTACTGGATTTCTGAGTTATTTGCTACTTGGCAGGTAAAAATTATTTTGCAATTGTATCCTGTTTACTATTTTATATTGTCAGATGTAAAACATTATGTAAGCGTCTGGTAGCCTCTGTCCTCACTGACTCTGGCATCCTCAAACTGTATCCTTAGGTTCATAACTCTATATGTTACGACTTACTTCAAAGCAGTGCTGTGGGGGGTTCTGCTTCAGGCAATTGCTGGGTTGTCCCGCCAGAGTAAATTGTTAGCATTAATTGGGAGTGAATGTGACTTGCTGAGGTCAGCAACATTAGAGGTAGATCAGGATTTGACCAGAAGTAGTTTGCTGAAATCACTGTAAATGGACCTCGAGAAACATAGAAGCTGTAAACTGTGATGTCTACGTATGAAATATGGGTAAAAGAGTGGATTTTGTCCCAGCATATCCGTGCTACATGAAAATGCTCATAAAATATCAGTAACTGGAAACAGAAGCAATTTCTTCCAATATAAGAAGTGAGTATTTCTGGGGGAGTGGGTGGGGGAAAGAAAGACTTGTTTGGCTGTTTGGAAAAACACAAACTGAAGGGAGTTGGGAGTTTGATGGTACTAAAGCTACCAGTCCCAATACTAATGCAATGAAAATAGGAATCATAACAAAATGCATGTAGAGGTTGCCATTTGCGAGGAAACATCTTTAAAACTGGCCAGTCCTACCAAGCCATCCCACAGCTTGTGGGATGCAAGAGCACCAGGAGACCTTGCAAGAGGTGATCCGAAATCCTTCTGCACTGATGTTCATACACTGGACTGGACTGTCATGGGGTGATCAAATAGGACCTATTAAGGCTTTGTAATAAATGGATGCCAGACTTGGTGGAGAGCTGACCTTTGAGGTGTGTGCTTTAGCATTCTTTTTCTCTCGAGTCCAGACACTAACTTTTCTTGTTCTAGGTGGAAAAATGCTTTGATTCATTTTGTTTGCGCATCTTGGCTGTCTTAAGCACTTCACGTTGAAAGATATGAGAGATAACCAAGGAGTTTATGCACCACTCTGTGAATGTTAGGCTTTAACAATTATGCAGAGTGAAGAAAAAAAAGGATTTCATAAAATTAAAAAGATTTTTCAAACCTTTAGGGATAGGACAGGAATACTCATTCCCCAAAGCTGTGTCAATCCTTTAATTGGAGGGAATATTCACGTGTCTCCCATATAAGCCAAGAACCAAGGAAAGGAAAGCCTGTGAACAGGTCCCAGTTCCTGCATGTGGCTCTTCTTGGGGCTACCCCATGGGATTGGTCACTGTAGAGACAACTGGTACAAATTCAATATGTGGTCAGAGGTTATTTAAAAAAAAAAACAAAAGATGAGCTGTTCCCACATGTCATGTGATTGTCATGTATCCCAAGATCTGGGCGGTATAATTAGCTTGAAGAATGATAGAACAAGACACTGAACAACCATCTCCTGACAACTACAGCAGTGAGCTTGTGGCATCCTGACCCGAAACCCAACAGAGCCCGGAGCTCCTTGTAGGTGATTCTGGAAATGAAATGCAAACCTCTGGTGTTGGCTCATTCGTGAGCAAAGCCTGGCCCTGCTTTCCCCTTTATTTGCTGAAATGTGTAAACTATGGGACTTATTCTGTGCGCTCAAGCAAATATGTTTTTCCACTGTTTGGTGGCTTTTTGCCCTTTTTGCCCCTCAGATGCAGTCTGTAGGTTCTGGTTGTGTTTGCAAGTTTGGCTTTAAATAAGGACAAGGCATCTTCCAGCTCAGGGTGAAACCCACAGAAGAGGGCTGAATCCTTCACTGCAGCAGTCCAAACCCTGCCCCAAGCCATGGTCGATAGAAGTACTGATTTGCTGAGGAATTATATAGCAACAACAGCTCTCAAAATTGTATTTGTCTTCTAAAAGAGCCTTGGAAAATTTGTCTGTTTATTTTGCTGCAAAATATCTTTTTTCTCTCTCGGGACACAGTACTGCAGATCCAAAAAGTTAAGGTACTGGTTAAATGAGATTGTTTGTCTTCATGTACTGCCAGTCACAGTTTGAACTAAGTTTTGATTTTGGAGGAAATTTCACTCCTTACTTACACTTTCATTTCTGCTAAAGCCAGAGGTGAATGTTTTCAAATGCATTATATCTGGAAAGAATGTAATGAAACAGGTTAAATTTGCAGGAGGAGAAAAGAACAAAAGTCAAATACGTGCTCTAGTTCTAAATTGGAAGGACTTGATAGAGCACTATTTAGTCTCAGGTATTTCCAGAATGATATTTTTATTTTAATGATGTTTCAAAGGACAATCAAATATTCTGGTTTTTTAGATTTAAAGGGCACAGGGAAGGTGGAAACACAATGAATCAAATGTATCACCTTTTTTTCCAAAACAGGAAATCAGCACTCTCTGTCAATATCCATTGTCATAGAAATGAAGTATACGGTAATTAAAATTTGTTATATAAGCTAGGTACACTAGGAAATTTATACGTACTCCTATTTTATTGTCTATTTATGCTATTGTCATGGACTATGTATGTTTGTCTGAGGAGTTTTGTTTGCTATCTTTTTTCAGCAAACCCTCTGCAGCCAGCTCTTTCTATTATCACCAACTTGAAATGAACTCCAAAAATTCCCATACCTGGCAGTTGTATATACATATATATTCAATGCAAGATGTAAGGTGAAAGTATATCCTCATAAATCATCAGCAAGGAAGCTATGTGGGATTCTTCTAATATGTTTTGCATGAACTGTTACTTTATAAAACTTGTATGTATGCTCTCTATACACTACCCAGATACAATATACATGCCTTTTTGAAAATAATCTCAGTTTTTCAGATCTAGTGAACTCCTGTGGCTGCATGTATGAAATAAAATTTATGCTAAGCCAAGATATAGTTAGTAGGCCATTATATTTAACTTAAAGCATGGCATGCTTAAACCTGAATTGCCTTTTTTTGTGAGCTAAAGACAATAGATTTTTTTTCAGCTATTAATTTTAAACCAGCACATGATTTGGAAGCATGTGTTGACATAATGTTTGCAGGTTGTCTGCATAATTACACTCTTTATAGAAAGCACTCTTAAAAAAAAAAGGCCTCAAGTTCTTTGGCTTGAGTCGTGTACATAAAGATCCTTCCTGGGTTGGGAAGGTACACACTACTTCCAATTTTCTAATAGCCTCAGAAAGAGTGAGATGAATCGTTATCCTGGAAGTAGGAATCATGTGAAACCAAGGCTTTATTTATGAGAGACAGGACCAACTCTGGAAGAGAAAAATTCAAGTTTTTTTCACTGTGAATCAGTCTCTAAAGGTTATTACCTCTTGAGGAAGGTGACTGAATCTCTTAACAATGTGTTGTCATTAACAGCTTCTTTACTGTCATCTCTTATGTCATGAAATGAGGATTACAGAGGCTGAAAATTCAGATTCCCTTCCCTCACCATTCCCACTCAAAGAACATGGAGCTGCAGTCGCAGGTGTTTTAGGCAAATCCACTGTCAGAGCCAGGGCAAAATAAAAGTTTCGTTCAAGATCCATTAAAGTGCCCCCAAAGATAACAGTACAACTGAAAAAGAGAGAACTAAAAAAGGCCAAATAATTTTTTTCTGATGAGGCCTTTAATGACGTACTTGAAGAAATAGACTTAAGGACTATTAGGACTTAAGGAAAAAGACTAATTCTTTTACAATGTGCCTCTAGAAGTAGAAGGTGCCTCTTGAGAGTTGTATAATTTAAAAAATTATTCTTACCATTAAAATATCCCACAGAATCATGCCTGGAATAGCAATCAGCAGAGACTGATTGATTAGTGCTAGAGCTACTATACCTGCTATGTATGTACAATGTCCAGAGGCGTCTATAGGGAAGATGGCCCCAGAGAAAATTGTATTAACACATCCAGCCTAATGGTTTTGTGGTGTATTTGCCTTGTGTGCATGGGTGTTTTGGGAAGACACGAGCTGTCTCTTTTGTAAGTGTTACTGTTGAAGTTGTTTCATTGCCTGCTTCTGTCGTGCTGCCTCCTCCCCCTGTAGTCATCCTCCTTTTCAGCCACCCTGTGAACCAGTGATTTGTCCTGTTTGGCTGGTGACTAACACACCTGTACTTAGGGAGATGTAACACCTGTGATCACGATTGCTGCACCATGGCATACAACAGGAGGAGAGCCTGTCTGGGTACCTGCCCACTCCTGCATCTCTCTGTTTTAGAATTACAAAGTTACAGAATCATAGAATCATTTAGATTTTCCAATCTTAAGACCCTTAAGATCACCAAGTCAAACCACTAACCTGACACTGTCAAAGACATCACTAAACCATGTCCCTCAGCACCACATCTACCTAACTTTTAAATACCTCCAGGGGTGATGATTCAACCTCTTCCCCGGGCAGCATGTTTCAATGCTTCTGATGTAAACATTTTTCCTAATGTCTAGTCTAAACCTCCCCTGGTGCAACTTGAGGCCATTTCCTCTTGTCATCTGTGACTTGGGAAAAGAGACTCAACACCCCCTCACTACAACCTCCTTTCAGGTAGTTGCAGAGAGTGAGGTCTCCCTTCAGCCTCCTTTTCTCCAGGCTGAACAATCCCAGGTCCCTCAGATGTATTTGTGGTTGGGGTTTTTGGGTTTTTTGGGGGTTTTTTTTGTTTTTTTTCATTGGTTGGACTAGATTATCTTAAATGGTTCCTTCCAAACTAGGTGATTCTCTGATTCTGTAATTCAGTTCTGCTTCCTGAGAACTGTGAGCTGAGTGGGCAGGGAGACCGGAATAGGCTCAGGGTCCCGGAGCCAGGAGCAGGACTCCAGTGCTCAGAGGGATAAAGACAGCCTTCTACAAGTCAGATGTACACAGATCTCCCTGGGGAAATTCTCCCAAAAGCTAGTTGCACCCTTTTATGCAGCCAATGCTAATAAGACCTTCAGGATTTGACCTTAGAATAGTGATTACATAGTAGTTAATTTTTAAAGAGTACTAAAAAGCCCTGCTGAAGTAAAGCTAACAGCTGCGTGGCTGTGCTTGAGTGTGTTCATTATGCAAAACCAATTTTAGACAGGGCCAGAAGGACACTGAGCCTCCATGGTGAGGCTTTCTGAGCTCCAAGACAAAGCTGGAGCAGTGGGGAAGCATGGTAGGAGCCCCCATTATTTTGCATGCTGTAATTAGTATTCATGAAATTAGTAGAAGCTCGTACCAGCAGAGGTATTGAAGTGTGGGGTATGATGACAGAGGTCCTCATGTGAAGACTTCATGTGGCTGGTCCTGCTTCTGGGCTCCAGGGGTTGCTCTTCTGACATCCCACTGGGGTGCTCCCAGCCCAAGAAATGCTCCCAGCATGGGTATAGCATACAGGAGAGGATGGAATCAGCTTTCCCAGGCAGGGAAAAAGGAAATCCAGCAGTAAAACAGGTCTCTGGGGCCTCTGCACAGC
>JAOXNG010000026.1:69676644-69687031 GCA_028566535.1 Scolopax minor | reverse complement strand
ATCTGTTGGGTTGGGTTGGGTTGGTGTTTTTTCGGGTGCATCACTTGTCTAGGCTCATTACCTGAGTGCAAACCCAATGGCCAGTGAAGAAAAGATGGTTGATTGTTTTCCCCCTGTACGCAGCACTGGTGAGGCTTCACCTGGAGTATTGTGTCCAGTTTGGGGCCCTTCACTACAAAAAATACATTGAGCTGCTGGGTGCTGGAGTGGGTCCAGAGAAGGGTAATGAAACTAGTGAGGGGTCTGGAGCACAAGTCGTATGAGAAGTGGCTGAGGGAGCTGGGGTTTCTCAGCCTGGAGAAAACGAGCCTGAGGGGAGACCTACTTGCTCTCTACAACTAACTGACAGGAGGGTGTAGAGAAGTGGGGGCTGGTTTCTTCTCCCAGGTAGCAGGCGTTAGGACAAGAGGAAACAGGCTCAAGTTGCACCAGGGGAGGTTTAGATTGGATATCAGGAAAAATTTTGGCACTGAAAGGGTTATTAAGAACAGGCAAGTGGTGGAATTGCCATCCCTGGAGATATTTAAAAGATGGGTAGACGTAGTGCTTAGAGATATGGTTTAGTGATGGTTTTTGTCAGTGTTAGGTTAATGGTTAAAGGTCCCTTCCAACCTAGACAATTGTATGATTCTGTGATTCTGCTTAATAGGCAGATTGTTCCAGGCAGGCTCTGCCGAGGTCATCGCTGTCAGCAGAGGCAAGGGCCACCCGCAGTGAAGAGCTGGCAATGCCTTCATGCTGCCATCATGCTTTCTTGGCTTTTGTGGGGTTTCAATCTGTGTGCCCTCCCCTTGCATCTCCCCATGGACTACAGGCCCAAAACTGCATCCCAAACAGAGGAAATTTGCTGTTTATGCTAATTGCAGATCCTTGTGGTGTTTGGTTTTGCTGGGGTTTTTTTTTGTCTTACGCTCAAGTGTTGAGTGTGATGGTTGCTCCTTATCTGTGTGAAAGTGTATCTGGGAGGAGGTGCACTGATTGATGTTGGGGAATGATAGAGAGAGTGCCTGACTGAGATTCATGCAGCTTCCCTTATCTGGGCCTGCCATAAGCCCAGATTTCCTTTAAAAAAAAAAAAAGCATTCTTCTTTCCTGTTGTTGTTTTTAAAGTGATTTCCACTAGTTTCTTCCTTTGGTGCCTGGTCGCTTCCTACACAATGGCTACTGTCCTCAAGAAATTCTTGTAGGGAGTTCAGTGATTTCTGTGTCTCGTCTGTCTTCCTTTGAACTAAATTAACTTGAATCATCCATTTATGAATGGAGGTTTGTTCCCAGAATAGCTGCTTCCCTCCAAGCATCCTGATTGAGTTGACACAGGCAGATTAATTAGGAAATTCACCTTTAGGCTTGGGGGTTCCTTATTTTACAGAGCACAAAGGTCTCAGAAGGTTATAAGGTGCAATTTAATAGAAATGTTTCCAGAAACAAATCCTTCCCTCCCAGATGCAGGCTGTGGCCAGTGATGCATCTGATTTATAGATAAATATCTACATATTATAAAGGGAGTACAAAACCACTCTCTTAAAGGGCAAATATTTGTCTTATCTAATATATATCTCTACTTGTATCTCAGGAAAGTTCGCTCTGGAGCCAATCCGTATGCATGCAGAAAATGGAAAGTGATCTCAGAGAGAAAGGGTGGGAATCAGGTTGAAATTAAGAACCGAGTCGTTACTATTGCTGGGAAAACAAAGGTGAGCAGATTTTCTTTTGGTTGGTCGGGGATGATTAGCCCTGTTCAGCAGCCCACATGTCTGGAAATATGTTCCTAGAGATAAGACTCTTTTCACCTGTGGTTAAAGTTGGGGATCTGCTCTCAGCTAGTCCTGCAAGCTCCTGCTGAAGCCAGTTGGCAGAGACAGATACACATTTTCAAGCCCTTTAGACACTGACCCCAATCGAGTCTCCACTGATGAACAGAACTTAGATTTCAGTGTTTACCTTTTAGCAATCTGAAGTTAGTTGAGTTAATCTTGACAATTAACTGTAATAGGCAGAAGCAGATGAGGCTGAAGAGCAGAAAAAGCTGTGGGGGCAGCATTCATTAACACATATAACAAAGTCTGCCTTCTGGCTGGCTGCTTTTTCTTGGTTTCTTTTTGCCTGATTTTTATGCACTTAAGGACAAAAATGCAGACATGAGGAGGGGACTGTACTCTTCCCGTGCTGTAGATTTGTGCTTTGGAGGGATTTTGGGGTTGTGCAGATACCTGCAGAGCACTTTGCTGAGCTGTCGGGGTGGTCAGGCTCACGGGCCCACCTCAGCACTGATGTGCTATGAAATTCCTCGGCTGTTCCTTTGCAGACGGTGAGCACCCTGGTGATCCAAGCAGCGAATGTGTCTGCTTTGTACAGATGTATGGCTACGAACAGGGCTGGGTCAAGCGAGAGAGTTATCTCCTTTCACGTCACCAGTAAGTACACCCTGTGGAGGACAGCCGTGGTAAATGATCTCGTCCCTTTTAGCTGATGATAGGTGCTTCAATGTTGTCCTCTGATTCCTGCCCTTTATAAAAGCCTTTCATCCTTTAAGAATTCAGGTTTTCCTAAGGTTTTCCTAATGCAGCTTTTAAAGTCAGTGCTTAACTTTAAGTGCTGCTGCTAAGTGATTAAGTCACTTCAAAGAGCTACAGAGAAATTATAGTGGTGTCACAAAATGAGTAAAGATGTACTGTAGAAGCTAAGACTAATGTTTTTGAAAACAATGGCAAAGAGCTTTTGTCTTCTTAAAAATCAGTCCCCATATTCAGATGCTGAAAGATTATTTTCAGCCAAGTCTATAAGATAATGGTAAGAATCATCTTACAATGCTGTAAGTTTCTATAGGAAGAGGAACTGTATTCATTACACAGGTCTTCCTTTGGTCCTCTTTAAATGTATCGCTTTTTATGAAATTGTACTCTTCAGATAGTTGATTGATTTTTTCAGTATTTTCTTTCCTTATTTACAATTGGATAAGGTCATGATATTTGTAAAAAGGCTTTTGCAAATTAGTGTTGGCAACAAAATGTGCATCCTAATAGGAATTTCTTTTATTATTTCTTTTTAACTTGCAGGGGGTCTTGAAATTAATCTCCAGCCTCGGAATCAGCTCACAGAGAAAGATAACATGTCCTTGCAATGCACAGCAGACAAATTCACCTTTGAGAAGCTATCGTGGTACAAACTCAGTGCTCACACTTCGCAGACTCCCTTTGGAGGGCTGCCCATGCCTGTTTGCAAGAATCTCAATGCTCTCCAGAAGCTGAATGCGACAGTTTCCAATACCAACGGTGAAAATGTCACCCTAGAGCTCATCCTCCGTAACATCTCCCTCCAGGATGGAGGAGATTATGTTTGCATCGCTCAGGACAAGAAAGCTAAAACACAGCACTGCCTGGTGAAGCACCTTACTGTTCAAGGTACAGATCTCTTATTGTGAACCAAAAAATGGGTGATTGCGTAGGAAAATAACTGCCGTAGTGTGAATTTTCTTGCATGGGCTTGATGAATGATGCACTAAGTTTGTGAAATAGATTTAGACCATTTGTTGTAGCACACAAGCCTGAGGCTTGTTTGGGCAGTGGGGACTTACTATTTATTTCATGAGTAACCAGCGAGGAAACACTGAGTGAGCCACGGTGACTTTTGCACAAACAACAGCACATATTTAGCTCAATAAGTTCTCAGATTTACTTTTCAAAATGTGTTTTTCCCTCTAGCTGTAAATGGATGTGTATTCATAGCCTTAATGCTATTGCTTTGTGTCACTGACTCTTAAGTTTGAAGTAGTGTCCACAACATAAAACTCTCATGAAGTGATGCTGGAATTCAGGCGCAAGCGGTGCAATCAGCTTTTCACACAAATAAGGATGAGTTTGCTTTAGGGCCTTGATGTCTGGGCTGATTAGGCAGATTCAGAAAGATACCTGCACATATTCATGGGATGTCCTGGGTGGGCTCCTGATGGACCAGCTGTATCAGACTCCTCATAATGACCCTGCAAATAGAAACACGAGAGAAGAAATTTATCACCTATTCCTTCTTCCCACAGCAGCCTGTGTAGTTACAAATTAAACCATCTAAAGCAGGTTATATCAATACTGCTAATATTTTTTTTTTTGGCTGTTATCATTTTTTCATGTCATGTGGAACTATGAGGTTAACATGAATGCTGTGGCTGTTAGTGTTATAAAAGGATTTGAGACTATGTTACCTGGCCAAGCATGTAGCGTGTCATCAAGTGCTAATAAAATGGATATTTTTTTTATGGTCACTAATTTTGCCATATTTTCAAACCAACAGAGCCCATGGCACCCACCCTTGTAGGAAATCTAGAAAATCAAACAACAAACATTGGTGAAACCATAGAAGTGTCATGCACAGCGAATGGCATTCCTCCTCCAAACATTATGTGGTTTAAAAATAACGAAACCCTTGTTGAAGATTCAGGTGAGGATTGCTCCTTTGCTGAGAATTTTCTATCACTTGAGGGCTTTCTTTCATGGGACTCACTGCTGATTTTCACCATGAAGTGCCTCATTTAGAATTTTTAACAAAAAGTGGCATAAAAATAGCAGAACTAAAAGAATCATGATGTTTTCCAGGTATTGTTTTGAAAGATGGAAACAAAACACTAACCATACGTCGAGTGAGGAAAGAAGATGGAGGGCTCTATGCCTGCCTTGCCTGCAACGTTCTTGGATGCAGAAAAGCAATGGCTTTTTTTTCAGTGGAAGGTTAGTGTTAGCTTCTTTCCTGAGTGTGCATGAAATCTTTATAATCACTAAAAGGAAAAATCTACTGGCTATCCTGTTCAGAGATCTGAAAATACCCCATGAGATTTGCAAAAAGTCCTGACCATTCCTATCAAGCTCAAACTGGGTACTGTCATGGCCATTGTAATCCCAGCTGTTGAGGCTGATGCTTTCTTCTGCACAATGTTGTTTAGTGCTTTTCAACAACAGCTGAATCTGTCTTACTTGTGGTTGCAAAGAAAAATCTGCCAGTCTACGTGACATGCAAACCTATGCAACAGAGCCTACCTAAACCTGCAGATAACACGGGGCATCTTTATTGTCCTGGTAATGTAATTGTTATAGTACATTTTTTAGCATTTGTAACTTTTAAAACTATATAATTACTGTCATAGCATCTAAGAAAAAACAAATGAAGACTTTGTGTAGTCTGTTGTGATGGCTGTCCCATTTTGGTGACAGTGGTTTTGGGTTAGGGGACTCCAACCTTAGACCACCAGGCTCTGGAAGCAGTGTTTGTGAGACCTATCTCTCACACGTCCTGTTGCGGTACAACGGAAGGTAATTTGCAATGATAAACAATAAACCCTAACAAGAGGTTAGTCTTCAGTCTGATTAAATGGAACCATAATGGTCTTTTCATCAAGAGTTGCAATGAGAAACCTTGAGCCCTTGATATTAATATATTTGCAAAATTTAGGCACCAAATCCTTCACAAACTTCTGTCTTATAAGTCAGGGTGATTGTCTGATCTGTTCCGTTAAGATAATTAAAGCAGCATCCTGTTATTCTTATTGGTCCCATTAGGATATTAAGATGTTGAGCAACATGTTTACATGGGGTGGAAATTATCTGCAGCTGACATCAATGTAGATTTCAGCTGATGTAGTAAATATGGCTAGGGCATGTCTGCAAAAGTTAGAAATCTCTGCAGGACATACTGTTACACTCCAGGAAATTTATAGTGCAGCTTGTTGGGGTCATGCAACGGAGTGTGCTACTGTAGGAAAACTTGTCTGGAGCGAGGGGTGAAATACAGGAGCATGGTGTGGTGAACGGGAGCTGGAAAAGAGAGCTGCTCTTGCCCATTGATAGATGTTCAAGTGATATCTGCTGGAGACTATTTTACTGGAAAAGGGATATTGTAAATAAATACTTATTTTCATGTGCGGTTGAAGAACTACATTTTTTTCATGCCCCAGATGAAGTATGTAAAGAGACAAGAGAGAGATTGTTCTCTCAGCACTTATTTACTATATGATGGATTTTTTTCGGTTTCTGGAGAAGGAGTTGTTGATCTTGAGTATTCCAAAACAATGATTTATTTGAAAACATGAGATTTTACTTTTATTATTTTCCAACGGTCCAGATAACATCCTTGGAACAAAGCTGATGGTAAGAAATTGGGTGGTGTGTAAACCAGCATGAAACTAAGCATAATATTCCAACATAAACCCCCAAGCTTTTTGTTTTGTTTTGCTTTGCTTTCGTTTCCTTGTTCCATGTTGCACTTTTAAAACGAACCTTCAGAACAAGGACCTCCATTCTCTCCTTTAATGAATGAACAAAACCAATACGCTTCCAGCTATCACTCAGATATTCATTTATTTCTTCCCAGGCGCTGAAGAGAAAACAAATCTGGAGCTCATTATCCTCGTTGGCACTGCAGTGATTGCCATGTTCTTCTGGTTGCTTCTTGTAATCATCCTCCGGACCGTTAAGCGGGTAATGAAAAAATTCTCATACTGTCCTATCAGCGCTGGTCTTGCATGACAAATGAGAGTTGACTTGAGGCCTTTTGTGTTGTTTCTTTCCATTGTTCTTAAATCAACAGACACATTTTTTCTCTCCATGCCATAACATTCTTGACTGGAACTGGGGGCACAGAAATTTGTTTTTAATTGAACAGGCCTTTGCAAGAGAAAAATCGTTTCAGCTGGTTTTGTTTATTAAAAATAAAAAAAAGTCCAAGTAATTAATGATGATCACTCTCGTGATGACATGGTGTAGGGAAATGGTAGCCTGGTATTTCTGGGAACTGGTGAAACACTGCAAAGTGAGAAAACGGCACTTTGTCTGCACATTGCCAGGAAAAAGTCTGTGCATCTGCAGCTAATGTCATTTTCCAGGCCAACGGAGGGGACATGAAGACTGGGTACTTGTCAATCATCATGGATCCTGATGAAGTCCCTATAGATGAGCACTGTGAACGGCTCCCATATGATGCCAGCAAGTGGGAATTTCCCAGGGACAGGCTAAAACTAGGTATGTCTTCATTGCACAGGCTATTTAGTGATACTGCAGCCAGCCCTGTCCTGGGGGGGAGTTCAGGTTCTGGCTTGCCATGGGGCTGCTCTGATGCAGGACCCCTTGGGTGGGCTGTGTGGTGCCCTAGGATATAATGCATCCTCTCCCCATTATCAGCCCTGCGTTGAGTTTTGCTATATAAACTCAGTTAAGAGTTGCTGTTTATTCTGCCTCTTTTGCCCACTGTGCCAGGCAAATAAATCAGAGTATGTTCATCTTCTCACTTCAAGGTAAACCTCTTGGGCGTGGAGCTTTTGGCCAGGTCATCGAAGCAGACGCATTTGGGATCGACAAAACCGCTACTTGCAAAACAGTGGCAGTCAAGATGCTTAAAGGTAAAAATGATGACTAAAACTCCACCTTGAATATGCAATAACTGGAGCAATGTGAGCGTGGTTTTTCAGACATTGCTTTATAGATTTACTCAGGTTTGGGATATAAACTTACTCCTGCAATCAATTTGCACATGTGTCCATTTTTGCCTTATGCAGCCTGGTAGGGAGCTTTCTGCATGTCTCAGACAACAGCTTAGGCACGCTCCAAAATGAGTCGTAGTTTCGAAAAGCTTTCTCCTCACTTTAAATTACATTATATATTGCCTCACATTCACCACAGAAAAGTTGAAAGTGGCAGTTCCCAGAAACATTGTTCCTCAAGAGGACGTAGCTGGGGCAGCAAAATGTGGCTGCCAGCAGCCAGGGGCTGTATCCCACCCTCTGTTGTACGGCAGGAAGGGTGGGAAACCCAGGGGAATTCTGACAGTACAGTGTGAGAAGTTGCAAGTGCAGGCAAAACCTGTTGCAGACTCATTGCAATGGGATGAGGCTGCGGTAATGACAATAAAATTGGGAAAGCCCTGTCCTTCCAGCCTCCCAGTGCTCCAATCTGTGGACCCACTGGAAAATCTGTAAGAAAAAAAAAAAGGTGTTTGCTAATCTGGATTGTTTGCATCCCTGTTCTGATGCACTGCCCTTGGCAAAGTTTGGAAAAACCCAACCCTGTCATGCACATTGTGAGCACAGATGACCCAGGCTACCAACCAACAAGACTTTTCCTTAGATGGGCTGGAAAAACAACAGCAGAGAACACAGAAGAGGGGAAAACCTTTTTGTCTGTGATGCTCCTGATCTGTGTAATTTTACCTCTGCAGAGGGTGCAACCCATAGTGAGCACAGAGCTCTTATGTCAGAGCTGAAGATCCTCATTCATATTGGCCATCATCTCAATGTCGTCAATTTACTCGGTGCCTGCACAAAGCCAGGAGGTGGGTAACTTCTCGGTGGGTGGGATATTGCTGATGAAAACCCTATTTCTACCATTCTGCTGCATAGAAAATTGAGATTCAAAACGAAGGGCTGGAAAACACAGTCTTTTAAAAAAGAAAAATAACTAGTAAGAGTGAGAAGGTCCAAAAGGTCAGTGCTCAAGAGCCCTGACTTCCACATCCAGCTCCATCCCTTAGTTGATCTATCACTTTGTTATCACCTCAGATCCACTTTTATAGTGGACATCCAACATGTAACAGGCTTTGGAGCTAAGTCTTGTACCAGATTTTACAAAGTTGGTCTTATTCTTGTCACCGGCTACAGTGCAACTGCAAGTTGTGACTTCCCTTCCTAGATTTGGATGGCTGCGGGTGCCTCTGTATGTGTGTAGGAGGGAAGATTGCAATTTGGAGTCCAGCTCTGGGTGGATATATTTTATTTTATAATCGGGGACAGATGTTTTGTTTAACAAATCCAGTACTGCACGCTAATTTGGAAGAGATTCAGTGTAAAGTAACTCAGTAATAATTTTTCAGGAAAGCTGACTTGTTGGCTTACTGTGGGATCAGAATTTAATTTGTGAATTTCCTTGACAGAAGTGCAGTCATTGAGGGAACCATAACCATAAATATTTCTTTTCTTGTTTATTCCATAATAAAATAGAGATGGCCAGTATCTGGAACCTGGGCTGGAAATTTATCATTGTAGCATATGCTTATTTGAAGCAATTTGAACATGAAATACCATATTTGAACTGTACATTAAGGCATCTATATCTGAAATCAAGATTCCACTTTTTAAGTTTTAAGGACTTAAACTGCCTGCACAAAAAGAGCAGGAATAATCATGTGTGTAATCATGTGTGTACTTTATTGCAGATGAGTGGTTAATTGCACTGAAGTTCACTCAAATATGTATATTGTATCCTTACAAGGCTAATTAGTGTAGGCAGTTATTGGCACTTTAAGTATAAGCACACGGCTATACATTTTCACATATGAAATTAAACTAGTGATTTTCAAAAGTCTGTGTTTTCTTTTCCTTCCTTATAGAGCAGAAAAGGAATAATTTCCCTGCTTTGATTAGATTACTTCTCTTTTTTTCTTTTGTTACTGATATTTTTAAAAACCTCTGGGTGGTAGAATGCTTTTTGAAAAGCATGTATTTCTAGCCATAAATTATGTTGTGAGACAAGGTGGGATATAAATGGTCTTTCTAAGGAATTGCTTCATGTGTTGTACAGGCCCACTCATGGTGATTGTGGAATACTGCAAATTCGGAAATCTCTCAGCTTACCTTCGGAGCAAGAGGAATGAATTTGTCCCGTACAAGGTAAGGAGTCAAGGTTAAAAGTGTAATGTTTGACTCGGTGGGTTTTTTCCACACACAGTGTTTCTGTTCCTGGTACAAACTGAAGTGGCAATCCTCGGGGACACTAAATATCTAGTACTTCTCATGGGAATGAGAGATGGCAAAGACATCAGAGGTCATCTAGTCTTTCCCCTGGCCCCTGCAATGGAGCTATTTTGTTATTGTTAGCTTAAAATGTGCAAAGGAACTGGGCTTCCACTATTTCCCTTGGCAGATTGTTCTACACTTGGCCGTATCTGTCAGGAAGTTTTTTCTGATTATCAGCCTGAATTTTTTCCTTTCTTAGTTAAGATACAGACCACCTTAAATAACTGCACTCCCTGCTCAGTGTATATATCCATCAGATATCCATAGATATCTCCTGTCATGTGATTATCATTTCCACGATCCCCTTGGCTCATTGCAGAACCAAAGAACATTATTTCTTTTTGCTGTTTATCATTTTGAGTAATTGATGTATCTCATGAGTGCATGTTCAGCTTTTCACCTCCCAAGTCCTTTGCAAAAAGGAGCTCCATCACAGCACCCCTTCTTCACACCCCCATTTGAAAGGAGAGGGAGGATGGAGGCTGGTGTTTTCAAACTCATTTCTAGATGCCTCTGAGAGGGAGTCTGATACCTGGAGAAGCTTGGTTGTGAGGATCCATCCCCTCCAAGGGTCAGATTGATAAAGGACATGGCTATGTGTACCCAGCTCTGAGCATCATG
>JAOXNG010000026.1:69664330-69676358 GCA_028566535.1 Scolopax minor | reverse complement strand
AAGCCCCTGGGCTCTGCTCTGACACACAGGTAGACCTGAGTCTTCCTGCAGCCGCCGTGTTTAGGTCAGAGCTTCTTCTACCTGCTTGTCAGTTCTCCAGGGGGTTATTTTTCTTTATCTTTGGAGTCATTGTTTACTATTTTATATTGGCAAAGGCAACTTGCTGCATCCTCTTGTGAGGTAAAAAGGATAAACAAATATCTGAGAGGCCTTGAAGGAAGAGGCAGGGTTTCACAAGGGTGCTGACCCTTGCTTACATAAGCTGTGGGGATAGGAATCAGCAACGGAAAAAAACAGCCCTGCCAGGGGAGAAAAGTCACCAAACCAAAGCAGGAGAAAATGGAAATGTGGTAGAGGAAGCCTGCAAGGTGACATCCTCCCTAGAGGCATCTGGGCTGCCCTCCCTGCTTTTGGTGATGCCAATAGCACGGACTGTGGGGAGCATTGTTGCCTCTCCTGAGGAAGTTTCTGGCATGCTTTCTGCTTCTGATTTCCCCCACCCTCTCCTCCCATTTCTAGACCAAAAGTGCCAGGTTTCGGCAGGGGAAGGAGAACTATGTTGGTGATGTCTCTGTGGACCTGAAGCGACGGTTGGACAGCATCACGAGCAGTCAGAGCTCAGCAAGCTCTGGCTTTGTGGAGGAGCGGTCCCTGAGTGATGTGGAAGAGGAGGACGGTAGGATATGTCTTCTCCTGGTGTTGGAACAGCTGTCATTGGTGGGGGCTGATGAGGGACACTGGGGACCGTGTCGTTTCCAAAGCTCCCTCAAAGCTCTGTGTAGGGTAATTCCTAGATGACCAATGCTCCCCAGCTGTGGATTATCTAGTGCAGTATCCTAGAAACCCTCAGCCCAACCCCGGGTAATGTCCTGCCTGAAAAGGGTGCATTTTTAGTGCCCTGTCTCTTGGAGATCCATCTACTTAATGTCCCAGTGTCTTCAGGAAAAAATTGTAGAGCACAAACTCCAAAGGCAGTGCAGAGAGGGATGCACCAAGATGCTAACTGAATTTTCTCAATGTTTACGCAGAAGTTAAATATCATGAAATGCCATCTGCTTCACTACTTATGAGGGGAGAGGTTGATTTGCCTTCCTGCTGTGCAGGTGGTCTGTCAGGAACAGGAAACCTGAATTATCCACTCATTCAAAACCTCCTCTGGATACACACACCCTCGGCATTTCACTGATGCGCTTGCCATGTTCTCCTTTGGCAGAGACAGCAAAGTGCTCAGTGCTGCCAACATATTTCAGAGACCGCTAATTTCAGCAAGTGGTGGGATCAGGTTGGTCAGGAGGGAGGCTGTAGCCTCAATGTTTACTAAAAATAATTTAATGCATTTTATGTATTTCCGCACCATTTTGGTCCTTTTCAGACCTCTGCGGTGTAACCACTGATCCTCTGAGCTGGGATGCTGTAAGAAGTACATAGGCTGATAGCAGACCTTGAGATGAGGGTTTTAGCCACCAGTGTTGAAGTTCTTGGTAGATTTCTGCTTAAAATCACGAGCTGAGCAAAGCCATTGAGTTGTTTATTTCAGCACGAATTAAATGCCTAGGTATCTTTGTTGGATACTTGAGTACGTTATTTCTCCATGTCACTAGAGGATGAGGTTAGGCTTCTTCTACCCTAAATTAGCAGACTTTTGTGCCAAATTCAAGTCTTTATCCCCATGGCATATTCTTCCCTGCTAAGGACTAGGTGGGGCCTCCCTTTCATTGGTTTCCAAATACATCTGCTGAATTTACAGCAAGCCTTTCCTGTTCTAGGAACTTGTGAGTTTTGGTTGTTTTTCTTTTGGTATTGTTTTGGAAATCTTTCCACTGGTGGGAACTCTGGAAATAAGCAAGGAGGCCTGGGGTATAACTCATCATATCAAAGTTTATTTTACACAGGACTGGTTTGGTGTAAAATAGGATGTTAGTGATAATTACTCAGCCCAAAAAGGGCTAGGTTTGCTCTTCTAGTTCAATGTGGCATAAGGTTAAGATGGACTTTTGCATAAAAAGCAGTTATGGGTAAAATCAATGACAAAGGGCATGTTTGACTGTCATCTGATTCTTTGCAGCTGGTCCTGAAGACCTTTGCAAGAACCCTTTGACCATGGAGGACCTCATCTGTTATAGCTTCCAGGTGGCAAGGGGAATGGAGTTCTTGGCTTCACGCAAAGTAAGGAACTTCTCAGGAAGAGTGGCATGTTATTTATTTGACTGGAGGAAAAAGTGCTGTAGGTCTATAGAAGGAAACAGCATGTTCATCTTTGGACTAGCAGTCACCTGCAACAATTTCTTTTTGCTCTAAGACATACCCAAATCATTAATACTACAGAGAGAAACAGCCCCTGCTTTTATTGACACAAATGTTAGTGACCTGTATAAGGTTTATGGGTCCCCAATGCATAGAAGAGTGATTACGTAGTTGGAGAAGGGGAGCTGACTTATGAGGACCGTTAAAGGAGTTAGGGACAAATCTCTGTTAACTGGAGCTAAACTAGAGCAAAGGAGTTTGCTCTGAGGAGGTCTCCTGTATCTTGTGCAGTGGGATTGGAAGGGCAGTGTAAGGAGAGATGACGCTCACCTATGGATGACTCTTTGGCGAGTCTCTTAGCAGTCAGTAGCACCTCACCTGCATTTTGGCCTTCTAGAAGTGCTTTTCTGTGATTTGATCCTAAATACACATAGTACATGTTTCAAAGGATGTAAATTCCAGCAAGACTGAGGAGTTGCCTGCAGTTGTATAGAAACAAAAAGTACTTAGAAGTGGAAAAGGAAATAGAAACTGGGAATACAACATGCACTAGAGTGCAGGCTAGCTGTCCAACAGAAGGTTTCAGAATCTTTTCTAAAAACATGCATTTGTCTACATTTCATCCATCCTGGCTGGTGGGTATATGTAAAAATATGTCTTCCCAGGATCTGCAGTTCTAGTCCATACTAGAAGCAAATCTGCAGCTACTTTCAGAGCCTGGCTTTTTTACTTCAAGCTATTGAGGCTTGAGTTTTGAAGCCTTTGGGTTGTTGCCTAAGCTGTCATTCTGCATAGGTAAAAGACGTGGACTTTTCTTACTAATTCCTAGAGAAAAGCTACTCTTTAGTTTGTGTTGGAATCAAGCCGGTGTTTTAGCCTGGTGTGTTTTTCAGAGAGACAGTGGAGCACACAGATTTGAGTAAACCTAAGTAAATCTCAAGGTAATCAGATCTGAACCTGTTTTGTGTCAGCTTCTTAGGATAATTAATTAGCTAACTTCAAAGGCTCTCTCTGCATAGTGGATAAACAGATGTATGTTTGGACTTGGGAACACAAGTCTCCCCGAGCCAAATCAGTTGTGACCATCAAAAAAAGCACTTAAAATCAGTAACTGTTGATGCTGAGGTTTCTTTTTCTTAAGAGGTTTTAGGAATTATCTGGCCTTTGAGGGTAACAGAGCACATATGTGAAAGAGATCAGCGCTAGGGATGAAGCTGTGACGACAGGCAGCATATGAAGTTGTTTACTTCTCTTTGCAGTGCATCCACAGGGACCTGGCTGCTCGTAATATCCTCCTGTCAGACAATAACGTGGTCAAAATCTGCGATTTCGGCTTGGCTCGAGACATCTACAAAGACCCAGATTACGTCAGGAAAGGAGATGTAAGTCTCAGATTTTCTATTGGAGAGAACTGGTGTGAAGTCAGGACTTTTTTTTTTTTTTATTCACCTTAAATGGATTTGTGCAAACCCAATGTTTTGCTGAACTGTGATACCTTCTTTATTATGGAAATGCTTTCAGGCCCGACTACCGCTAAAATGGATGGCACCGGAAACCATTTTTGATAGAGTATATACCATTCAGAGTGATGTATGGTCCTTTGGAGTTCTTCTATGGGAAATATTTTCATTAGGTGAGTCACTTTAATTCTTGCTGAGCATTTTAGACACCAGAGTCTGAAGAAAACAGTCAAAGTGTTCTTGGATCCTCTTTAGCATTTTTTTTTACTTCTTGAAAATTTTCTGTTTATTTTCTCCATCAAAATAAGACACTTAAATTTCCTGAACAATGTAAATGGAGGAATGAAATGCTTCTTCATATAATTTCAGTATGTGATGATGTGCCTCATTTACTCAATCAGTCGCTGTTTTCATCAGAAATATAAATCATTTGCACATCCAAATATAGTAAATTACCTTATTAGCTCAGCCTGTAGATAATTATTTGTTTGAAAATTAATCCCAGAATTTAAGAGTCAAATGCATTAAATTTACTGTTGCTCTCATTTTAGGGGCGTCACCATACCCTGGAGTGAAAATTGATGAGGAATTTTGCAGAAGGCTGAAAGAAGGAACAAGAATGAGAGCACCAGACTATACAACACCAGAAATGTGAGAAACTGTTCTTCCAGCTGCCCACATTTACCCCACAATAATAGCAAGTGCTGGAGCTACAATAGGTGCTCTTTGTCCTTCTAGGTACCAAACAATGCTGGATTGCTGGCATGGAGATCCTAAGCAAAGACCAACTTTTTCAGAGCTGGTGGAGCACCTGGGGAATTTACTACAAGCCAATGTCCGTCAGGTACTTGAAATATATTCTCTGATCACTAAATCCACCCGCTGAACCCTTCCTATCCTGCCAGCCCCCACAAAATCCTGTAGTCGTGTACCATCCATTGGAGCCGTTGGCGAGTCTGTTTCTTCCACGCCTCCCATTACTGACCAACAGTTGGGACCTTGCAGAGAAGAATGAGTTGGGGGTGGGAAAGTTCATAGAAGTCTGTTGTAGTAACCAAAAACCACTTTACCCTGTCAGCAAGGGCTTCCCATGACACTGACACTGCCATTACTTAGCTGTCTTGCTGGGGAGGTGTTGGCACAGGCTCAAGTCCTTGCTCTGCTGAGGATTTCTCTGCAGAGGAATTTCAGCAGGTAGCTCCTGTTGATCTTACTGTGCCAAAGATGGATTATCTTAGCATATGTGAGGGTGTGGGCTGCATTTTGCTCCCTCTCACAAGCTCTGTGTGGATAAGTGTATTAAGACTTGTCCTGTGTGCAGGAAATGTGGTAAGAGAGCCCACTGCATCCAGGTGGGGTACATGGGCCTCCTTCCCAGGTTCTGTGCCTTGTGGCTGCCTCTTCATGTACTATGGAAGTGGACAAAGCCAAGGCAATAGATGCGAGCATTCGGATGAAGGAGGATGGATTCGGCCACAGGCTCTCCCATTAGAAGAGTTCTCTCTCTCTGACCAATCGGTAATGATGGGAATTAACTGCCCTTCCAAACTATCATGTCCTCTGAGTATACCAAAACTCAGAAAGGATACAATTTGTTCACTTTCCTAGAGATCAGCTTGGATCTTATATATCCCAGAATCACAAACTGGCTGAGGTTGGAAGAGCGTCTGTAGGTCATCTGGTCTGACCTCAGGCAAGGTCACCTTGAGCTGGTTGCCCAGGACTATGTTCAGAAACCTTTTAAATATTTCCAAGGATGGAGACCCCACAACTTCTCTGGGCCACCTGGACCAGTGCTTGGTCACCCTCACCCTAAAAATGTGTTTCCTTGTATGTTCAGAACATACTTCATGTATATTTGCCCATAACCTAATACAGTTGAGTTGCTAATGGTTTAGACCCTCCTGTCATGAGCTGTAGTGTACTGTGACTATGAAAGGCAAACATGATTTACTGTAATCCAAAAGGATTAGATGCAAAAAAAATAAAGGAAAGGTGGGATCTACTAATGATTTGTTATGGGACTATAGATTGATATGCATAGGACATGTGAAGGACTCATAATTCATTTTTCTCTTCATACTTTAGAGCAGAAATGTAAACAAGTGGAAGAATTTTTTTAAAATGTTGTCCTTCTTATTGACATCAAACTAGATGCCAAAGCATTGATAAAAAAATTTCCTTTTTTGGCTATCTCTATTCCATTTTTCTTTTCACTTACTTCTTATGCTTAATTTAGTCTTTCTGATTAATACACCGTAGTCTGATTCAGTCTAATTTCAATTTAAGGTTATTTTTTTCTCAGGCTCATGTTCTTTGTGCCATTTGGATGCAAACATTGCTAAAAACTACAGTTTTTATCACAAAGATATCGATAAAAAAATCAGTGTATACATTATTTTACAGTATGTCATATAAAATTCTCAAATTTTTATCTAAAACTATTTGGCAGTGGTTCTTATTAAGTTTCCTACTTTTAATGTAGTTGGTCTTACAAAGGTAGTGCAATGTTCACAGTTTAATAAAACAACCAGTGTAGCACCATTGGACTGATGCATTCTCTGTGTACGTGTGTGTAGCTGTATATTATGTATATATCTGTAGCCTATTTAATTTTTGCATTTTTTTTCACTGCATTCTACAGGATGGTAAAGACTACGTTGTCCTTCCTCTGTCAGTATCGCTGAATATGGAAGAGGATTCGGGTCTCTCTCTCCCAACTTCACCTGCTTCCTGTAGGGAGGAAGAGGAAGTCTGTGATCCTAAATTCCATTATGACAACACAGCAGGAATTAGGTATTTTATATGGTGGACATCCTATTGGGGCCTCTGAGCAGGCTTTGTTCATGCTGGGGGCAGGGAAAATGAAAGGAAGAGACTTCAGCTGCCTGGTCCATATTTAACATCCTCTATAGGGATAAGAAGGAATCTGTACAGTTTTTGTAGGCAAAAACTGGTTTCTTCCCTGTCCAAATGCTAGTAGTGGTGGGGGCTGTATGTTTTGTGGGGGTTGTTTTGCTACCCTTTCAAGATTTGGTATTCTTATCCAAAAAACCCCAACAAAACACCAATGCGAAAGTATTTGTTATTTTGTTTTAAGAACTAGAACAAATACAATGTTTTACTGATCCAATTCAGTTGTGTTCATACTCCTGTACTGCAGCTCCCTAAAATGTTAATGGTAATAGGTTTATCGTTAATAACCTTGCTGGCATTTCCCCTCCTAAAGTGAAATGTTGGTAAATGGGTCATGAATTGATAACCAAGGAGAATGCTACCTAAATAGTGTTGTCTGTGGTTTTGTCCACTGCTTGCTTCTGGTGGGCTGTTGGGGCATCCACAATGGACCAGTAGTGGTAGATGCCGTTGGGTATCATGGGAGAGGTGACTTCCCCGTAAGGAGTTTGTACTTGTTGTACTTAAGCAGGGCTTGTGTTGGACCTTGGCAGGACCTCAGGCACGGGATGTAAGGAGAAAGGTATTTTCTCATCCGGTGCTGCCTAGGATCAAACTCAGCCACTTAGATACTGGGAGCCCTGGGCTGCTTGATGCAATCTCAGAAGAAGGAGGAGGATAGAAAGGGACGGATCCAACCATCAGGACAGAGGTGGATTCTTGGCAGGTTTCATGTGGTTTCCACAAAGTGGAGCCCTCTCCCTCACTGCTTGTAATATCCACCAAAGGCAAACAAAGTTCCCAATGGTTTTAGGTTCTGCAGGATAACATTTATATGTGATCCTGGGAAAGACTAGGTAGGCCACGCACATTTCAAACTTCAGTTGAACTTACGGTCCTATAGCTGAACTCTCAACCCCATGTTTTAGTGGTGGAGCAATCCAAAATACAAATAACTTAAAGGTACAAAAGCATGATTTAAGACTGAAAACATCACAGTTATTTTCCACTTCTAATACTTCCTGTATGGCTTTTCCAGGTCCCCCACTTCCTGTTATGTAAAAGTAACAGTAAAGTTACTTTAGTAAGTAAAAAGTAAAGTAAAGTCTCTCCATCAGCCTTTTAAAGAGACTTTGAACCTCTTTTCTCTTGTCTTAGTGTTAAAGGGTTGTGAAAGCACTTGTGAAGCCATGCTAGAAAAGGCCAAGTGGGGAGCTCAAGACATGCTTAGGGGTCTTATTCTTCTGTTCTGGTAGCTAAATAGAATTTTGTAGGCATGAATCTTGCTATACACGTAGTGGGAAAGATTGATCTATTCAGTAATGTCTCTTTCAATCTTCATGGAAATACTAACTGTGAGGAGAGGGTGATAAATACAGTTGCTAAATCGCTAAATCAAAACTGGAAGAGGAAAAGCAAGCACAGGGAAAACACAGAGAATATTAAAGAATTTTTAGGTAGCTGAGGTAAATTAAAATCAGCAGGACCTCCTCACATCTGCTGTATTTGGCTGAGAAAATAGATATGCAATTTCTGAACCACAAAATATTGTCATTAAGAACAGTCAGGTGAAGTAAAGAAGATTTAAGGAAGTGTAAAATAATGCCTGTTTTCAGAAAGAACAGAAAATGAGCAACCCTTAAATCAGGTTATCTTGAGTCCTAGGAATGATCCTGGAAAAAATGATAAATAATGATAAATGCCTACAGGAAAGTGAAGTAACTGAAAATGGCCAGCATGCAATTGTCAGGAAGAAATCAAGTCAACACCAATCTAAGTTTCATTTTTAGGGGGAATATTTGTTCTCGAGGATAGCAGGGAAGATGGATTTTGATTTTGCTTAGGGCTTTTTTGACCTTTTTTTTTTTAATGGGACAGGCTATAGCAAAATGCAAACATGTATCAGGAAATACCATCGGGACATCAGCTGAGCCCTCGCTGGCTCACTCCTCCTCCACTAGGCAGGAGTCAGACTCCATGTGTGGCCTCTTTGCCTGCACAGTACAAAGTCCTGCTTGCACAGTGGCTCAGCTTAACCAGGAGGACCTCATTCATGGTAGCCCAGGTGGAAAACATCTGACTCTTCTCTGGGCCAAGCAGGACTCCCATTCCTGGGAACTTGTTCAGATCATGGGGCTAGGATTCTCAGCCCTCACCACCCTGGTAACTGTCCTCCTGGACAAGGTGGACAATTAAATGTAGAGCACACAGGGAGATTTCAGACTAAGGCAGCAAGTCGTGGAATGAGCTTCTCATCATTCGAGGTCAGATAGTCCAGGAGGCTGAGTGAACTAGATTGTCCATTAGTTGCTTTTTGTCCTGGCAGGGTTGGATGGGGAGTGGATTGGAGAATAACAGGGACAGAAGACATGGTCATTGCAGAGATCTTGGACTAACTGGGGTTTTTTAAGTCTAGGAGGAGGAAATACAGAAGGAACATAGTAACAGTTTTCAGTATATGAAAAGTTTCTCAAAAGAAGGTACTACTTAATTATTCAGTGTCCTCAACAAATTTTATTGGCAGCAAATAGTTGGGTTTAATATCTGAAAAAACATTGTGAAGTGTGGTTGAGCACCTGTGCAGGCTACAGAGGGAACTTGTAAAATCCCCCCCAGTTTAAATAGACAAGCTGGAGAGAACTCAGCACAGCTAGACTCAAAGCTGGGATGTGGGATGAATGATGCTCTTAATTGCTTTTAGCTTTGTGCTTCAGGTGGATGCAGACTTGTCTTCTGGCTCCATGGCTTTTTCTTCATTAGCTGTTAGGAACATAAATTTGTAATGTTTAACTGGGACAACATCCATTTCATTCCATAACCACTTAGACAGAAAGCTGCGGGTAGCTGTTTTGTTTGCTCTATTAGTACCTCCATGAAAGTCAATTTCATTTTATAATTTTTTGTCCAGTATTTTTTATGTATGTCATCCCAACCAGAGGGCTTCTTTTGGAGAAGAGCCTTCAAGAGAGATGTAGCACTCCCTGTCCCGATCCCCATGGTTTGAGGGCGGCATTCTGCTGAGTCTGCTGTTGTTGTCCTAGGTCCAGCCAGGGGTCTCAGAAGTGTGGTCCAAAGGAAAAGCCACATGTCTGTGCTCCAGGCTCCTCTGTTTGTTATACTTCTAAGCAAAGCTCGCAGGAAGTGGAGCCCTCCAGTATAACCGAGGAAAGGAGCTGTTTTCTCAAAGCCATTTCTTAGAATTTGCTCAGGGATCGAGGTTGTCAGGAGCAGAAGGTCAGAAACATGCCACTTTCTAGGCAGTTCATCCTTTTCAATAAATGGATATTTTGTGGTTTGCATAATATGTTTTGACAAGGGATTAACTTCTCTGTAGAGAGATAAAAGGATTCTGATATCATTGTGGTGTTTGCAGCCAAGTTGTGGATAGTGGACACCAAACATTGTTTTGTTTTTGTTTTCTTTCCAGTCAGTACCGACAAGGTAGCAAAAGAAAAAGCCGCCCTGTGAGTGTGAAAACATTTGAAGATGTCCCATTGGTAACCACTGTAAAAGTCGTTCAGGAGGTGAGTTTGTTTATTGTTTGCATGTCTTTTCCTTCTGTTGATGTCTTTTTTTTTTTTTTTTTATCCTTTTCCATTAAATGCATTTCTAACAACTTTTCAGGAAAACCAGACAGACAGTGGGATGGTTCTTGCGTCTGAAGAGCTGAAGACATTGGAAGAGAATGATAAACAAGTGAAAATACCCTTCAGGTAAGGCTCAGGCTGTACGTAGGATTGAATATGACCTTTTGCTTGCAGTATGTCAGAAAACTGATTGGTTTGCAATATTTTTTAGAAGACAAGATTTTTTTTTACTGTATTTTTAAAAACACAAATTAAAATTGTGCACTGTGTGCCTGGTTATCTACATGTGGTACCAGGAGAGGAGAGGTAATGCAGCTGTTGGAAGCATTGGCTGAAGGACTTATATTCATCGGCTGCGAAAGCATCAACCACCCCTCGAAGGTGCACACAATTGACCATATTTGTGAGGTTCTATCTGCAATGGCAAAGACCTCTTTTTTTTTCTTTTTTTTTTTTTTTTGTTTTTCTTTCTTTTTTACTAAAGCTGACTCTTGAGCTTTCAGGATGTACCTGGGTATATTTTCAGAGCATTGTGCAAGGGTTTCATTGTGCCGTTCACAGGAAACACTGTGGCTGTCATTGAGCTGAGACCTCACGTATGCTCCCTGAGAGCTTCTCAGGAATTTTTTTTTTTTTTTTAGGACAACTTCAGTGCAAACAAATGTATACTGCAGTTATGATTGCACCACAGATGGAATGTGTGAAGCCTCTCAAACTTTCCTCTCCATTTCATCTGTGGTTGCAATTTAACTCCTTCTATCGACATAAAATTAAATATCCTCTTCATGCGTTAGTGAAGTTAGGGCATATAAAAGGCTCTCTCCTTATAATCAAATGCATGTTTGAAAAGGCTTGAAGCCAGATTTGCTAAATGCACCACTTTGCTTTGGTTGTTGCTGTGATAGAAAGCAGCTGCCTGCAGGAATCGCCCACCAGTCCCCCAGAAGACCACCTCCACAGCTCTCTCAGTCCTCTTTCTCCTTGTTTTCCACAGCACCCTGGTGCCCAGCAAGAGCAACGAGTCTGTCATGTCCGAAGCCTCCAACCAGACGAGCGGCTACCAGTCCGGGTACCACTCGGACGACATGGACACCACCATCTACTCCAGCGAGGAGACCGAACTCTTATGCGCCCAGGAGGCTTCTCCCCCTCTCTGCCGGGGGCACGGGCTTGGCTATGACAGCACCACACCACTCGCCTCCCCACCGCTCTAGGGGCCAAGCTCCGGGTCCCCCCCGGGATGTGCCTTCCTTGCCAGGGCTGGTGGATATCCAGGTTTGACGTATAGAAAAGACCACGTCCATGAGACTAAGAAAAGACGTTTATTTTTTTCCTGAAGAGGAGGCAGGAGCATCTGGCAGCAAAACTGCGCCATGCCGGGCTGCTTGCTCTGAGTGACACTGGTGGCTGCGGTGTGTGGGTGCCGTGGCAGAGGCAGTGTGGTGGCCTTTGGGACCCCGATGCTGTTTCTAGTTGTACGAAACAACGGCACAGCCCTGCTCGTTGGTCTTTTTTTCTTGTTGTTGTTGTTTTTCCCCTTGTGGCTGGACTCCAGGAAGGAAACAGCAGGGCAATGGCTTCTTGTTTCTCAGAGTTATCCCTTGCCTGCACCTCCACAAACAAAAAAAGGAACCTCCAGCTCAAGGCTGTGGCACTCACCGAGGGCCCAAGACTAAACATAGGTTGGGCTAAATATAGCTAGGGGTGATGCTCTCTGTCCTCGGTGGAAGGAAAAAAAAGTTGCTGTACCAGCCCTCATGAGCTGCATTTCCCTGGAAGACTTGCCCGGTGGGGTTAGTTAATAGGGAGGAGGCAGAGTCCTGAGCCGAGTGGTGGGACATG
>JAOXNG010000026.1:69586753-69597247 GCA_028566535.1 Scolopax minor | reverse complement strand
ATTTATAAATTCAGCACTTCCCAGTTAGGCTCTTCTTCATTACGATCTCTGTACTAATACAGAAAGATGAAACGACCCGAGGCAGGGGAAAATAGCCCTTTCCAGTTAGCACTATCCAAGCCTGCCTGTGGGAAAGATTCACCTGGGGAGGACAAGATAAAGAAAGGGCCCCAGGAGGGAATTTTTTGTCTCTGCTCTCCCTTAGATAAGATGACTCGTTAAACGGCCTCTCCTCCAGACACACAGTTTACTGAAAGCAGCCCTCCTCCTCTATTTTGACCAACTTGGCAGGACCCACCTATCTTTGGTGAACACTTCTGGATGTAACTATTAGCAAAACAAGCATGAAAGCCCTCAGGGCAGGGGGGCGTGGGAACAGTTCAGGCTCGGTGGGGAGGTAAGACCCAGGGACGGGCAGCTCCAGCCCCAGCAGGGAATGGGCCAGTGGGAAGTAGTGCATATACCCATGGAAACCTTGGGACCAATCTGCAAGGCTGACAGCACGGGTGATGAGAAGATTCACTTCTCTGGTTCCCCTCCTTCTCTTCTCCTGTCCTCTGGTTCCAACCCCAGAGCTCCCAGGAGGGTTTGCTGCTGTGCAGACCAACTTTGGAAGGATCTTGGTCCCTTCACATCTCTGGCCCAGGGACATATAGCAACCTCGCTGGCCTTCAACCTCTGATACCTGCCTGGGAAAGCTTCTCAGGCTTGGCTGGATGTGGAAAGGGGTTTGCAAAGTCATTAGCTTCATATTCGTTTATTTCTTCAATTCAGTAAAACAAGATTAACTAGAAAATGACCGTACACTTTCCAGGCATGGATCCAGAGAAGGATCACTGCAGATTTGGTTTAATATGTAGTCATCTTGTTCCACACCCTGGCTCAGGATTTCTTTTTTTTTTTTCCTTCAGATCTGGCTCTCTACTGCAAATACACACAATATAGCAAAATATATACAGCTTCAGTTAACACTGCAATGATGCCTGTAACCGTGCTCAGCAGATTAAGTTTATGTGTAACAGTGTGTGGTAAAGGACAGCATTACAACAACGTTTCAGCTACACAGTGGTAGTAGTGAGTAAAAGTAAGAGAAATTATTGAAGTCGTCCCTCTCTCACCCCCTGCACAATACAAACAGCTAACACACATGGGCTCCTCTTCCTCCAGATGCCACTCAGGCATCTTCGCGTACCAGGAGAGGCTGAGTAGATGAAGCACTGCTACCCACGGAGTTAATCCTCACCGAGTGATCGGGAGCGTTTCCTTGACTGGAAGGTGGAGTTGAAAAGTTGGCATAAACCTGCAGAAGCCAAAGACCAGTGTCAGTGCTGTGCTCCCTTCACACGTAGTCAGAAAGCTCTCCTCTCCTAGCCTTTTCCTGCTGTGTACTACACACCAGTAAGGAAGGAACCCAACTCAGGTGTTTCTTCGCAAATCTAAAGACACTTGAAAAGGGTCTTGGGTTTAACTCCTCTTTTGAAGAGTGAGGGATCTCAATCTCAGTTATTTAAAATACCACAGCTTCCAACTGTGTGCCAAATTTCAACCGAGCTTGAAAAAACACAGCTCAGGCTATTACTAAAACTCCCCCTGAAGCCTCACTAATATTTCCTTTACATTCTTGTTTTTGTTTTAGTAATGCCTGCACCTGCCAAAAATACACTACAGGATGCAATCGAACCCCAGCAGCTTTCAGTTTCCTCTTTTCTTAAATTGTCAGGAAGCCATGTACTCAGTGCCCAGACAAGGCATCCAGAAGGTAAAAGGAAGCTTTATTTTTAAACCAGGTTTTAAACTTACTTTTTCCAACCCCAGTAATAACGTTACTGCGAGAGAAAATCCAAGTCTCTGATGTGCCTCCACTTTTTCTTTGGACTGTTTTGTCCAGTTACTCTCTCAGAAAAAGCTTTTACTAGGAAACAGTTGAAAGAGCACTGAACACAATTTGTCATGACATACCTCCAAGGCTATATAAATAGAGCTGGGGAAAGCAAGTGAGAAGAGGCAGAAGAGCACCAACAGTTCAACCCCTTCATCCAGAACACTTTTCTAATAAAAGCTAAGTATACTTCATTTCTGAGATTTTTTTTCCCATTGGAATAGATTTTTTCATAGTTCAAGATGAGTTTATGCAGTACCATTGCATTTTATAACACCAAAATTGTTGTGCCATGTCTATTTTGAGTGATAATAATCAATCACGCAAATGATTGATGTCAGTTGGTACTTGTTTCAGGCATGGGCTTGGACAACTACTGTTTAATGGCAAAGCAGAGCAGAAGTGAGTATCCCAGGTGTTATTCCTACCACCCAAACTTACAGTGAAAGCTACATAAATAATACTGGAAAATGAATGAAGTGCCCAGAATCCCTGCGCCTTATGGCTCTAGTCCAATGTTGTGCTTGAAACTGCTTTAACTCCAAAAAACTGATGATCCATAACTTACCCGAGGGGCGTTATCTGAAAGCTGCTGCTCTATCAGTTGTACGATTTGTTTAAACGTGGGTCTCTGTAAAGGATCAGCATCCCAGCAACTCTTCATTATGTCATACCTGCAAAAATACTGAAATTAAGTACTGCTGATGAGGCAATCCTGAGTTCCTATCTTGCCTCTGTTACTATTTGTCAGAAAAGTGTGACCCAGTCTCACAGTTTACCTTCTTTAAATTACTTTTAGGAATAGAAATAGCACTGCTAACACCTGTGCTTCTGACAACGAAGGACTCAATACTAATGAGAGTCTCTGGAATTAGTTTGACAGCTTGCTAAGTACCAATTCATTTACAAAACAGTGAAGTAGGGATGGCTCGTGAAGAAGATCAGTCCCAGTCCTCTTGCTGTCAGGAAGTACAGAACAAATGCAGATGCTGTACAGTCTGGTGACACATCTCACTGACTGCTTTATCTGAATTACAAGCTTTTAATTATGTTCTGTGATCTGTCAATAATTTATTGACGTGGAACAGATGCCATGACAAAGTGATCAGATGGTACAAGGCATGAGTGTATTTCATTGCTTGTAACAACACAAGCATGTATTCCAGTAGTTAGATTACATGAATTATTTAAAGCGTGAAAAGAACTTAAAAAAAACCAAAAGACAATGGGGCAGTGCAATGATCCTTTATGGAAGTCTGGAAGCTTCCCTTCCTTTGCATCATTGCTGCAATGTCTGGTGATCAGAGGTGCTGGTCGCTCACTTACATTTCAGGGGGTGCACACTCAGGGCTGAACATCCTGTATCCCTCCTTGATCATTTTATAGAACTTGGAGTCCACGGGCATCCCTGGATATGGGCTGCTTCCTGTTGAGAGAGCAGGTGAGCAATGTGATGCCTGCATCTGCAGTAGAACCAAGATGAAACTGAAATCCCCTGAAGTACAGATCTTGAAGGAGCTTACCTAAAGAAAAGAGCTCCCAAAGTAATATCCCATAAGACCAGACGTCGCTCTCAAAGGTGTAGACACAATTGAAAATACTTTCAGGTGCCATCCACTTCACAGGAAGACGAGCCTATCCGGGGAAAAGGGAGTAAATTAAGATAATGGACATAAGGCATGCAAAATTTACAAGATGAAAGTAACCTTTTCTACTTCTTATAGGGTGTAAATACTCATTGAATCAAGAAAGAGAAGTATCCACCCAAAAATGGCAATCTCAGTATTTTAGAGTCTCCAAGTGCTGCAGTTATTGATCCATCTTTCCGTGGGTCTACCGAACTTGTGCATCTCCTTGCACTCTAATTTTCTGCCTATTGTGTGATTCCTTCTGTCTTGTTTATAAGGGATAGCAGGAAGTCAGAGCAAAATAATATATATGAACGTGGTATGGTTCCTTATGCAAATCTAATTCCATGGACTGGCTCCATAGGCACAGGGATGAGATTCACATAGCCAAGACGCTTCAAGGCTTTAATCAACAGTTAAAATTTCTGCTTTAGCTTCTCAGTGTCTCAGAATAAAAAAAAGAAAATTGACATGAAAGAAATATATATTGACTTTTTTTTTCAGTTTGTGTGGGGCCAGACATCCTTTGGGAATGCTAACTGAAGCAGAGGAAAGGGTAGAGAAAGCCTTTGGATTTGCTTCCACCTTCCTCTCCCTGTTTTGCCCTTTCCTTGTCTGACTGCAGGAGCCGGTCAGGCTTCTGTCCTAAGGATTTGTCCTGCTGTGGGAGAAACCAGACCTCTTCCTTTTAAGTGGTCTTGCAATGTTGTGTCCAAAGATATATTTCAGCCACACTATAGAGAAGAGCCTTGATGTCTTGTAAGAAAAGGAGACCCAACAGAGAACGAGGTGAATGGAAAGGAAAAGAAAGGAGATGGAGGGAAGGCTGCCTTTGCCACGGGCTGGCTCACTGGAGAGGCAACCAGAGTTGTTTGTCTCCTGAACAAGACAGACAGTGAACACTCTTCCTGGCCAAGCCCCCCGATGCTGTCGCAGCACTGCCCGTGGCCAGGGATGCACTCCTGATCTGCTTTACCATCAGGCCAGATGCAACCAGACGCCTCCTGCAGCCACTGCTTCCTCTCCCCCCAGGAGGTGCAGCCTATCCTCCTCTGACCCTTTCAGGCTGTGTACAGTCCTGCTGTCAGGCAACTCAGGAAACTTAGAGGGTAGCCTCCTTCATGATTTACTGCCCACTTTCCTCCCAAGCTGCTGGTTCTGCACTTCACACTCCCAGGAGCCTTGACTGGTCAAGCAGCTCCTGACCTGACCCTAAGCCTGAAAGTAGCTTTATTATAGAAATGACACTCCATATTTTACCAGGACAGCCATTCCTGAATTATTTATGCTCCTGTTGTTCCCTAACCTCACCTAACCAGTGGCTGGTACCAACCTTGATTGTGAAGCTGATAAACCTGTCTGTCCCATAGCCTAAAATAGGGATGATGGGACATCAGGGACTGCTGGGTGACAGCAAAGCAGCAAAGACATCTCAGATATATTCAGTTGGAACAGGCTGCCCAGAGAGGTTGTGGAGTCTCCTTCTCCGGAGATATTCAAAACCAGCCTGGATGCATTCCTGTCCAACCTACTTGAGGTGACCCTGCTTTGGCAGGGGAGTTGGACTAGATGATCTCCAGAGTTCCCTTCCAATCCCTACCATTCTGCGATTCTGTGATACCTGAGGTGACTGAGGTTAACCAAGCATGGAAAAACACTTTGGTGGGAGGTGCTCAGGTGTGGGACAGCTTGCCCAAAGTCTGAATAACCAGCCCCTGACCACTCAGTGGGGCTGGGGAGGAGAGCTGCCTCACTGAACATGGATCTTCTCTCCTTTACGTGGTGCAAGTGAAAACAAGTGTGCTATGAAGGCAGCAGACAGCTGCATGTATCTGATGCAGACTTACAACAATCCAGGCAGTGCAAATCAGTTTGAGAAGTCTACACCTGTGCTTCGTAGCACACTCCTCCTGCTTAACCACAGATAGACTCGACTCCCTTTTGTAGTGGGGCTCCTTTTACTGCACGAGCACTTTAAAGTGGACTTTGAGCGCTGCCAAGTCAATCTGCATCACTTCAAAGTGTCTTTGTACCCCTGCAGAGGCCTAGTACCTACCAGTGTAATGGGTATTCTTCTACATAAGGGGTTTTAAACTTTTCTCATCAAAATATAGTGTCTTGTTCCAACCCTGTTACAGGGTTTGAACTTTAGCTGCAAGTTAAAGCTTTATGTTACACACAGGAGGAGATTTTTTGCCTCCCACTCTGCTCTAATCAATAAATTCACATATCAGAATTCAGTTTCTGTTGTCTGAGTGATGCTTTATAGCAAAGAACAGGATGCAAATCTCTGATTATTTTGGTATTTTTAAAATAAGCTATTTCAGTAATGGACAAATATAGCAATGCCCAGAGAAAAAGTTTCAAAATACTTATATTTAGGATTGGGCTACTGGAATATTCCAATGGCAAAAATTGCAATCAGTGTAACTTTTAGTATGTTCAGATAAAACAGAAAGACTGGTGCAGCAAAAACATGTCAGCCACTACAACATACATTCAGATACTAGATTGTCTTTTCCAGTGTAACACCATGTATATACCAAGGGTTTTGTCAGCACATGCATCTACATCAGGAATTGCCCCATGTTCCTGACCAGCACAGATAGATAGCAGAATTGGGAAATCCAGATTTCCATCTAAGACAGATTTTTCTTTGCATGTCAAGACAACAGGAACTCCCCTAACTTAAAACAGGTGGATAAAGTATCATATATACTTACATTTCCTTTGACCACATAATTTGAGTCATTCCTTATATCTCTTGCCAGGCCAAAATCACAGATTTTTGTTATTCGACCATGAGTTAGAAGAATATTTCTTGCGGCCAGATCCCTATGAATGCACTAAATAACAAACAGACAAATAAAGTTATTTTATAATATCCTTAACAGGCTGTTGCTTGGTTACATGTTTACTTAGCTATATAATTTACTGCATTATGCATTTTATGTCAAGCTGAAAGTCATAATGAAGCCATGTATTAATAAGCTTACTCCGAAGATTAAACATTCTGGTATAGTATCTTTACTATCATGACATTGATCCACATCATTAAGGTTGTCTTTTCATTTATTTTAGAAAAGAACACTTGCAGTCACAGAATTTTCCAGTGTTTCATGTTTTCAGCTAAAGCTTAATGTACTTTTCCTCTGACTTTACATCAAAAAAATCATTGGCTTCTTTCCTAATACAGGACAAGTAAGGGGAAGAAGTGGTTTGTTTCTGAAAAAAATTCAATATTCTATTAAATAACTATTGTGGTTGAGGGAAAAGTGCTGAAAAGCTGAAAATAGAGAAAATTATGGTAACAACTTCAAAGCACACAAGACTGAAAACTGAATCCCACTTCAGAAATATTCCTCTGAAAGACCTGAATAATTAAGTAGCTGGGAGAGCTTTATAAGCATCTGAAAACACTGGAAATTTTCACATGCCAGTATCTTTCAATGAACAGTCAAGTGTTCTGTGACCTAGCTAGCTTGTATTCCACTTTTCACTTGAGAAGTGTGTGCACGTGTCTGTAACTGCAGCTCCAGAAGGGTGCTGGAGTTTTCCAGCAGCTGTCTCTCTTTGTACACAACTGTGGGGAATGGAGGTAGTTCTCCAACAAAATTATCTCTTTTTCCATCTGGAAAGTAGAGCACACTGATGGTATTCAGTCTGCAGGTAGTCTAAAAACTAGATGGAGATTGTTCAATTTTTCTTTTTACTCGGAAATAAAAAACTTTAGGAATTCCCTACAAAAAATTGCTGAAAATATCAAGAAGTTACACTTATACAAGAAGTTAACTTATGCAAATCAAGCTCAGAAAATATCTGCAGGTTGCACAAGCAACTTGATCTTTGTCTCTTTTGCATGCCTGCAGGAGGAACCATTTTTAATGACAATTGTTGTCTCAGGAGACTCTCATTCACCTCCCAGTCCAACATATTCTGCACTTTGCCTGGGTTAAAGCAGAGAGCACAACTGCACCGAAGCAGTAAAGTGAAGGAAGAGCCAAGCATCCAGCATGACAATGCCTTGTTCCTCCAGAACCAGTGCAGTTGGCACTGAATAAAGACTTTGTCCACGGGAGGAAGCCCAGTCTTGTGATTAAGGCACCGTGTGCTTAATAAGGGAATTATCCCCCCAGGCCAGGCTCCTATTGCTGCTCCTGCACAGAGGCACCTTTATGTCTCTGAGCCTTGATACACAAGCAGAAGAGCTGCTGATCTGCACGGACCCTCATTCCCTGAGGGTGTGAGGCAATCTGAAACATCTTATCCATCAGCCCCCTCTACATTTACCAGCTGGAGCTAAGAGCTTCTACGTACGCAACGACCGGAGAGGACCAAGCACAGTAATGTGCTAGCACAGTGCAACTTAATTCTGGGATAAAGACAGATCTAAATTCTTAATTCTGCACTGACAACGTGATACCTCACGTTACTTCCCAACCTCGCAGTGAGGTGGTGTCACATTCACTATTGCCTTTGCTACTCAATGCCACGGTGTCTGCTGGAATGGAAAGACTACAAAGAAAATTGTCACTGGGAATGATGCATACTGAATCCGGGGGCTGTTCTATAGGAAAATAAAAAGAAATAAAGAATATGTGTGCTAAGCACTGGGCGTCCTGAATAGTGAAGGATGCAGGAGCCTGGCAAAAACCATTAAAATCTGTAATATAATGCATTTCCTTGTCAAACCTGCTTTAAAGCTGTTGATAGATGAAAAATAAACTGAAGGGTTTGGAAGAATGAGCAGTTGGGGGAAAAGACAAGTGCAAGAGCACATATTAATGTGGACTTCTTCTGGAGCAGAATTAGAGCCACACTTCCCACTATTAACACAGGATCCCAGGACTACCTTTTTTTCATTAAATTGTTTAAGTTTGCTTTTGTGCTTTATCCCAGGTGCACCTGTACAAGCCCATCTCTGTATTAGTTACAATATTTACATTTTAAATGGCATCTTTCTAATAAAATGTGAGAACAACCATAGGAAGATCATAATTCTGCTGTGCTTAAGACTTCTATTCATTATAAATCCCTTCCTGTTATGTGATACTTCTCCTATGAAACCCGGAGAAAGCCAACAAAGATCATTTGTGGGTCTCTAGGATGATTTTATCTTTCCAGAAAATTAAAACCAAGACATATTCTGTGCATCAAGCCATACTGCTAAAACAGCACATGATATGATAGCTCCCCTGGTTAAGGCAGAATTCTGCATGAGGGAAGTAGCAAGTGCAGTGTTGTTTAAAACTCATGCAAATAGAAAGCTTTGCAGCTATCTTCATACGTTTCTTTAGTACTTCAGCATTTCAACACGTGGATCACATTAAAACACTGAAATCAGAAATCTACTGGTTCTATCCAGCTCTGACAAATTCTTAACTTACATTTTTGGAGGCAAGGAAGCTCATGCCCTTTGCCACCTGGTAAGAAAAGCTTAGTAGATCTTCAACATCTAGAGCAAGCTCATCATCTTCCAACATAGAAAGGGTAACATCCTGATCGGTGTAGGATCCTATGCAATATAAACAACAGCTTTTAAGCTGGACCAGGTATAATCATTTAGAAGCAGATTTGTCTTACATTAAACAAAGCAATAATCTTAAGAAGTACCAGACTAGAGCCACATGAAATAGCCCACCACCAAGATGCAAAAAATAATACTGAGACTCCATTTAAGTGTGAGGAAAAAACAAGACACTGTAATTTATCATATTAGTCTTTCTTAAGCTTTCCCATATCAATTAAAGATTTTAATTCTCCCTGCTCGTGAAAGAAAATTATGATAAAACTGAAAAAATCCATGAAGCCCTCCTCTCTGCACTCCCAGCAGCAAATGGAATTCCTTGCCTCTGCACTCACCAGACTTCACTGGGCGTTTTTTATCAGCTTTTGGTGGGACTGAGTATGACACTCCTGGTTTCATGTCCATGTACTCATTGGCAACATCACTGTAGAGGCAGCAGATGAAATAAAACATCATTTAGTGAAAAGGTCTCAGAAACCATCCAAACAAAAAGCCAAAGTTATGCCAACCCTCTGGATACAATGCTTTAAAAAGAAAAGTAGATTGGAAACTCCTGGGTCTGCAAAAAAGATGAGGAAAGGCCTGTAAAGAAAGAGGTTTGTCAGTACAGCTAACCAAAGGTCTCAAAAGTCTGGAGTTTGGCTCAGGTGAGCAAACAAAACCTTTCATACATATACTGTTTATACAGATTTAATTCTCTATAAATTAACATCCAGATGTTTCACAGGACCTGCTAGTGCTTCCTCCTTCTGCTTAGGCCAGCTTCTACCAGAATATTTCAGCAACTCGAGTAGTAATTGAAATGCAGAAGACAAATGGTAAAAGATGTTAAATTCAGAGATTCCCAAGTTCCAAAGGGGATTCATATAAGTTTTGAAGAATCAGCTGAGTCTTGGGACAGCCATCTGCTACATTTTTTAAGTTTTCTTATTGCTATATATAATTCAAATGTACAGACTTTCATACTATATGGTTTATAAATACACAGTTAGGCACCTTTAGAAATGATGGATGTACTTTGGCATTTTTCACTTCTTTGCCATTAGAACTCATATACATACTTAAATATCTGCTTAGTTTATGAACAATAAATGGAGCCACAGAGCTAACATGGAAAGGAGTAATGAGATCACCAATACCTTTAGTCACCACTACAAACACATCTGACGCATTTAGAACCTGCAACTTTACAGTAAATGCTAATGTGGTTGTAGAGCCTGGAGAAGGACAAGGGACAACAGGCACAAACTGGAACATTGAAAGTTCCTTTCAAATCTGAGGAAGAACTTTTTTGCAGTGAGGATGGCAGAGCCCTGGAAGAGGCTGCCCAGGGAGGCTGTTGAGTCCCCTTCTCTGGAGATCTTCAAGACCTGCCTGGTTGCAGTCCTGAGTGATGTGCTCTGGGCATCCCTGCTTTGGCAGGGGAGTTGGACTAGGTGATCTCTAGAAGGTCCCTTCCA
>JAOXNG010000026.1:69486666-69497478 GCA_028566535.1 Scolopax minor | reverse complement strand
AGTTCCCAAACTGTGCTCCATATAGTATCTGCCACACATAGCCTGCCTCACAGGGTTGCATGCAAACTCTTAAAAAACAGTTCCAAACTAGTTCTGTTAATTTTTTTTTATTTGTGGTTGCTATGACAATTGTACACTTAACAAGGTAGTTATAGCCTGGAAAGTTATGCTGCGGATGAAAAAGGCAGCATCCCAAGGTCACAGAATATGTTCCCCAAAGACATAGGTGCAGAGATTTAATTCCTTTTTGTCCCTTTATTCTATGACATGTTTTTACACTAGCTGTATAAGCTCTCCATTAGGAATATCAAACCATGTTATTTCTCTTTCCTTTTCTTCTAATTGTAGGGTTGCTGCTGGAGCTGGGAAATTAGGGGAAGGACTTGGGAGCCCCATCAGGCTCTTTTCTGCTCTGGATAGTGAGGGAGCAGCAGGAGAAGTAGTTCTGCTCCTCTGGCTGCCCTGTCAGGACCTCCTGTGCCTTCTAAGAAACCTCGCTCTACTGCATGAAGCTTAGGTTGTTCTGAGAAATGATATAAAAAGATAATTTCTTACATTTTTGCATCAGATAGTGTTATTTGTATATTCATTATCTGATGTGTTTTCCCCTGTTGCTCTGTGTGGGTCTTTCACACCACAAAAAAAGGAGCTGCAAAGAGACTTTAAAAAAAGAAAAATGTTGAGCCTCATAATTTAACAGAGGGGTTCAAGAGGAGGTGACAAGCCAACAAGCTTAAAATCTGTTTGTTTTAATCTCCCTACTGCTTTCACAACATGGGTCTTTAAATAACTGTAGGCTCAGTGACTTTTTTGTTCCAAGATAAGAGCCTGGATTTGGTGACTACCTGTAAACAGAACAGAACCCATTGCACCTGGTTCAAGCAGAACCGTCTTTCTCCTCTTGTGATCATGAACCTTATGCATCTGAACCTCAATATTTACAGTATTTCACCATAGTTTTTCTCATTGCACATATATCTCCTTTGTTTCAGGTCCCAGATTTCAACAATCACAGCTATTTTTTCATAAGAAAAGCTTGAAACCTGTAGCCATGACCACACGTCAAAATACAACCCTGTTAACAGTAGGTGACCTCTCTCCCGAGCCTCCAGAAGAAAGGCAACAAAAAGTGACAGACATATTTCAGGGACCACATACTATCCTTTTTAAGTCAGTCATCCCTCACCAAAAGAGAACTTGATTTTTACTTTTTCATATAACTGCTCTCCAAGCGTGTTTCTTGTCTCATAATTCTGCTTTACCTACACCACAAGCTCTTGGGAGCAAGGATCACATCATATCATATGCTCACACAGCATCCAGCTTGAGGGCTAACACACTATTGCTCTGGTTAAAAAAAAAATGTTAGGAAGTTAGAGGAAAAGCTCACTGACAGATACGGGAGGGGAGGGGAGCAAAACAGCATCTTTTTATACTAAGGATGTAGCGAAGCAAAGCTTACAGTATCTATATTTGACCTTTAAGAATAAAAAGAAGAAGAAGAAGAAAAATCTGAGCTTGTTTACATGAAGAATCGACACTGATCTAGAGCAAACGGTCTGTTAGAAACCAAGGATTTGACCTCAGTCTGACACACAGTGGAGAAATTTGCAACACTAACAGTCATTTGACTCTTAGAACACACCACACTGTGTTCATACAATCAAGCCAGATAAGAGGAAAATCTCCCCGCCTTATTTCTTCCCTTTAATTCATTCCTTTCATCTCATTTTTTGCAAACCTCTCTAGCATATTCCACACTAAATGTGCTTCCACTTTTACTGAAATGGGAAAGGGAGCCACAAGAAATGGGGACTGACCTGAAGATGCTGTTTCTCTTACACTCGTTTAGTCTTTCTAGGACCGAATGGAATATTTTTATAGCAATGTACTCTTTAATCTGTATTATTTTCTTCAGTTACACGGTAATGGCTGCTGCGTTCTAGTAATCACTGACAAATAGACTTGGTTGGAGTAGGCAAATTGGATTTGTAGCACAGGGAGAAAAGAAATCTCAAATCAAAAGAAAACAAAAGCCTAATTCCTGCCCAGGCATTGACAGGATGAACCTGAGCTCAGATCAAAAGCGTTTTTCCAAATAAGCCACTTTTGCAAGAACACAGAGCTTAAGACAGCTGAGAAATGCTTCCAGAATAAAAATTCCAAATATTTGTTAAATGGAAAATAAAACTTTTCTGCCCAGATGGTCCTTCATCACCTGGCCAAGTACAGAACTAGTACAGAACTCTTGAACTGCTGCTTTCTGGCCATCTCAGGTCTTCTCCCTCAGGCAGTTTACCATATTAAAGAGGACGAACATTGAGAGTTAACTGAACTGGCCTGTATGGAAATGTAAAACAAACAACATCTCCATTGTATTTGTCATTGCAAATGTTTCTCTTCATTTGGCTACCACAACTGGTTTTGAAAAAGTACCTGTACAATTCATGTATTATTTTTCAAATGAATGAAGTATAAAATTTCCTTAAAGCCTCAGGAATCAGGCCTCCCAAATCCCATCAGACTGACCTAAAATCATGAAGCACACTTAAAATAACACATTTTTGATTCTTTATATTTGCTTTTTAGATCTCATCTGATCTTCTAGGTGAAATCGCTTCATGCTTTACATTTTAAAATAGCTGGGAATGTTATAGAATCTTTATTCCAAGAATGTAAGTTTTAAGAAATGCATCAAAAATCATGAAACTTGAAATTAAAACATGAGACTTGGCAGCAGTGGTGAACAGTAATTCACTCTTCCAAGCACTTCCTCACCCTTTCAAATAGAAATTGCTAATCGTGAGAAATCATAAACGCAAATTTGTAAAGCACAGATCAAGCCAGAAACATATAATTAGTTCTTCTCTTTCTTTTTTTCCCTCACATTTAAACCAAGTGTAACATTAATTTCACTCATCTAGCTCCAGTTTCCCAGCCCTGGTCTGAAACTACAAATAGAGAACAAGCCCAGCTTAGCACCACGATGCCCTTGCCTTGTCCAAATCCGTGTCAGCTCAGCAGCAACAGATCACCTAGCTGTTTGCATATACATTGATCCAAGCCTATTGACTTCCTTTTCTGTCGTTCTCTCCCATGTATTATGCAAAATTCAGCAGGCAGATATTATAATCAGCACATTAGTCACCAAGCAGACACCTCCAATTTCCTTGTAGCCTTCCAAAGTCACATTCTGCTGCCTCTCTGAACCTGGAGTATTTCCTGGAATTGGCATTCGTGTGGGTATAGCCAACCAGGACACAATGAACATGCTACCACATGGTGAGTGGTACCACATGGCTACCACAACGGGCAACTTCTGCTCATCCCCAGGTGCATGGGTGTTTATTTTGACCCTTTGCAAGAGAGGAGGAATTGCGGGAGCTTTGCAAAGCCTGGAAGGATTGTTAATAGGCAAATTTCCTCTTTCTAATGAAATTCAGCCTTGCATTAGAATGTCTGCATTGTGCCAAGTAGTATCTTTTTCTTGCCCATATACTCCTAGACTTGCTGGCACCATGAAAACTCAGAGTCTATCCCCAGTTTTCACTGAAGAGTCTCATCCTGACAGAGCTTAGGGGTGGTGGTGGCTGAAGCTCCAGTGGGTTTACTACTGGCTGATGCTAGCGCCAGCACTCGCCGGTGACTCCCCAACCACATGCTCCTTCAACAATTTCCCAGAGTCACCAGGAGAAGAGCAGGCTGGGAGAACGTGTGTACAACACCACAAAGTCAGGGGCTGAGCACTCTGGAAATCTGGCAAAGTCTCTCCCTGCCATCTGGCATCAGCTGTGGATCCTTCCCACTGGAATGGCAGAAGACTTCACCCTATCAGCTGGTTTTGGTACCCACCAGCTCTGACAGTCAGCAGAGCTACAGCCAGAGGTTTTGGCTGTTGGATGTGAAATACTGTCCAGTGGTTGCCCCTACTCCTTGCCTGAATTCAACTGCTCTTTCCACTGTGGAGATGCTTTCCAGATATTACTGGAATGCTGCTTCCCATGCCTTGGAGATGCTTTTCCTCATCTCCAACTATGAGCCTTCCTGAGAAGAAGAAGAGCAGAGCACTCCCCTCCTTTCTGCTTAGAGAAACATCCTGGGAAATGGTGCCATATGCCAAAATTTGAAGGATTTGCCGGGAGGATCCTGGGAATGTGTCTAAGCCCCTCAGGGTGCCTAGAAACACCTTGATTTTCTTTCAAATGTTCCAAAAGCTGCTGTACGTGGAGAGCTATGCTCGGGGCACGAAGTGGATTCCCTTGTCCTTCTGGCTTGGGGGCTGTCGGGGACAGACAGGAGAACCAGGAGCCCCCCAGGCAGCCCAGCTGATTGCACTGACGCACAGGCAGCCGCCGTAATATCTCACTTTTCTCATTAAAAGGAGAATACTTTGTTCCATTTAAGAATTCCAGTTGATGCAGTATCTCCACACTCTGTTATGCAAAAACAGGGATCTTAGGAAACGCTATTAAAATAGTAGCAAACCTACCCTTTGTGCTGATTAATACAACAAAGAGTTTTTCCAGTGGTTATTCTCTAATCTAGAGCCCAATCCGAAACACACTGAAACACTCCATTGAATTGTAATGGGTACAGGTTAGAGTCCCTGTCTTTTAAGACAAGCTGAAATAGTTATCTTAAGGTTAGCCACACTGATCTGAAACTTCAAGCTTGAGAAATCTGTCTGGAAATCTCTTACATTCAGACTTTATTTTTTTATCTAGATTTCTGATACTTCCTGGTCTGTTCTGAGCAAAATACCAGCAAACCCACTTCTCTTCCCTCTCAGTATGCCTTTGCCATTGCTAGTCAAAACTGGGAAGTGCAGAAATGAGATAATTCTAGTATGGGAACAATGAAAGGTGAAATTCTTCTGGGTATGTTCTGGTCAAAGGTTGAGATTTATTCCTTCATTTCATTTTTCGCTATCATTTAGAAATTTGCAGAAGCTTTTCCTCAAGAAAACTCATCCTCAAGAACCACCATATTCTGTGTTAAAATGATTCTCTTACATCTTCTGTGTAAGCAAGTTAACTCCCAATGACCTAAGGATGAGTGAGCCTTTTTCCAATCTGGTTTTCACTGAACTGTAATTGCTACAAAACATTTTAGATTCTGATAATGATTTAAGCATTTTCTTTTGACTTCTGCTCTATTTTGATAGCATAGATGGCAAAATGTTTTACTGTAGATAAATGTAACTGTGGGTTTATGACTTTGCTAATGATCATGAGTCAATAGGTCTCATGATACCTACAGTAGCTTGCTAGATAAAGGAATATACTGATGCTTATCTCTGCAGAAAGATATAATAGTTAGAAAAGCTTAGTAATGCTGACTGTCCCTCAGCTGTGTACTGCTTAAGCTTATGGCAGGCCAGTTTAAAGCTAAATGCAAGTCCAGCTGCCAATATCTGCAATTCGTTCCGTATTCTCTGCCAAAAATATCCTTTCTGAAATGTCCCATGCTACTGTCTCCCCAGACTAAATATTGTCTGCTAGTTTAATCCTAGAGAGAAGCAGAAAAGGAGCACAAAGTTATGCTTTTAAAGAATGTTCCCTTTTGATTTTCACTTTTCAGAGACAAAATGTTAATTCTGGAAATCTGCAAAAGTGGACTACTAAAGAACTACAAATGTGCTTTGTTTTATGGATCATCGTGAAGAGAATTAGCTTTTAGCTGAAAGAGTTTGAAGGGAGCTGGGAGGAGGAGGTGTGGGCCATAAAGTAAACCTAAGCAGCTTATACTACCTTACGTTTATTTAGGCATGGATGGGATTAGCTGCGGGCTGATTAAAGGAGACTATAGAGAAGAAGGCAATGGGGGACAGTGTGTGGTAAAGGAGGAGGTGCTGCAGATCCAGCCACGCTGCAGGAGATCTGAGCAACACATTGCTGTGGGAAGAAGATTTGTGCATTAATAGTCCTGCAATGTTGCCTGGAAGCCCTGGAGGTGGGGTTGAGGCACTTGGCATCTCTTGGGGTTTGGGAATTAGACCTGAGAGGCTCCTCCGTGCGGCAAGGAGACACACGGGCTCACCTAGTGCAAGACCTAGAGGTGCCTCAGGGGCAACCTGGGCTTCCTTGGGCTTTCCTAAACAACATGAGGGCTAGGGCCAGGAAGAGAACCTGGGAGGAAGGCAGAAGACTGGAGAGTTGGTGGTCTGTAGCTGTGCCACCTTAAAATAACTCACAGGCAACGTACCCCTAAAAAAATACATGTGCAGTGGTTACAAAAATTCCTCCTCTGTAATTGGTTCCCAGGGCTGCCAGCCTCCCACAGCATGGGGATTTGCATACAGCCCATTTTTTTCCACAATAACCATCGCTCTAGTTGTTATGCAAATCAGATACCCTGAAGCAAAGAGTACACAACTGCTGCTGTGGAGTTACAACTATTGTTATGACTCTGAAAAAAAGAGCCATATTTGCATGGGATGCAGTAACCCCGTTGCAGTATGACAGCAAGGTTGGGTGGAAGCATCCACAGCCCACTCAGAAGAAGGGCAGCTTGGTGTCCAGCAGAGCTGTAGCAGGGATAGTCCCACTTCTGCTGGACCAAACCATAAATCTCCCAGGCAATTTGGCAGGAGTGCACTCCAAATCAAGACATATAAAAGTATTGAAGAGGAAAAAAAAGGCAAAAAAAAAAGCAAGAAATGTTATTTCTGAGATGATCAGAAAGAAATGGAGATTTTTAAAGAAATTTTACAAGCCTTTGCTGGGAACTCCTCTCTGTTGGTTCATCCTTGAAAACGGTGTCGTGTTGTTCATTTAAACTGCTCTATGTCAGCACTATTCAAAATGCTCAGACTGGAGAGCTGACAGGGATGTGCCATGGCTTCCTTTTTCCTAAGTTGTTTCTTCTTAAAGAAATACGGTTGAAACATGTCAAATGAGGGAAATGTGAGTGGCAGCTGAGCTGTTGCACATTTTTTGGGAGCTCTGTTAGTGGCTGTCAGAGAGAAATCACCTGTGAGCCAGGGAAATTGGGCAGAGGGGAACTAGCAGCAGTTTCAGAAAGGAGATCTTTGAGCTTAGGAGGGGCTGAGGAAGAGCTTTTGTCTTTGGATTTTACTTCCTACCAGTTGGCCGTGGTTTGTGAAATTAAAGGGAGATGAGACTGGGTTGGATGTTTTTGTCTTTTGTCTAGAAAGCTAGATACATTTTCCTCTTCACATCTTAGTGCATTTCTGCAGAGCTTCAAAACCATCTCCTCCTGACCACCTCTTTGGATGTGGGACAGTGTTTTTCTGTTGCTGATTCTGGTAAATTTTCCAGTGGAAATGCAGATCCCTTAAGAAGCTGAGCGTGCCCAGATTGACATGTTCCTTATACGAGCTACCTCTGTGTGCTCACCTTGGAAACATTTTACCAATACCCGGGAGTTCATAGACCAGAGTAAAACCAGAGCAAGCTCCTCAGCACAGGAAGACAGTCAGTTTGGGTTTGCTGGACAAGAGGGGCTGTAATTTTGGCCATACTCATCTATACGAGGGTACCTGTGTTCATCCCCACACCAACATTTCCTTCCTGCTCCACAGAACTCTTTCTCCACGTGAAAATGGAAAACTCAGTGATATTTAATATAGATGGGCAGGGAGGGATTTTGAGGAGTGATTTGGTTCCCAAACACTAGATGGAGCTGGGTAACTGAGGTTCATTGCCAGCCTCCCTGCAGGCTGTGGGTGGTGGAGGCGGTGGGGTTGGCAGTCACTCGCCCTTGCCACCTCCTAGAAGCTGGTTCCAGAGCTCCATAACAGGATTTGCTTTTTTAATTAGCAACAATGGCCTTATACAGCAAGGCTAGCCTCATCCTGACATTACATGAAATAGGTCAGTATTTGGATAGACAGATTTATTGTGCAGTTTGCATTTAGGCTTAACGGATAAAATAAATAGTTCTTTTCTTCCCTTAGGAACTGATGAGCCAGACTCACTCCCAAACAACTGAAGACTTCTGTACTTTTGACAAACACAGTTCTCCAATTAAGAACAGTAAATAGGATTATACAGTCTGAAAAGGCTCTTTATCGCTTGAAAGTTTGTATGTGGGAAGTGGGGGTCTCTCTTTAGCGCTCATTGTAATTCTTTTAAAATACAAACTAATGATTTTGTCACATCCAGAGTTCAGGGTTTTCAAAGGCAAAAGCTGCTTAAAGGCAGCCAGCCTTCTGAGGGAAGAGATCTGCATCCGTATGATTAATTCTGTATAATATATGCAGAATTAATATATACTTTTTAATCAAAGTCTTTAAAATGCAATCTTTGCTTTAAGCCACCCGGAAAAAAAAAAAAAAAGTCATATTTATTTTTCTTTCAGGACATATTTTCTTATTATGTGAGGCTGATATGTATATTTATTTGTCTTTAAATCAAAGTGGAATAAATGGCATAGGTCAGTAAGGGCCAAATAGTTTAGCACATCTGGAACTCAATGTGACAGCTGTCTGCCAGCTGCTTTGAAGATACCACAAAGTGCAGAGGAGATGATGGAAAATAACCTGTTAGTAGGAGAAGTTTGATTCAAAACTCCAGCAGTGAGTACCTGGGTGATGCTGTACAACATGAGGGCTTCCAGCCTATATCACATGGCTGCAGATGTTCATATTATGTATAAAATCATCTAATCTCTCTTGACTCTAGAACATCTGTGACATAGATTAATTATGCATTGTGTAAAGACAAAGCGTGGTGATTTAATTAGTTTTCTGATTACTGATTTTTAGTTCCATTGGCTCCCTCTCTTGTCCTTGTAATATGAAACAGGATTTACCAGTTTGTTTTCCTTTTTTTTTTTTTTTTCCCCTACAATCCAGCTTTCTTAGCAAGGCAGTTTTCCCTGTGGTCTTCTCATTTTTGTCACTTCCCTATGCCCCTTCCATTTCTGCTATGTTTCTTTGAGATTAAGTGGCTAGAAATGTAAATATTAATCTAGGTGGAGAATACCATCTGTTTCCAGTGTGGTACCCTTGGCTTTTTTTGCATTCCAGATGCAGGATGATGACATGAATTGCAATATGCAGAGAATACAGTGGTGATGATATTGTAAGACAGAAAAATGACACCCTGGACTTGCTACAGTGTAATTTACACTCCTATAGTTTGCATTTATCCCCTTTCTATTGGCATCAGATATATCCTTTTTTATTTTCTTAAGAATTCCTTAAAAGCTCAAGTAGTATTTGTAATTTTGTCATTTAGCTACCATTTTGAGAGATTTCTTTTATCTCCCAGTTCTGTTTTTCTCCAGAGACAGGTACACTTCTTAGAGCCTGTTATTAGCTGGGTTCACAGTCTCCCCCGCTTCTAATTTACAGCCAAATTTGGACTGCTTTCTTCCTCTTGTGAAGTTCCTCAGGTCTGCTGGGCATTGAGATGGCATGGCAATTCCTATCTTTTCCTTACAGCTTGATGAGGAGCTGTCTCATCTGCTCCCCTGCTCCCAGTTTCTCCTCTCAAATTATTTTGGGGGCAATCACTCTAAGTGAAATGATGAGAAATAAGAAGTAAAAAATAGGGTTTGAAGAATTTTTGAGATCCAGTCACTGTTTAATTTTGGTATTTATGTGCTGCTCTTTGCTTCCTTTGCAAATCTGCACCAACAGGGAGGGATTTGATGAAAGATGCTGAAGTCTAAGCACTTTCACGGCTCATCTCACATGTGGGAATACATAGATTTTCAGCGCTGAGCAAAGAATCTGCATATGCTTTAAAGAAGATTGCTTTTTTTTTTTTTGCATTTTTACTGTAATTCCCCAACTTGCTTGTGCTTGAAACGTGCCTCCTCTCTTAGATAAAGGAGGGGTGAGCTAGGCAGGGTAGGAGAGCGGAGCTCAGTGTGGAGCAAAGCACGTTGCAGCTGCAGTGGCTGGAAATAGTCTTTTAATGTCCTGGCTTGATGCCCCTGTTTTCTTAGTGCCCAAGGCAGTTTCACACATTTCCTAGCAATCCATCTGTGAGAGGGAGAAACGCAGCAACAATGCTGAATGCACAAGCCTCGGCGAAGTCGGAGGAAGAGCCTTTGCTCCCCGTGGCTGAGAAGCTCATTCAGTTCGGCTGACACATGCGGCAGAGCAAAAGGATGTTTAGGGGGGGGAAAAAAAATAAAAATCTCTGCAACACACTATGAAACACACATCTGCAAGTGACTGCAGTCGCTAATGTAGCTCTGCACCAACACAAATGCGTAGAAAATTGAGGTTCTGGAGGGGTGGTTGAGGAAAGAGCGGTGGCTGACTGCAGGACAGGCTTTCGTTTGTAGGTATCAGTTGGGATTAGAAAATTAGAGAATTGCATTTTGATACCTTGAAAAGCCACTGCTACTTTCTTGGAAGGTGAATTTTCAATACATACGTCCTCAGTGACTTTCAATTAGAGCATTTCAATTTTACCTAAAGTCTGTGTGGTAAAATATTTATCATCACCCTCAGGGACATAGGATCTTACTATTTTAAATAAATAAAAAATGCGGTCTGTTTGCTTAGCACCCAATACTTACTTTTATAGATGAGCTATATCCTTTTCATCTATAATTAATTCCTCCAGTGCCTTTCAGTTTTGAGAAGCATCGGCTGTAGAAGAATGGGAGGTTTAGTTTAGCTGGGGGATTTTCATGGAAACTGGGGATCAGACTAACTAGTACAAGAATGATTTGAAACTACATGTGTAGGCAATCTGTATTTGGAGGCTGGCCTTTTTCCTTTTTTTCTTGTAAGAGTTTAGTCTTTTCAGGCTCTACCTCAAAAGCCACTCAAGGTACCTCTATCTTTTTCAACAGTATTGACTATTTACCAAGTATTTGGTGTATTCT
>JAOXNG010000026.1:69133203-69147032 GCA_028566535.1 Scolopax minor | reverse complement strand
CACATGTATGGGAATGGACTTCTGATCTTTTTAGATCCTAGGCATTTCCTGAGCTACCCTGGCAAAACTATGACAATAATCCAGATACTTGCAGTGCTATTCATCAAATTCACCTTCAGGATGAAACAAAAATACAGACTGTCATATGGACAAATATTTCCTGGATTGGAAGGACTCGGAGGAGTGTCAGACAGTATCTGTCTCAAAAACACCTATGCTTTGAAGTTTCTGATTTGTGAGGCTGTCACAACAGCCAAACTTTTCTCAAAGGCAGACACCTAATAAATGTGTATTTAACCTCCCAAGGCTTCTTTCCCTGCTAGCTCCATCCTCCCTGACACTGAAGGCAGCGTTACAGCAGCAATGTGGGGTAGCAAATTCACATGGGGTGTGTTTTGCACACACCCTGCATCAATACTTCATGATTTCTTTTATAATGACAGCATTAAATGTCCTCTGGCAGAGACTCACAGGATCTGTGCTCATTCAAGTAAGTTAAGGACAGGCCTGTGAAATTCTCAGCAAGCAGCAGGAGACAAATAATCGAACTTGGGACAATTTAACATAGAAAGTGCCAAGTTACAGGAAAATATCTCATGCTGTTCCTTGTGGCCTGGGTGGAGAGCTCAGGACCACAGTAGTCCCTGTTTGAGTGGCAACAGGACAAAGCCTGTTTTGAAAGTAAAAGGAGGGCCATGGCCCATTCCTCTTTTCAAGGGTTATTTTATGGTGAAAGGAATGAAGAGAAAAGAAACTTAACTCGGTGGCTGCACTCGCTGTTGTACTGATGGATAATCAAAGAAATGAACACAGGACATAGATAGACTCCACACTGTAATTTTGTGGAGAGGAATATTTTTTGGCATGTCTGATCTTCTTTGCTTACTGTTGCTCAAACCACACTGCAAAAGATTTCAGAATTTATCAGCAGTGAAATCTTCCTAAGGAAAAAAAATATATAACTGCTTCTTTTCTCCCCTGGCAGAGTCCAGCACTGAGATGCTCTCACTCACTATAAATAGAGGTTCTCCGCTGTTGTCCAAGGGAAGTGCAAAGCCATGCCATTAAGGAAACCCAGTCCCCCACAGCATGCTCAGATGGGCACTGTGTTCAGGCAACTTCTGTTACAACAGCCCCACTCTGCACATCATGCTTTTCTTCTTGTCAGTGATGTTATCTGTCAGTCAGCCTTCTCTGTGCTGATATATTCAGAAAACTTGTCATTTAAAGATTCAGATACTCAAGTATTGCAGTAAATCCCATCCTCATTCTGTGCCGACACCCTCGGTGGTTGTCATGTTTAGGTCGGTGGGGGTTTTTTGGTGGTTTGGGGTTATTTGTTGTTGGGTTTAGTTTTTTTTTCCTCTCCATTTCTGAACCTGTGTCTTCTCTTTCCATAAATAGCTTTTGCCTCTACAACAGCTTTTGTAGAGGAGGGCACCAGGGTAGACACCCCCGGTGGAGCACTCTCTGTGTGCACATGCATCCTGTTCTGTGTGTAAAGCTGCACGCCTGTAGCAAAACGCTGAAGAAGCCTTTCACCAGAAATAATTCACTTGAGAGAGGGAAGAAATTTCCCGCATTTCTGTTTTTCCCCACAGCAGGTTGTTATTTTATCTGTAATGCACATTTAAGCGTAACAATCCGTTCATATATATTTTTTAAAAAAAAAAACAAAACACCTCAAACAACCCCATAGCTGATCTTTCCAAGCCATAGAACAAATATTCTATGGTATCATCCTTAAATGATATTAGTTTAATTTGTCCTTGGATGTTATTGCATTAGTTAATAGGGGGTTTATGACTAGAAATAGATATTTGTTCCCGTCTGCTTTAATTAATTATGTTTTGTTTTTATTTTAACAAATTGTAAAGTCTGAAGATCTTCTTTGAGATAATTAATGAAATGGCTGTTTCTGCTCAAAAATGAAAAACAACTGTATTGTGCCTATAGTGGGAATGTTTTAGGTTAGTACCAATGAGCCTAATTTCCAAATGATTTTGTCTCTACTGTCAGACAAAAATAGCAGTGTTTTTTTTGTAGAAACACAGAGTTCCCTTTTGAAATTCTTGTGTGATGTGCATGGCGACTATTAATAATTCAATCACACTGCATACAACAGCTCAGGATTTCTGTATGCCATAGGTGTTTTTAAACACTTAACAGATCTGGTGTTGAGGGTTGCAGCTATGCCCTCATTTTGAATTACTTATTTAATTATTTTTTTAAGAATGTTAATTTTTTTTAAAAAAAAGGGTCAAAAAAAAAAAAAAAGCAGCCCCAGTTAAGCCAAGCAGGCTACAGGAGCAATCAAGCTCAAAACAGAGCAGATGAACAGTTATAATGGAAACAGTGGCATCTGGGACATCTAGTTTCCAGGAAAACAAACTGATGAGATTAATGGGAGCACAGGCGCAGACGCAGCTTTTCTTGGGGAATTCAGGTTCACTGATTCTCCCAGCGTAAAGGGCTCCAGCGTAAGTAGCTGTTGGTCTCTTATTTATCTAGCCTCCTAGCCCACAGAGATGTTAGTCTTGTTGGATGTTGGCCATCGTGCTTAATGGAGCGGGTGTGGGCTGGGGCTTGGACGTGCATCTTCGGTTGTTGGCAATGGGAGGTGCAGGTCCCCAAGCCCTGGATGCTACCTGGATCCAGGAGCCGGTGCTCAGGGCCTCCTGCACTGCTCCATCTCTAGACAAGGCAGCAGGAAGCAGGATCTACTGGGGCTGACATAATCCAAAAGGTTGCCAGGCAGTTTGAGCTCATTTCAGGAATTTCTCCTCCTCCTCCTCCTCCACGTGTATTTGGTGCCTCTGGATGCTGCACAAGGACGGAGGGACTAAGCCGTGCCATGGACTCAAGGTCCTTTCTAATAGCTGCAGTCAGAAGAAAAAGAGAAATATTGTTTTCAGTCCTGTTTAGTCAGTTTATACAGATGTTATGACCTGTAGGTTGCTCCTTTGGTTGCCCGGGCACTTGCAGGCGGGATGTGTTTGGTGCAAAGATTTTGAGCAGGAGAGCACGGACACCAGTGTCCAGGGCAGGCTGGCACCTGGGGGCACAGGTTTACTGCCCAAACCCTTTTGTGCCTGAAAACCCCACAGAGGCAGCTTCATAAATCCTTCCCCACAGGCAACCGAAAAGCTGCTGCTGTGTGTAGTGGATCTGATGGCTTGCTGCACGGCTTGAAACTAGGCCCTAGTAGACAGAAAGCATTTATTATTATTTTTCATTATCACACTACCTTTGGTTGCTGGCCAGTACAAACACTGGCCTCAATCAGGACTTGTTATTTTGTTGGCTGACAGCCACCAGAGATACCAGCTGAAGGGGGGGAGGGGTCTGGCAAGGGAAGAGCTGGAGGACCATCGGGGACACGGTTACCATCATTGGTCCCAGCACAAGAGAAAAGAATAAGAGAGCTGGGGTTTGTGCTGCCCTCCTGTTCATACAGCCCATCTCTTCCCTTCCACCCTGTTTGAACAAAGGTTAGGTTATCGTGTTGCTTTGGAAGGATTTGCTTTAGTTTGAGGGCATTTTTTTTCCTAAGTGCAGAATGAGCAGCTTGGGGAATAAGGATTACTGTATAGCCCAAAGCCCCTCTGGAGATGCAGGCTCTGGAATCTGTCTAAGAAATAAAGAGGAGATTTTAGAGTCGAAGAGATTTTTGGAGCTGGGGAAAGGCTGTGTCAGGCCTTTGCACTTCAGCTTGGTGCCACACAAGTAGGGAAGAGAGGAGTGTGGATGTGTTGTACCAGCACTTGATGAGACAGATGTTGGGTGTTGCTATTTTTAATTTTCTATTGGCAGTCTGATAATTATAGGTATTCTCAGCAAGCAACTACATATCTCCTGACACTGTTGCCTGCACTAAAACCACTTCCCTGGCCACTGCCTGTTGTCCCTCCCTTGACCCTCAGCAAAGATCTCAGCGCAGATGCTGTTCTTGTCCTTGCTCTTAGCCAAGTCATGAAGAGCAACCTGTGATAAGCCAGGGTGATCCCTCCTGAGGGAAAACACTTGGCAGAAGGCCTAGAGAAATCTGTGAGATCTGCCTCGAGGAACCTCTGGGAGGAGGTGGAATGTAGCCACACCAGCACCATGGCTCTCGGCATCATAAAGGTTTACATGGATCTTGAGGAGAACCCAGTCTGAGGTCTATGCATTCTCCTTTATGTTCCTGTAAAGCTGCTTTGACAGACATCTGCTCTCTTTCTTTCATATCTAAAATGTCTTCAGAAAGGAAATACTTGCCCAAGTATTCTTTTGAGTCAGGGTATGTTATCCCCCAGTTAAAAACAAGGTGGGTGGATGGAGAGGTAGCCTCTGGCCACTGCAGGAGGCTCTCCTGGGGGTGAGGTCCTGGCAACACTGCTCACACTGAGGGATGCCAGCCTCCATCGGTATCCATCTCACTTAAAGCAGGACCTCTGCAGAGGGGTATTTCTCAATAGAAGGATCTTCTGCACTTTGAGCTCAATGAGCCTCTCAGAAATAAAATTATGAGGGGAAGGAGGTTGCGAGACTAGACAGTGAATAACCTCACCTTGTCCCCTCTGAGGACCTCAGTCACGTGGAAAGCACGGGGTGATTTCCAATGTAATCCCCCTTTGGCACGTGGCCGTGCTGAGCGAGAGAGTGCCCGGGAGGGCGCTGGGCATCCTGTGTGCCCAGCACCGGGGAGCCAGTGGCAGCCACGATTGCTGGAGCTGCTTCCCTCCAGGGATTAAACAGCTCCTGGCTTTAGTCACTGCTGGTAATCCACCAGCTAGATCTATCCCACTAATTTGAAAGGAGACATTTTTTTTAAAAAAAAATCTATTGTTTGTTAAGAGTGAAATACACGACCTACTCCTGCATGCAAAAAAATTTCCTCCTTTTTTTTTCCTTACCCCTTTTGGGTTTTACGTGAAATGGTCAAAGGGATCTCACCAAATTAACTGGATCAAATTTCCCCATATAACTTTTATAGGATAACTGCTTTCTTAAATTTCAAAACAGCACTTTGGGCTGGAATAGCCAGTAAAATTTAGTTTCTCTGTTCATTCTATTGAAAAAGAAGAGACACAAGCACCAGCTGTCTTGTAGTGTCCTTGGGCACATATTTTTTACAGTGAGAACTATTAGGTGCACTCTCCCAGCCCCCTTCCAGCACTGAGCTTAACCATGGGGCCAACTTCTTTAATTTCTGTCCAACTCAGTGGGGAAACTTGTGTCTGGCTTCAAGTCTGCCCTTGTGAAATTAGCTGCATGGAGGCTGGGGAGCGCAGGGCATGAATTATTCATGATAAAATTGATAAGCCTGGAGCACCTTTTGAGCTCGTGTTTTAGCCCACTGCGGGAGCCACATGCTGGCCTCCTTACTCCGTGCAAAACTGGGTGTGTGGAAATCTGTGTCGGAGTTAAGCTGTGAGGTTAATTAAAGCTGAAAGTGTTGGAAAGCAAGGCTTGAATGGAAAGATTCTTGAATGAAAATAGAAAGGAAATGTGTAGAATATCTGCATTAAATAGCCAGGACAAAGCATGCTCAGATGAAACGCGAAGGGTCTTTTCCGGAGTACTGGAGTTGGCTGTCTCTCAGGGAAAGCAGAACTGAGGTGAGTTGAAGGAGAAAGCCATGGAGAGCTGCCCATTAGCTTCACCCCTGTGCTGCAGCCTCACAAAGGGGACAGGATAGAAAGGTAGCAAACTCTGGCATCTTGCAAGGAAGCTAGAAATACAGTCTTCTCGGTTCCTGGCTCTTCTTGTCCCCAGTATCCTCTTTGGGAAAGCTTGTGCTCTGGGTATTGTCTTATATCAAGTCTGAGCAGGTACCGTGGTGCAGGGGAGCAGTAGGCATTGGGTACTCTCAGGCTTCCCTTGTTTCTCCACAAGCTCTCTGCAAGGGCAGGAGATCCTCCGAGGAGCTGGTTTTCCTTCAGACTTCTGAGATCTCTCCCAAAATCTCCAGGAACAGCTCTTGTCACTTCCCCAGCTTCTCTCCTCACCACCTTGTGTCTGACCACAGTCCACCAGCCTCCTCGCTGCACTTTCACACCCACCTCTTGCTTTGTACCTCTTCTTTTCCTTAACTTTGTTTATTCCCCTCATCTCATATACCTTGACCCTGCCTCTGTTGTTCTTCTCCCTTTGTATTTCCATCTTTTAGAACTGATCAGTAAATCTTAACATTTTGGTATCAAATATGGTTTGAAAGCCCCCAGTCAGAAGCCCATGTAGGGGAACTGCAAATATACTGTATTATTCCTAAAAGTACATCAGGAATTGTGGTCTAAACTCGTGGTGTTGAGGTACCCAAAGTGAATTTGCTAAATATGTCAGGTGTTGCATTCAGGAGCGTTTGACACAGACTTAGTTGCTAGCATGGGAGGCGTAGCAGAAAGGAGTCCTTTCTGTTAACCTTGGCTGGTTTGGGTCTGGTCACTCTCTGACCAAGGGCTAATTGCCCTCTGCCAAATATGCCATATTTTTCCCCCTTGGTGCAGTGGGGTCTGGGTCTCTCCCACACCTTCTGCCCCCCTCTCCCAGCGACGGCACCTTTCCCTGCCTGCACGTCCCGCCTGGTTCCACAGCCCAGGTCAGAGAGCGCCGCGTTTTCGTGGCATGAGTAAGTGTTACTGGTTACCAGCTTTTTCCCCAGCTCTGTGATTCTAGGCACAGAAATAAATCTGTCTGGAACAGCTCCAGAAACCAAAAGCCCTTTGAGAGTTTTAAGAGCTTGTTGATTCTGCCTGGGAATTCTGTGTGTAATGGGAGTTGGTGTTTCAGCGATTCTTTGAGAAAGATCCTGCTTCATCCCTTCTGTGCATGCGTGAAGCTCGCCTTCACTCCATTCACAGCTACCTACACACAGCTGAGATCAGAATTAGACCTTTTGCTCTGCTGGAATGTTTTCTCATGGCTGGAGCCTTCTCACACCTTTGGAAAAGGCTGACGTTGGCCAGCGTCAATCTCAACAAATGCATTTTGTTGCCAAAAGCAAAACGTGGGCCAGCCAAAAGAAAAAGCAAAACCCTGCCAAGCTGGAAAAGGAATGCAACAATTATGGTTGGCAGAAAGTTTTCTTTTCATGAATGATTTATGTCTCGGTTATGTCTGATTTTTTGCGTAGGCTGCTCAAAAGAAGTGGGCTCACATGCTTTGCCTGTGTAACGGGAGCACCAAGGGGGCAAACCTTGTCCCAACTCAGAGTCTGCTTCCCAGAGGGGCAATCCACCTTGGGATGGGGACCAGAGAGGGCAAAGCACCTCGGGGTGGGGGGGCTGGTGAGGTAGGAAGAAGGAGTGAGGTGATGGGAGCTGCAGGAGGTCGGTGGTTGCTCCCAAGCAACAGACTCTTGTTTCTGGGTTGACATCAAGTCACACAGGCCGCATGCTGCAAGTTTGGCCGACCTCTGCATCTCTCTGACAATTAACCTACTTTAGCACTGGCACTGGCAGCCTGACAAGGATATGTTTCCTTGAGCTATTTCCCTGACAAATCTGGCAGGACTGGGCTGTCCTGCAATGCGAGGATAAACACTGCTCTTGCAGAGCTCTTATGCCTGTCACAGCTTAAAATCCTGCTCTGAACCCTGGTTCTGAGATCAGCTGCAACGCAGCTCCTCTCGCTGTAGGGAAGCAGACTAGTAGGTCTTGGGGTCCTTGGGGAGGTTTATTTTGACCTTTTGTGGGAACCTGCCTTCAAGGTCCCCGGTCTACAGAGCAACCGGCTGTGTTCTGTGACCTTCTCCATGAGAAGAGCTATCTTTAAGGAAACTAGAAGTGATTTTCTGCATTTTGGCATGTGACAACTCCATGTCCAAACTGAGCCCCACCACCCCCAGCCATGTAGTGACCAAGTGCACGAGGATGCCAACAGGACCTGAGACAAACGCAGAGGTTTCATAGCGACATCACTGGCAATGTTGGACTAAGAGCATGGCCTGTGTGACAGCACAGATATGGCTGCCTGAGGCTTCCTGTTCCAAAAGGAGGATCCAGGCTGGTCCCTCTGTGTTGAACTGGTACCTCAGTGGAGGGATCTGTTAGGCAATGACATGTCATACGACATAACCAAAAGCCCACTGCCACCAAAGGATTCCTGGCTTGGAGCTGAGCTCTATTTTGGGATTAAGAATGTTAACTTTTTTTTTTTTTTTCAAAAAAGCCTCTTAGAAAGCTGAATTCATCCCTAGGCCTCAGCAAAGTTGCAGCTGGTGAAGACTGAATTTAGCCAGAGAATCCTTGGGCTCTCTCTAGAATATGCTTTATTCATTCATATAATTTATGAATTGACAGCAGATTCTGAATATAAATTGAAGCAAATTCAGGAGCAACCTAGTGAAATAACTGGAGATTGCAACAGATGCTGTACAACTTTTACACCAAAAAAAAATGAACTGTGAAGCATCCATAACTTCTACATATTGTACAATATATCTTCCCAATATGAAGGAAAAGAGGTTGGCTGTAACAGTGGGCAGGTCAAGCCATATTTCTACAAAGTTTTTGCCTCCTTTCTGTTGAGTTTCTGTTGGCAGCACCATCAAACTTTATTGATAAAGTCGTGTTCTTAACGGTGCAGGTGATCAGATTTATAATGGTCACACGTAGCACTGACTGTATCAGCTCTGGTATTCATGCTCTCTCCTCTTTTTAGCAAGACACTGAGCTGAGTACAATGGATCCCTGGGTGAGGAGGAAACAATCACCATTGACTCCTCTGTCCTTGTGGAGCTGTCTTGCTCCACAGCACCACTGTGACACATGGCATGGTCAGGTTGAGACAAGATATTTGCAGTGCTGGAGCCATGCTTGGTTTTTATTTGCTTTTCTGCTAACTCGCTGCATATTACTTACCTAAATAATGCAAGATAAGTGAATATAATGTCTTCAGTGGTATAAATTTCAGCTACAATATTCAATCATCAGTGTATTACTTTGGAAATTATTTTTCCCTCCTCAACTCTCTTGAAATCATGTTGGCAGGAAGTGTTTTAGGTCAGCAAGTCATTTCATGTGCGCTTGGTGGGAAACTTACAGCTCTCTCTATTACACATTGCAGTCCCATCATTCATTAGACAGGGTTTAATATATTCTTAATGTAGAATTTCTTTAATTTAGTAACCTCTTAAATAAGGACGAGGGGAATCTGATGTGCCCTAAGGACCACATTTTCCTCTCTCCTCTGCAGAACATAGTGAACTGATAAGATTAGTAGACTGATAGCCTCATTTTGTTTTGTGTTTTATTAGGAACAGACAGTACCATTTTTGAAAGTATAATTCAGGTATTTTCTTTTCTTCTCCCATATGTGATAAGCATTATTGTTATATGTTATGTTTAGCATTCAGTTAGTGGTGATGTCCCACTGTTTTTAACCTTCCCTCGCATGTAAAACGAGTAGTGGAACGGTTTCATAGGAGCATCCGCAGAGGCCCCTTCACTTGTGGATTTTATAACTGAGCAGTACGAAAGGCCAGAAAACATCCCATGTGGAGAAGGCTTTTATGGAGAGGAGATGGGCATGATTAACTAAATCTGTCCCGTGATCCATGGGAGATCACTGGAAGCAGAGAGTACACTGTACTACACGAGGATGTGTAGGTTGATATGGATGAGCAAAGCTGTTTCACTTGATATGGATGAGCACCTCCTGCCAAGAGGCTAAATTACAGTCAGAAATAAGTGCTCTATACGGAGAGCACATGTTGTAACACAGCCCTTGGCCAAACAGGTTTTGCAGCGCGAGCGGGAATCCCAGGAGGTGGTTGTATCTTGCCCTTGTCAGCTCCTAAAGGAGCCTCGCCACTGGTTCTGGTTTAAACATTTGGCAGGTCTCTCCCTCGAGCGTTACTACCTGGTTTGTAATTACAGCAGGAAGGTGGCACCGCTGGAGAAAGGATGAATACAATTATTATTTCCCTTCATGTATATGCTGGTGTTTCTTTTTTGCTCTTGGCACTGTGTGGTTACAGTGGTCATTGGGATCTCTTGTGGGGATGAGTGGAGTTGCCCCAACCCAGACTGTGATGGAAATATTGATACCAGTAGGTGTGGAGCAGATCCTGCCGAGGGTGGCCAGTGGTGGCTACTGCAATCCATGCCATCCTTGTGCCCCCCCTGCTGCCATCGTGGCCCTGGCATAGGACTGGCAGTGTCCTGAGCAGCCTTCACAGCCTCCAGTGCTGGAAGCGAGCTGTGCTCTCCACGTCTGCTTTCCACCTGCTCTGTGCTGTTGCAAGGGTGAAGGGTATGGCCATACAAATGCACGTTCCTTAGTGCTGTGTCGGTACATTTTCTCAATGTCCATTTTAAAATTGCATTTAAATTTTGCATATTTTGATGATTGATTGTGCGCAATCGTTTCTCGCAAACATGCTGTTTCCAGTTTCTTCCCTCAGAGGAGATTAAATTCCAGTACATTTGTGTTCTGGCCTTCCAAGGCATGAGTATAATGAGGTTGGACAGTAATGGTTGCTGGATTTCACTTTTTTTCTGCTCTCTCCCCAGTGGTTTAAGCATCTGTAGGTTTGAAGGCACTTACGCTTATGGTATTTGAGTTTAAAATAAATCAGACAAGAATATACCAAAACAGGACAGACCATTTAATAAGATAGATAGTGTACATATAAACTTACCCTTAATATATTGAGCTGACAAAGCAAATAAAAGCAAAGTCCCACAAATCTGCCTTTCCTGTAATCTCAGCTTGAATAATAGTAACATGACCCAAGTGAACAAAAGAAATTTAAAAAGGGAGGCTGAGACCAGGTAACCCTCTTCTAGAGCTGATGAACTGTGATCCACAGACATCTCCAAAACCCATTTGCTCCTGTTCCATCTACCTCACAACACAATCTGTCTCGCTTTGTCCTTCTCTTCCCTCTTCTTCAGCAGATGCTTAGTTCCATCCCTTGTATTTTTGCTAAGTCAGTGTTACGGAGAGGTTAACAGTCTCTCTCTCAGAGAGAAAATGCATTTCACAGATTTGTGCTAGCCTCCTTGCTTTTTGTTAAGGTCTGCTAATTGTTGTTCAGATCTTCCTGTGCTTCGTGTCTCCTCTGTTTTGCAAATCCCCAGCAAATAGGGGTTGACAACCAATGCAAGAAAATACCATAGTGATTTTGTGCCCTGTGGTGCTTTACAATGCCAAGAGAGCTCACAGCTGACAGTATGAAGGTTTTTTGCCTGTGATGAGAGAGCTTGATTTGCTTGCGTGCTGGGTAAAAATAATGGTTTGGTCTTAAATAAGTGCTTATCTTTTTGCAGCGTTACATAAACTCTCTTGACGCTACCTGCCAAGCGCAAATCGGCTGCTTCTGCCCTAAATATGTTTTGAGAGAAGACGCCGGTTTTAAATTCTTTAAATAGGAACCTTTCTGTTGGTTCACTTGACATGACTTATAATGCTCATTCAGTCTCTGTCATCACCAGTGCCAGACTGTGTTTTGGTTTCCTTAGCCATTTTCCACCTGGCTGCTCCTGGCTACCCTAAATCTTTGTCTTTCCCTTGCTGCCGTTCAGTTCCTGTTTTCTTTACACCTCTGCTCTTGCCTCTCCCACACGTCAGCCCCTGTCAGTACAGCAGTACCAAGGCATCAAGGTTATTAGGGAAGTGTGGCCTTGAACACTGCCACGTCACTGCATGACGGCAGCATGTTTCTTCTGTCCATTGAAGGGGAATTGAAGTGGTTTAAAAATATAAGGTGCTTTCGGTCACAGACTCCACTGTAACCACTGCAGCAACTGCCCAGACTCAGGATCAAATAAGGTCAGAGTACACTGGTCCTGGATTCAACTGCAATAGGTGAATGGAGACCACCCACCCATCATTTCAAAGTCAGTTGAAGTTACTAATTTCAATCAGTCTGTAGAGAGACACTTCTGCCGGGGCTGCACAAGCCCTGTCCTCCTTCTCATAGTGGTGGTGAGACCCTTTCTGCTCCTTTCCCTTGTCTCCAAGCACCTGATTGGTCTGTGAAATAGTGAACTAGTCTGTGAAAGGGCTATTCCCTGGAGTGTCTTGTCTTATTCAAAGAGAATAAAGAGGAAAAGAGAGGAACTGGCTGACCTGATCTGTCAGGGACCCTTGTTGTTAACGTCAATGGTGCTGAGCCATGTGTCTTCCATCGTTTTGCACTATTGCAGCACTACAAAACTCTGAGCTGGTAACACTTCTTATTTGAAATTTATGGATTAATGTATGAGTAAATTGTGAATTTAAGCTGCAGGGCTTAACTTCAGCAAAATGTGTGGAGTTGAAGGCTGAAAACAAAGAAAGCTTTATGGATTTACCAGGTTTGGTGGGACTCTCTTTATATTAACTTCACTTCAGCAGTCTTGGTGAACTCTAAACATTTATCTGTTAGACTAAACATAGGTTAAGCCAGGCTGTGAAATAGCTCAATTGTAGAACTGACATCTAATCAGAGTTTTATCAGCTGATCCTCTGCCTAGTTAAGTTACCATCTGGACTGAAATCCTAACAAAATTTGCAAACTGTCCTACAAAACCCACTGCAAGCGGTGAAAATAAAATAAGCCAAGAAAACAGGGGCCGTAAGTTCTCCCCTCTATCAATCAATTAATTCCTCTTACTGAGTTGATTTATTTAGTTTGAGGACCTTGTCTCTAGTTGTTACTTTTTGTTATTCTCATATGCAAATAGAGGAAGTTATGGAAGAAGTAATTAAAAGGCTAATATCAATGTTCTAGACTTTTTCTTCACTTAGATTAGTTCTTTATAGATATTATTCCATTAACTTCAGCAAATTGCTCTCTTGAATTTCATTGGAAGTATTTAGGAAGAAAATGAAGTTTTGCATACATGGGCAAACTTCTATTTTTTGCACCTATATAGGAAAAAATATATAGTTGAGATACAAGTATATACTGTTATATATGTGCAACAGTAGAGATCCAAAAAAATATTTGGGGGAAAGGAATATCAACAACACTGGTTTATACCACGTGGTTTTTAACAGAAACAGCAATTTTAAAAAACAGAACATCCCTTGAGGGCGTGTGGCTGAATGAGTTGAAACCATACAAATAAAATGTCATGGACTCCAGCTTCTGCAATCTCTGTGGCAGCCTCCCCTTCCCTCTAAAAAACACACCCCTGTGTGGGAGCTTTGTAAAACCTCAGACTCCACTTCTCCTGTCCCTTGTGACAATGGTGGCTGCATGATAACAAAACTTACAAAATGGTGACTTTTCTCCTCTTTTTTGTTTTGTTTTTTTTTTCTTTTTTCATTGAAAATTATCTCCCCACATTGACAGACACAAACTCCATGACTTTAACACTGACCAGAAAGCTCCTCTGAGGCAGGATGTTTTCAGGAGAGTAGCAGGACCAATGATAAAACAGCAACTCACTGCTGAATGGTAAGATCTGCAGCTAAAGGGCAAAGGAGCAGAAAGGTCTCCATTTGTCTCCAGCGTTGAAGCTAGTCCTTGTAAGGGTCATCCACATCATCACATAAGGCTTCAAGGGTTTTAAGGGTGAATGGACTTGCTGCCTCTCTCATAAGATACTGAAGAAACTGAATGGTATAACTATAGGCTAGGGGAAAATCCTGGTTCCTTCTTACCATATCTCTGGTTGCCCATGGTGATGGGGATGAAGTAGGAACCACTTCAATGTCTCCATTTCACCTCAATGTCCTGGACACAAGAAAGTGGAGGGTTCAGGTTTGGATTTTTTCATGTTGACTTCAGGGAAATTCAGGTTTGGGTCTCCTTCATTCAGACAGCTTCTCTGCAATTTTTAGCTTATCTCCTGGCAGTGCTCAAGAGTGGAATAGGTCTGGCACCATATGACACTCTGCCCTCCCTCTGTCCC
>JAOXNG010000026.1:69046039-69057463 GCA_028566535.1 Scolopax minor | reverse complement strand
CCATTTACATACTGAGCATGGCATCTGTGGTATGGAATGCTCCTCTGGCCAGCTTGACCTGTCTATGCTCTCTTTCAGCTTCTATGGGAAGCTGAAAAAGTCCTTGACTAATGTAAACATCACTTAGTAACAACTAAAACAATGTGGTATCAACATTGTTCTCATACTAAATCCGAAGAGGAAGAAAATTAACTCTACCCCATCTGAAACCAGGATGGTCTTCCTTCAAAAAAATTGCTACCACTGTTGGCTATGCAGGTTTGTTCGGCTAACGCAGGCTGGTAGTCTCAGGAGAAGAGAGAGACTTTCAGTTCTAATCTCTCCTTGCCTTGCCTCTGGTCAGGCAACTGATTGTTTTTCTGGTTGTGTTCCTCCGGGTGGCATCTATCTTCAGGAAAAATTTCCTTACAGCAAAGTGCAGACTGCTGAACTGTAGCTGTCTCAGTATTGCTATTTCTGACTGCTATGTTGAATTAATTATGTGAGCAGTTATGATGTAGGTGCTTGAAATGTTTGTGGCTGTTCAAAATGGAAAGGCTGCTCTCAAATGAATTTCTTTCTTTTCCTCTGCAGCCTTTTTTTGTTTGTTTTTAGTTCACTTTTTTTTACTCTTTCCTGAATAGTAAGATTTCATATTTTTAGTGTGTAGAAATTGGTTTTGTGCCACTTGGGATGCTTTTCCTGTTTTTAATGTCTTTTGTGATTTTCAGTATTAGAAATGGTTCACATGCCTACACAGCATTTCGCTCCCATCTTTTAAGGTTTACCTCACCTTGACTTCCCAGTTGTATATTTTTGTTTAATACTAATCAATTGTTTCTTGGTTGCTCAAAATGTTATATTTTAGCTCTGTATAAATGATTCAGTATTACTTGAAGATTTTTCTAAAATTTTTCCTGTTTTAAAGAACTGGAAAAAAAGTGTTCTTTAAAAGACTGGGTTAAAATTGCTCGATGTACAAAATTAAAAATATGTGAACAGTGTTGCTGTACGCAGCCAGATGTTGCAAAATCAGCATGAGCCTGACCGAGCCTCGAAGAGATTCTGCTCTCGCTATGTAAAGACTTGAACAAATACATGGGACTTACAGTGTTCCCCCAAAGGCCAAAATAAATGAATTCTCTCAAATCAGAGAGTGATTTCTCTGGAAAAGTTTGCTCCACTGAGAACACCTTCTCAGGATCTCCTGGGACTTGTACCATAAAGGTCTTCAGTCCAAAGCATGCTGGAGTTTGCATGGCACAAGGATAGAGAAATAATTAATCCAGTGAAGATTGCAGACTTGAGTTATCTAGGAAAAAATTGCTAATGTGGTTGTATTCCATGCTAGTTGAGTTATCTTCCTGTTTTCTGTTGAAATACTCTGATGTTAACAGAGCTTTAAATGTTCATTTTTTTGTTTTGATTAATTTTTAAGAAATTAGAGTTTTCTGGGCTGGGACAGTGATTTGTTGTTCATATCCATAAAACTGAAGCTCTTCATAACAGAAAAATCAACTTATGTACTGGCAAACAATCTTCCAAACGCAAACAAAATGTGTGTTATACAGTGTTTTTATTACTTTGCCTACAGTGTCAGAGTAAAGTTAAATAGGACTTGCAAGTAATCAGAGCCTATTTAGGTATTAAACTAAAAAGTAGCATCACTTTTATTCTCCCTTTTTGCTCATAGGGAAACCACGACTAAAGACACAAATGGGCAAAATGCTATTAAAATAACAGGAACATGTCTTACAGTTTACTGGTGCATAAAAATATACAGTGTAATGTATTGTAGTCTGCCTTCATAAGTAACAACCTTTTTCAGGTGAAAACTGAACACATATAACTGTTGAGCAGCAGACACTTAAAGCATTATTGAGACAGTTTTGCCTACTCTACTCCTGCTAAATTATGTAAACTGTACTGAAATTTAGATTTTGTGCAAAGGTGTGAGCTGCAGTTTTTAATATTATTTCTTCAGTTGTGTTTTGAGTTTCTGATGAATGTAGAAGTTCCAAGTGCCAGTGCTGCTTTAAAATGAAAAGGAATTCTTTTGCATTTCAGTGTGTGCTGTTTACAAAGGTGTGTTGCTCCAAATAAAGGAAGGAAACTCTCTTACTCTATTTGAGAGAATTTCTTGAGGAGAAACCTGGGGAGAAATGGACAGTCAGTTTAAATATTTATCTTTGTCATTTAGTAAATAAAATGCTATCCCATGCAGATCTAGCAGAGCCAATGATGCCTCCTGGACTGCAACATTGTTCATTTCCTTTCAGTAAAAAGTCAGCCAAAACATTTATCTTAATATATATTTCAATTAACTGCCACAACTCTCTTCCTCAACTTAAAGCTACTTTTGTTCTACTCATTCATACACACTGAAATGTGTATGGGGGAAGCAAAAATGTCTTCTAGTCAAAGATAGTGTGCAAATCTGCAGTATAAAACCTGTATGTTGCTGTTTTCGTTAGCGCGTCGCCGTCCTTCCACCCTGCTGATAGTGATGGTCTGTCCAATCACATCTATGGTGCCAGATAATCGCCTGCAACACAGGACAAACCAGAATCAACAAGCAGGATTAGAAAATGTTAAAAAAAAAAAAAAAAAAAAAAGAAAAGAGAGAGAAGAAAGTCTTCTCATTCTAAATGCCAAAAGTTTCTTCTCCTGTATAAAACATAAAAGATTGTTTCTGAAGAATATTCAACGTGATAAATTTGCTGAGCTATGAGAGTGTGTAGAACTAAACAATGGAGCACTAAAGACTCCTGTAGGACAAAGATTGATTCTCCACATTCTCCTTCCATCCCCTACAAGATAACAAATCTACACCTCTGTTCAGATAAATAAATAAAAAAAACCCCACCAAAAGTACAGTGAGATCACAAAAAGCTCAGTGAGAAAAAAAATATATCAAACAGAACACCTACAGAAATCTGAAGTAAAATAGTTATAAGTTAATCAATAGAAACATTTTCTAAACTGCAAGAAACCATCCTGGAAGATTCCATGGGAGATCAAACAAAGGTAAATTAGGAGGCAGAAATAAACAGAAGCCAACCCTACCACATGTACTATTGATATTGCAGAACATACTGAACAATATCAGCCACCATCTCTCTTGTCTTAAAATACACAGTCTTAGTATCAAAGAGTAAGTATATTCAACTAGTCGACACTGAGTCATAAGTTAAACCTTGCACAAAACTCAAAGGCATCTTAGAGCAGCCATTCATACTTCTGTTCCTTAGTTTTCCAAATGTGTCTCTCAAAAACCTCTAAAACATTCACATCAGCTACACGTTACGTTCGCCTTCTTCAAAGAAACTGGCAGCAGCAGCACAAGACCCACCTCGGTCTCCCTTACAACCCAACCAAGCAACAACAGAACATAATGCAAACTCAGAACTTACCTTAGAAGTGGTTAGTAACAGATTTTTAGAGAAAGATGACATGAAAAGGGACGTGCATATACACAGTCTTTCCCTCTCATTTTCTGCCAATCAAAAATGTAAGGACTTCCCAAGCAACTGTAATTAATAGCCCCTGATTAACTTGCATTTGCACAATCTCTTTTGAACACACTTTTGCTTTTAATCTCCAGTGATGAGACCTGTTTCAGCTTTTTTTTTCCTGACAATTGTCCTTGGTGCTCTACATATTTAAAAATATGTGAAAATATCCCTGTTCTCTAGCAGTGTAGTATTAATGGTACCTCTGCTGTATCTCTTCTCTGTGGTCTCTTTCCCAAGCTGAACTAGTCTCCTCTTACAGGTGTGAGGCTGGAACTTTCATTATTCATTTAATCTTTTTGTGGACCCTTCCTACTTCTGCTTTACCTGTCCATGCCTGACATAAATGGAACCACAGATAATATTCAGCTCTCAATGAATGCTTTATGGACTACCTTAATGACTTTTCCTCATTTGTTCCCCTCTGCTAACGATTAATTAATTTTCTAATTTTGGCTAACACTGGAAATTGAACTAATATTTTGGGATGCAGCAACATTAATTCCAAGATCTCTTTCTCAATGGGTATAATTATTAAATTGAAGAAGTGCATCTTATTCAGAAAAATGACATCTGGTATTTATCTTTTCAGTGATTTCAGTTCACTATGAACAAGTTATTCCTGTTCACACTGGAGTCAATGTGTGAATTTTAAATGCAAATATATTTCACTTTAGTTTCCAAACCCATCAATCTATTAAGCTTATACCTGTTAGACTTAAGTTCTTCCTACTATAAAATTTTTAACTCCCATGTACATATTCACATAGCCTGGTAAGAGAGGTATCCTTAAGCTCCCCAAATCATCTGGTATTGTGGCCACACAGCTGTGAATTGCAACTTTATTTTTAACTTTTCAAAGCAGATTAAAAATACTACACTGAAGGTAAAGATATGATGGCTTCCCATTGGATACAAACACTAAAATTTAATACATAATCAAAATCTCCAATAAATCAACAACATGGGAATATACTGACAGTAAAGGAGGACTCCAGGTGCCAGATCAGTAAATAATACAACAAGGATCTGAAGGTCATCTACTATAACTAAAACCTGGTACCTGAGACAATGGGGAACCACTATTTTGAAGAGAGGAAAAATCTAAACTACAGTGAACTTTCCTGTTTGCAGCCCCAAAATAAATGAAACCCAGAAACCTAGCCTTATAAAGAATTTATAACTCTAATATTCTTATGCAGACAGAACAAAACCTACCTGCTTTGCAGCCCATGGTTAATTTCTAAAAGAGGTTAAAAAGCAGGATTCACTTAGGTCAACTCCATTAGAAAATGAGGTACAAAATTACATTGCTAATGGATGAGAGAAACAAAGGTACATCTGTGTCACACCTATAAGGAAAACCATAGTAGAGAAAACTGACGATATTTACCAATAGCACGATACATAACAAAGTAAAAAAAGACTGGTAAAAAAAGACTTTCAGGAAATTTCAGAAAAGAAATGCATAGAAAGAAAAAACAAACTACCTAGTTTTAGAAGAGAAGTTCTTGTATTTTTTCTCTCTAGTGGGCTACTAACCACATTAATACAAATAGCAGGGAGAACAGCTGGAAGGTGGAATTACAAACTCCAAATTCTGCCAGATTGGTACCTCTGACTCCAATTGTTCCAATACCCAGATTCCAAAGCAGCTGAAAAGGACACAGCAGATACTAGAACATAAAGGACCAATTAGATCTCCCAGGCATAATCTAAAGTTCCTTTGTAGACTGCATACTGAGGATGACCCGAATGCCTGTACTCTGAACAGCTGGGTTTAGAGCTTCCGCCTGGATTTTAAAGGAAGCTCATGAAGCACAACAGTTTGGAGGAGAAAAATAATTGAAAGTCCAATGATACAAGAGTCTGAGAACACACCTGCAAAATAAAATGGTATATACTATACAGCGACCTCTCCAACAAGTTTCAAGAATTCTCTTATCTTGGCACTGCCACACTTTGGATCATAATTACTTTGTTTTTATTAACTAAATTGGAAACATAGGCATTATAAAACAGTTGCTAAGGCAATTGTTGCACTACAAAGGAAAAAAAAAAAGATAATTTGTAAAACAACAAAAATTTCTATCAGTCTTCACTCCAACAGCTCATTTGGTTTCAGAGTTGTATGATGCTGCTTTTCCTCCATTGCTTGTATCTTCTCTTAATTAGCTAAACCTCTACCCTAGAAAACTCATTTTACCTAGCTTTAGTCCTTGTGTTTGATAGATGACTCTTCTACAGCAAGAAGTGCCTCCTCAGGTGACTTCCTGCTTGGCTTACTCCACTATTTCACAGGGTTGCCAGTTGTGAGTTCCATATTTCATATTAAGACTCTTCCTCTCTTTCACTGCTTGCACACCACCAGCAACTCTTGGAACCAGCATTGAAAGCAGAGGCCATGGACACCAGCACAAGAGTACTGGGCATGAAAGTAATATGTGCATCAACAATACTACAATAATACCATGTTGGCTTGGATAACAGCCCAAATATGACAGTGCGTGATCAAAGGAAGCAGATCTAGACTACCAGTTGCTTCCTGGGCATCCACTTACTGATATGAACAGGGGTTTCGTTTAATTTTTTCTAGACTCTGAAGAGTACACCTACGCTCACTCATTCTTACCCAGCTGGTGCTTTATGGTTATTTTTTTAATAAAGCTTTATAGTGGTATGCTCATAGTTCTTCCCAATAGCAGCCAAGAGATTTAATTTTTGTAATGATGCATGAGTTCAGCAATTTGCCATCATATCTTGAACTTGACAAATACTCTATTTCCAAGACTGCAATAATGATTTCATTAAGCACTCCACTAAAGGAACTTGAAATTGAACAAGAGAAAGCATATGTTCAGTTGCAAACAGAGCAGCAGATGACACCACGGTCAAAAACATAATCTTCACAAAGGCAAGAGAGAGACATCTGAAGCATCTGGAATTTAACAGTTCAGCAGTTTTGTAAAAGGAGCAAATCTGAAGCCTCGGATCTTGATGAAGTTAGAGCAAGTTGGCACATGGGGAAATTTCAAAGCCTCCCCAGTCATTACCTAGCTTAGCTATAAGATGTTAAGCCAGCGTTACCGGGTTCCCATCTCAGTGCTTTTTGCAAAGAAAAGAAAGGGTTTGGTTTGTCCCTTACACGATCAGGGCACCTGGGATACAGATGCATTCCCAATGGATACACCCAACATAAAAAGGCAATCCACGCGTGTGGGATGCACATGAACCCACAGCAGAGTTCATGCAGAGTGTAGCTTGAAAGGAACATTCCATCAACTCAGTGAGTGATAGCACTCTAATTAGAGAGCAATTATTTATGAGCTATTTGCACTAGGAAAATCTCCGCCCTCCGTGGAGATTTAATTCAGAATGATATCTCAATCTCATTGGGCAAGTAGAGTTTATTTAGTTTTAACAGAGCAAAGGAAGGGGGCAAAAGAAGAGGGTAAAAAATAAAAAAGGCAAACCCAACTTTTTTCTGAAGTCATAGCTTCAGAAATCACTTATCCCCACCACAAGTATTACAAATAATGAATTGCGTTTTGGAACCACCTCACGTGCACTTTTCTGAATTCAGAAACAGTCTAACTACTGGATGCCACATTTATTCACTAAACTTAGTCTAATCTGAGAATTATAGTATGCTTTAAAAACCATATTTAATATGTTCCTGTGTAACTTCTTGTCTTGGTTATGTGTTTTATGCTTTACTTTCCTTCTCTTAAGGACAGCCTCAATTTTGCTGAGCTCACTTGCCACTGATTGATGTAATTAAGAAACAAACAAATTTAATACATAAATCATTGATATATGAAATCAACATTTTTTTTTTCAAAATAACATCTGAGTTTTCACCATTTAGTCTCAAAAAGTTGTTTTATGAAACAAGAGAAACCTGTATTTTTTCCATAGTAATGACTTATCACAAATCCATTTCCTATAAAAATTCTGTTTACAGAAAGGCCCAAGTACAGAGGAAGCAGATAAATAGCCTATTGCACTGACAGGCTAATTTCTCTGAAAGCAAAATTCATTTAAATGTAATGTGCTCTTTTCTAATAACCCAAAAAGCATAAATGGAGGTTGGAAAGCTAACAGCTTCTGACAAAACAAAGTTCTGTGATGGAGAGTTATTCCAGGTATTACTGGAATGAGAAAATACCAGTTTTTGCATCTAGTTTGTAAATGAAACTTCTGCTTACTCCTCTATTATTAAAGCAATACTATCTCACAGTCCCTGAAAAGTGACATAAGGAAAAACACTGGTCTAAAAACCTGTAAGATTTCTCTGTGACCTGGCTGATTAGGACCGGTTTGAAATATGTCAAATTATTTCCTAGAAAGCCCTCAAAAGAGATTCCTTCAGGTTTTTACCTTAATTGTGACTATGTGCACAATGAATCTTTAATTAACTACCCCTAGAGAACAAATATTCTATTTTATACCATATTGTTTGCATATGATCTGCGCTTATTAAACCATTTCCATTATGTTCTAACTCCTCCTTCAGGATGATACAACACTGTATGCTATTCAACAGCCCTAAATAGCACAGAATTGAGACAAGAGGTTCAGGTGTAATTTCTAAACAACTAATAGCTCAGCCATGATTAAAGCAGTCATTGTTTACAAACTGAAGCAAAGTTTCTCACACAGACACATTGTATGAAGAAGCACTGAATTTTCCTTTGAATTAAACATTTAGGATGCAATTGTAGCAAAGGAGTAACTTATTTGCTGGTGAGCAATAGTTCTGTTTGTATTCTGTAAACTACAACCTCCATATTAGTAATGAGTACAGTCTTGCTGACCTCAGAGATTATATTTTTCTTTTGGAGAATCTCAACTGCAACCATATGCAAACATCTTCTGTACTCAAACCTCAAAGGTAAAAACAGCTGGCACAGAAGTATTTTAATGTTTGTTTACAAACAATTAAAAAAAAAGCAAAAAACCACAAAAAGTCTGTCCTCAGATTTCCCATTAAAGAGAAATATGTGCTGCAACATTTATGTGTAAAAGTATCCACAAAGCAATGTTGGAAGCTCCAACTAGTAAATGGGGAATTAAAATGTTAAATAAGGATCATGTGATCATGTCCTGATTCCCCTTTACCTTGATTAGCATGATTTGTCCCTCCCATATTGTTCCTGACACTTTGTGATGCCTCAACTGGCTTTTCTGGACCCAGTACTTGTCTGTGAATGAGATGATGTGCTGCTTGTGATGAGATAAATTGCTGAGGTCCTTCTTTCCTTGTGTCTTTATCCATTCTGCTCTATTAATTCCTCTTGTCCTCATGCCCAGCCTCTTACCAAGCCCCACGTCGACGCTGCTCTACCCAGCTGCATCAGTTTTCCCTCCCTTTTGACAAAATACACCAACTACTGCCAGAAGCTGAGAGAATTTTTACTGCTACATGAGAAACGCTTCCAGCAATTTCACAACAAAGTTATTACAAATACCTCATGACATAGAGGCAATTATTTTAAATTATCAAAGAGCTGAATTGCCAAAAAAATTCTGCCTACCTAAACCTAACTTTTTAATTAAAGAAAAAAAAAAGTCCAATCCCATAGAACATTGTCTGGTTATAAATAAATTTAGTAATGCAGGCTTTTATATATGGAAAACAGTAGCTGTGTTCTGGAGAAGTCATTTGCAGAGAAGTATACAGTTATGACTTATTCATTCACTGAGCTACTCTCAAACTTATGAGCATTTTGAGTAATTTTCTTTCAAAATTTCTTCAGACGACTTGGTAAAAATAACTTTTCCTTTACACAATCATTTATTTTAAGCAAATGTATCCAAAGGAGCAGATGTTAAATATGCAAAGAAGTCAGCTTTGCTATTGCAGCAACTTACAATATTCACATTAACTGTATATAAACCAACTTATTCTAACCACTGGAATGCACAAGTGCTGCAACTGGAAACTCACATTTCCTCTTTTATCTAGACAACAGACCAACTTCACTTACTAGCTTCTCATTCTTAAAGATATATGGGTTTCCTAACCTTTGCTAAAGTAAAATTAGTTCCTGAAGAAAACGGACACATCTTAAGTTTGTCAGGAAGGCTCTGATTAACAATAAATATATTAACTTTAAAACTTAAAAAAAATGAGAAAATGGTCACTTAAACTTGGGATTGCTAACTTCAAGCAGAAAAAAAAAAGTATCACATAAAACTATGGTATAAAGACACGTGTCCTAGCTAAAGCCTACCCCATGCACATGTATCACCTTATTCTATTAAGCTGTCTCACAACAAATGCAAATTTCACAGTATCACAAAATTTAAGCAATATCTTTTTTCCACAACTTTAAGCTTTATTACATTTTAATATCCTGGTCATTAACTACTTTCTAAAGTATTTTAGAGATTTTCTGTCCACCAAAGAATTGAAAACCTGTAACAAAACCTGTACTAGATACAGATTTAGAATCTTCATCCTGTGAACAGTATGTTCAATTTTGAGAACTCTGTTACAGGAACATCACACAGCAGACGCAATTCAGAAAAGAAAAGTTAAAAAAAATATTACAGAATTAGTAAAAAGCTGGGAAGACTTTTACTACTTCTTAGACAAGAAAGATGGAAAAAAAACAACCCACCCTAAAATCGACTAAAACCAGAGCAGTATATCCTGATAGCTCAGAGAAGAATTTAGGCTAACAAGGAGGAATATTCTAGAAGTGAAAGAAAAATGTAGGCAAGAGTATCAAGCAAGATTTTTTTTTTTCCACCCAAGAGAAATGTATGTGGGTCTTGAACTGACACTTAAGGAATGGAGTAATTGAACAGGAGTGCCTCTGAATCAGTCAAGCTACTTATGTATGCACTGCTACAGCCAATCATGGATGCTCATATTTAACTACTGGTGACAAGTGTTGAACCTGCTCTACCTCTCGTACCATCATTTATAATACAATGGCTTTTAATTTGTACAGAACCGAAACTCCAAAACAGGATCACTTGATAACTAAGTAAAGCAGAAGCATGGATTCAGCCTAAGTCATGGATTCAGCCTAAATCAAGTGCCAAATATCAAACAGCAATAGCTTACATATAAAGGACAGAACTTGTTAAAGCCTGGGGCAGGGAGGAGGGGAAGAATCCCTAGTAAGGAAACAACTTCTCTCATTTCAAAGAAAGTAAATAGTAAAATATTAAAATATGGAGAAGCTAAAGCTGTCTTGCCAGAAAGAGACTGGGTTCTGGGAATTCTCACAGTGGAAGTCATAGTTGCTTGATTCTTTCTTGTTTGAGAAGATATGTTAGCTAATACCCATAAAGAAACTAGCTAGAAATAATTTGTTGGCCAACCTAATTCTACACTAAAAACATGGTGTCATCAACACTTGGATTTTTGTGGCTGCCTTGCTGTTTGGTCCTGTTGTTTTTTCTCCCTTTTTCCTTCTACTTTCTCTTTCCTGAATAGCCTAGCAGGCTTTATACAGTATTCATGTGTAATGGTGACTGAAGGCCAGAAGTGATAAGGATCACTCTTCCCCTCATTTCTACCTGTTATGGAAACATATTTTCCTTTTTTTCCTACAAAAATCGTTAACTTCAAATACACAGAGGTAGCAGAATAAAAGTTATTTGGTCTTGAGTTACAACTGTCTAACTGACCTGTTTGTTGGAATTCCTGATTTGAATAAGGCAGGAGGAGATGTGAAATCAGCTTTGGTCGACTGCACTGCCAACTCTTTCTCCAAATTTCCAGTTCTGCCCTGCTGTACCTTCAAAATAATGTTTCATCATTAGTTTAACCTCAGAAGTGTAGTAGCCCCAACACTCAAAATAGCACATAGCCAACACAGAAATATAATAAGTTTAATCAGATTTTAAAAAAACTGTCACCTTTTACACACCCAGTAAGATTCTGTATTTTATAAGGCTATATTACTTAAGTACC